>JBAKGM010000233.1:23738534-23753148 GCA_037177215.1 Asparagus racemosus
CTCGAAAGCATCCTATTGATTAAGTGAGTAGCCGTTAAAATTATTTGTCCCCACAACGTTTTTGGGATATTCATTGCCATCATCATACTCCTAGCAACTTCTAGGAGATATCTATTCTTCCTCTCTGCTACCCCATTCTGAGCTGGGGTGTATGTGTATGTAGTCTGGTGTTATATCTCTTGAGCCGATAGATACTCAAATATTCTGTTGGTATATTCTATCCTAGTATCTGACCTCAACACATTTACCACTGTACCATACTGAGTCTGGATGTGCCTATAAAAGTCTTTGAAACAACCAACTACATTATTCTTATTTTTCATCAGGTACACCCAAGTGACTCTAGAAAAACAATCAATAAATATAACAAAATACTTGCATCCATTTATAGAATTTATTGGACAAGTTCCCCATAACTCAGAATGTATCACCTCAAAACTACAGGAACTCCTATTATCCGAACTAATATAAGAGCTTCTAGTAAGCTTCCCCAACTCACAAGCATCACACTAAAGCTTCTATCGATTTACTTTCTAAAATAAGGTTAGATACATTTTACCCACAATACTTAATGAAGGGTGTCCCATCCGTTAATAATGTAGCATCAACTCATCCTCTGGGCATACCTCAGTTCCTCCTCCCGTCCTCTCAACCATAGATGTCAGCGCTGAATACATCCTTCACGGTCCAGGTACCACAGCCCGCTACTCCATGTGCTAGTCCCAAGTCTTTGTTGTCCCCTTCTCTTGAAAAATCACCTTAGGAATATCGAAAAAACAACACATTTCAGTTGAAGGATAATGGCACTAATGGATAACATGCTAACAGAAAATAAAAGAGCATGCAAAATATTAGATAGTGTTACAGAACCTATACAGTTAAAAGTGTCCTTATTGACCACAGCCTGTGCTGTACCATCCACAATCTGGATACTCTCTGGCTCTACCAGGTGAGTATAAGACGAGAACTCACTGGCATTGCCAGTTACATGTCTGGATGCTCTAGAATCCATTATTCAGTCTGTAGATCTAGTGGCAGCCATAGATGCAAGGGCATGTGTGTCGTCTATACCTTTGTTTGGGTGGGCGTGAAGAGCGTAACTAGCATAATCTCCTTCAGAGAAAATAGTAGATGCACCCTCGGACACGTCACCTACTGCTCTCTGTTTTCTTCTCAGTGCCGCCAAGAAAGCCCGATCCTCCTTAGTAAAAGTCATCTCAGCTTTTTTCTCCCCCTCTACCACCGACAGATTTGCCCAATAGCCTCCTCTTCCACCTCACCAGCCTCCACAGCCAAGACCACAGCCTCTGGCCTGTCCACATCTACCCCAACCCCTCTCCTTAGAGCACATCTGTCTCAGATGCCCTACCTCTCCGCAATTAAAGTACTGCCTAGTCTCCCTTCTGAATCCAGTGTTACCTGAATTTGAGACCACCAGTGCTGACTTCTCCCCTAAAAGTCCACATGTCCCAGCTTATAGCCTGATACGGCTCTCCTCCTGTATCATGACCGAGACTGTCTGCGCCAGAGATGAAATATTCGTCTGGACTAGTAGCATCGCCGTCCTCTACTCAAATGATTGATCTAAGCCTCGGAGGAATAGCATGGTTCTCTTCTGCAAAGAGGACTCGCGCTTCTTGCACTCAGGGTCCTTACAGCTTGATAGGGGCGAGAAGTGATCGTGATCCAACCACAAGCATTCTGGCTCCGTGACATATTCCTGTACAGTTCTCTCTCTAGACTGCAATGCTGATCTCATTTTCGATCTGGAATACCCTCAGGTTATTCCCCACCCCATCATAAGTCCTCCTCAGCTTCGCCCACACATCATGCACCTTCTCAAGGCCATCTACCGTAGATGTAATTAGTTAAACTACAAAATTAAAAAGCCAGATATACACGAACATATGAGTAGACTTCCACTCATCTCTTCCTGCAGAGCCCTCAGCCAGCTCGGTCTTCTCTCCCGTCAGATATCCCTCCAAGTTCTTCCTTATAAGGGTATATCTTACCCGGCGTGACCAACTCAGATATGTCGGTGGCCCTTCGAGCTTCACGTCGATAGGTGGAAGCTCCACCTTCTTGGGCTGTGGCTTTCTTGATCCCTCTCCCGCTGTCATCCTCATGAACTGCATCAAAGTTAAAACATCCTCCGGATTCAACTTCTTGATGAGTTCCGCCATCGAGTTTGTGCCGATCTCCATCGATCTAATTTGTGTTTGGTTCCCTCACACCGATCCCACAAATCTAGATCCCACATCTGGCCTTCAACTTTCCTTGTCTCTAAACATCACCCTTTTCTCATCATCCACATTGCCCCCCGTTCATCTCATCTCCTCAACACGAGGAGGGGTTACACGATCAAGGGGATTATTTCACGAAAGAAATAATAGCTAAAGTGAGTGAAATCGACTAAGCGAAATCACCACTCTTCTCAGGATCAAAGCAAGATTTGATCTAGAGGGGTCAAGTGTAGATCTGATCCTTAGATCTCTCGAAATCTAGGATTTTGAATCTTGGGTTTTGTGAGGAATGACAGCTAGGATTAGGAGATTATTTCACGAAGGAAATAATCACTAAAGGAATGACGGCTAGGGTTAGGGGATTATTTCACGAAGAAAATAATCGCCAAAGGAATGACGGCTAGGGTTATTATGGCTCTGATACCATGTTGAAAGAAGTAATCTTCCCTCTCTTAGATGTTATTTATAATATCACAAATACAAAGAGTCTTGTCCCTAACCAATGTGGGACTAAACAACATAAAGAAACAACTCTCAACATAAACAATGATATCAATTGGGATAAAGAATTGCACTTCATATGCAAAGATAATTGAAGATAATACCCACCTGTATGTAACTTTAGATGATCCCAGTGGAGTAGGATTCACAGCACGTGGTACAGGAATGGAAGAGGAAGGAGGTCCTGAACTCCTCAATTGACTAGCCTGATATAAAAAGGAACATTGAGCTCATTAATGCCCCAATAATTTTGTTCAAAGTCGAGCAACATATATAGAAAATTAGAAATGATGCACATACAAGCGAACAATGCTAATGCTCTGCTTCAATCAGCCTAAATGAAATTGAAAGCTTTGCTACAGTGTAAGCGGCAAAGGAATGGCGTGTTGGTGAGCTATATTACATGAAATCGTTTGAAAATGCTCAGAGCAGATGCAGCAGTGTTTGAAGGACACGGAAAGATGTACCTGCGGGAATGGTGCAAGCCTGTGAACAGGCTGATCCTTCACTGATGTGGGATAAAAGAGCTCCTGATTTTTTCTCTTTCTTGTTGCAGGAGATCCATAGCTAGAGGGGCCTACTGCTCCATTTAAGACAGCATTTGCTGCTTGGTTCATGTAGGTTAAGGGGTTTCCATGGTCACCATGGAAAAGAGCTTTTCTCTCTTCGCTCCCTTCAAAGTTCTTGCAGTCCATACACTTACAATTTTCAGAGCAAAGAATGTTTGCTTGGAAGCATTCACAGTATTTTTTAAGGCAGCCTGATTTCTTGCAATGGCACCCTTTATTGTGCTTCCCCACCATAGCAAGATCCCCTGGCTCTTCCTGGCACAGAAATTTTTTCCTCTTAGTAGTTAGCAAAGATGAAACTCTCATGATAAAAATTTAAGAGAATAAAATTTGAATCACAAGGTCAAGGTACCAAATAATTAAATTAATCATTGAAGATCAAAAATATATGAAATGGCCATTCTGTAGAAGTTTATTTGTTCACTTAGGGGTAGAGACAAATTGTTATTGCTGCTCATCTTCATAGAAGTTCATCTTTCTTCCGAATAGGCTCTGCATGCAAATGCAGTGTTCGAACATGCACGCAATGCATGTTAATCTAACATTGTTTTCGAAAAATTACTTTTCGAATTTCCTCAGGTGATGTCTACAGAATTTGGAAGTGCGACTCAGGGAGCAATTTACAAAGGAGGGTCAATGCTTTCATGGCGTCAAACTAACACATGTACTGAGGAAAGTGAATGATTACGGTGGTGCTTGTAGCAGTATTGCATATACACATCTGAGATGTGGTACTCATAAATGCTGTTGAGCCAGCCCTTAGCTAGTTCCACATACAGAATTTGGATAAGATGCATGTTACCACTCACTAGATGTCTTAGAAATTATGTCAATGCAGCATGATTTAGGCATTCAGAATAATGAAGTGCCCCAAAACACTGAAAGAGGAAAGAGTTCAGGAAGACACGGATGAATAATGCACCATCCGTCTAGCACAAAAATGTAGTACGGAGAAGATTAAATTGGCAAAAAAAAAAAAAAGAAATCTAATGGTATATAAGTTGTTGCTGATGCTGAGAGAAACTCCAAAATAGGCCTTCTTAAATATCAGCATGTCCTCTAATAAATGGTCCACAATTTCTGCCATAGCTCTGAGTATAAAAACAATGTTCAGCGAGGTCCTCGAAGTTTCAAAGGAAAATTAGTGGCGTAAAAGGAGTTACTAGATCGAGACTTACATTATGATTATATGTCAAATAATCAAGCCTTTGGATGTTCAAGGGAACACCCATGGACACTAAACTAAGTAGCCAAGACATGTATAAATTTTAGAAGGAAAAAGGATACTTGAAGAAGAATCGGGATTATTAGAACCTAATGTAAAACTTCAAGAATCGGGATTATTAGAACCTAATGTAAAAGTACAAGCAAGAACATATTTTTGCTCAAAATCCCATGTTGAAGTTATTTGAGATAAGACAAATTTTATTTGAAAACATGTTGGGGGCCTTGGGGCCATGACAATAGAAGCTTGCATTTTTTATTTTATTTTTCTTTGTTTTACTTGGTCGTTCAAACTGAGAATACGACAATCAAAAGATTTATCCCCATGTAACCAGCAATATACTCAAACTTTCGCATTATGATACACAATTAAGAACTACAAAATCAATTAACAATTTTTATCATGCAAAACTACCATAATTTAATGCCAATTGAGAAATTTATCAAGATATATAAAGTGGAGGCATGCGATTAACTATCTGAAAACTCATGACTCATGAGAAAAGAACCACTCATGACTCATGAGACAACAACAACAACAACAACAACAACAACAACAAAGAGACTTACTTCTTCTTAATACAGTTTTCCCTTTGTTGAATTCATTTTAATCTGCGACAGGCTACAGATTTTTGGACCTTTTGAACTTAATCCCAGTCTATTAAAAACTGCTGAAATTATCAAAGCAGATTAGGAATTAAGGTGGAGGCCTATTAACTGGTGGATGAAACAAGATTACATGTGCCTTCATAAACAATTCCCATCCGTGCAAATAAATTTTTTTTTTGGGGACAAAGTCAAGGATACAAAAAACCAGTTTGATAGAAATCTAAATGCAGATCACATGATTGGCACATAGGTAGAAGATCCATTATGCATATGTTTTCATCAATACTAGGGTCCAAGAAAACCAACTCTTCTGTAGGATTTGCAAAGCAAGATTATCCGTACATAACTTTTGGTCTAACAGTAACTTTTGACATCTTCTGCGTCACATAAATGACGTCATCATGTTTTAAAAAAATGGAGTCAGGAAATGTCACAAACTGAAACTGAGGGCGCATCATAAAAATAAGGACCCCGATTAATGTAGGAAAATATGTCCCAAGTGATGTTATGACATGGAGGAAAAAGTTTACTATTAATAAATAAGGCGAGTAATTCAAATAAAAGAACCTTTTAGGCTAGTATCTTCTTTAAGACCTAGAGAGATACCTAGCAAGCGGCATCCATATAAGCTATTCCAGTTGCCACTGTAAAATTAGTCCAGGAAAATTGCTCAGAATTATTAACAACAAAATTCTTGCAAGCAAGTGCCTGAGAATCCAAGCATTTAAGATGTCGACAAAGATTGTTTTCTCCCAAAAAACTACCTAGCTCAAATTCGATGTTTTCAAAAAGAAAACATGTCTAAACTAAGAGACGCTTTAAGATAGTTGAGCTACAGGCTGATATTTTAAGACCTGTATTTCTACATGTATATAGTATCTCTAATAATTCAAATGAATTGACACCCCGCAAAACAATACTAGCACTGGGAATTGCTAATTCAGCTTTATACATGATTAGGGAGTTGGTCATCCAGTTTTACAGGTTATAACTAAATGCATGAGATATTTAATCTTAAGAGAAAATTATAATTCACATGATCCCAACATAATGGAGAACCTTCTTGTGCATCTTTAAGGTGTTCTTGATCACTGAATTTGACACGTCTGAACAAATGATAGTTTGGATGCTTTTTGTCTAATTAAGTTCCTTAATCTCAAATTTGATACTTGATAAATGATGAATTTTTTGCTATTAAATTCTTGGCTTTGATAGTCTCCGTCATGTACTGAAAGTAAACAACCTAATAGACGCTTCAAATTGCATATGTTCATATCTTTTGGCAAAAACGCACCCAAAAAGGAATTACCTGCATCATAAGCATCGGTTTCTTCTTTATCAGAAATATAATGTAACAAAAGAACATGTCTAATAAAGTTCAAGTGGGTCCTCATCAAGGATTCAGGACCGTCGATGTCCAAGAATGGACTGTGAACAGAAAACATAAACCAAATATGGACATACCCTACTGTCTCTGATGGCATGTGGACTGCTACCAATCTTAGGCCTAAAGGCATTGGGGTTGCGCTCTAAAGTAGCTTCAACTGCTTCATGCCTGGCAGCTTCATTTTCAACATTGTTGCAACAATTCGCACAGTTACATCCATCACAGTAAACGCCTGATGCAAAACACTCACAGTACCTAACGAATTATTAAATATTAGATGCAATTGGTACAGAAGATAAATCCAAGGGGGAAATCATATTCAGTACAAATGCAAATTCACTATTAGGAAACCAAAACATTGGCTTAAGCTTCCTCAAGAAGAAAAGCATTGGCTTAAGCTTCCTCAAAGAGAAAAACATTGGCTTAAGCAAGCATGGCTGTGGAATTGTGGATACATCTGTAATGCATATTTTGCAGTCATATCATATTCTGCAGATTAAATTTAGGAAGTCAAAGGAAAAGTCATATACGTTGAATCAAATAAAGTGACCCAACCAAAATAAAGGACACCACAGACATAGCGTCAGCAACTCACTGCTTGCAGAGAACATAGAGCAGAGGAATACAGTGGTTTAACTAATACTAGCTCTTCCAAGCAGGCAACACCTAGCAGTAAAACTTTTTTTTTCCACCTCTAAATAACAAACGAGATTTTTTTTAAAAAAATTTATAATTTTGGTCAATAATATTTATTAATCAGCATGCCAAAGGATAAGAAACTCCTGTAGTACTACAGATTGCAAATGACAATGCATCAAACGAACCACCTTCCAAAATCACACACTGGGTTTCTAGTGTATCACTGTGAATTCAACATATATGTTCAAGTGTTAAATTAAGCTATCTGCTTTATTGTTAGAATAGGATATAGCCATAGCACCAACCCTAGAACTTTTGCAGCTAACTTATTTCTTCTTAGAATAGGGCATAGCCAAAGCACGAACCCTAGAGCTTTTACAGTTAACTTCTCTTCTCAAAGTAGGACATCCATAGCACATACCTTAAAGCAGCAAAGCTTTTACCTGACTTAGAACATTTTCCATAAAGCGACTCGCACTTATTCTTACTGAAGTGATTGCAAGCATCCTACTGTAGATCAGTCATGGAATCAAGAACCATCCTCAAAACTGGAATCTGCATGTATGTATCTAATATGCGTGTCTGAAGTGGAAATAACAATATGCCATACGGTTCATGAGAATACAATTATCTTTAAAGATCATAACACCAAAGAAGGATTAGGAAAGGAAAACTCCGTGTCTTCTAATTCTTAGTTGAAATACTATCCAGTTAGATTCTGTCTTCAAGGATAACTAAATTTTGGAATTTCAAAGGATGAGGTCACTTATATGACAGCTACACATGTAAATCCCATTATTATTCTATTGTACAATCTGAATCCTGTTTGTGTGATGGGGAAGGATGTGGGCTTACCTCTTTTATCCTCTATTTACACTTACATATCAAACAAAAAGACAGTCTACAGTTACTATACAAAAATCTGAACTCTTCTCTATAATAGATAATAGATCTTTTGGCAATAAGATGAATAAGAGTGGCATGTGCACATGAAGATAAAGGTTTTAGAAATAAAACATCTTGCAGAATCTGAAAATAGGACCAGTATCTGAAGCTTGGACTGATTTTATCTGAGATACTACCAACAATAGTACAATAATTGTACAAGATGTATTATGTAAAACAATACAAAACCAACTGCTTAGGGTTCACCAACAACACCTGCAGTTATGATGATCACTACTATTGCCAAGCAAGATAAAGTCCAATAGCAGCAATTGCATCAAGGGAAATATGTTAAAGAAATGGGTTAGATTAACTGCATTCTTCTTGTCTATAAATGGTCTTGAGAGTTGAGACTCTTGACGTTTACATAGAATTTTCTATGCAGGTGATCCAACCATTAAAGTAATAATCAAATTTGTTGAACTCCATTTCATGCATATGAAAATGTGAATATAACAATTAATGACTGATTAAGTCAAACCAAAATCGCAGCATAAAGAAACAATGTAACACTAAAAAAGGCGTAACACATACAGCTTCAAGCATCTTGAATGTTTGCAGTTACAATTTTTTTTCCTTGTTGGAGTACCATCTTTCACTTCAAATATAGCCCTTGGACGTGATTTTGGAGACTCAGGCTTCCTGGAATTAAAAAGGATAAGGAGATGATAAGAGTTGCATCGATATTACTTTACATTCTTACTTTAAAGATGCCTTGATTCACAAAAATAATGTGAAATCTTGTCTATTTATAAGCTAACTATCTATAAGTTTACTAAATATTGTGGTTATGCACCATATACATGTGACTGTATACGCTAAAATGAACTGTCATTTTCTTAAATTTAGATGTACAGTTCAATTAGCCATTATTGGCATAATATGGCAAGAAGCAGGAAGCTGTAGAAGGGGATGGAAAAAAAAGTTAAGCATTTATCAGTCATGGATCTAAAGAAACATTCCAAATATACAGCTTGGCACCAACAAAATTTGGTGGGTAACCGGGAACAACCATGAGTTTTATAACTTCATGAGTTTGGCTGTCAGTTATGAATCTGAGTATATTTTAGATTCTAAACCTAGAGATAAATAGGAACTTGGAATTAGATCATATCTCTTCTCCAACTAAGCAGGAGTTATTAAATAAACGAAACAGCACATATTAATCAGAACTTTTTTTGAAAAATTAACAAAAGCCAAGAGAATGGAGGGAACGCTGGTTCAGAAGTAAAACCCATTTCATCCTAGAGAATTTTACAGATAAAAGATAACTCCTTTATATCTGCATTTAAATTCAACATGAGGAACGAAAATAGCACATCAAACTCCTAATTTTAAAAAACCGTAATTTGCAACTTCAGCAACAGAGAGAGAGAAAATAATGAATCCAACATAACCGAAGCATGACAAAAACCAAGCGCACAAAAATTAACAAAAGTAACACCTAAACCATCCAAGTGAAATATAGCACAATGATTTTAAAATAAAAGATAATTCATTAACCTCAGCATTTAAATCCAGCATGAGGAACTGAATAGCACTTCGAATTACTAAATTTAAAATTTTCGCAGCTTTTTACTTCGGTAGGATAGACTGCAAAAGGTATTCAAATAAACCCCGTCAAATTGATGGTTTTACAAAATAAAAGTGACGTCTTATTTTCAACGAAATTTCAAATCACATCCAAAACTAACCGAAACTGGAAAGAAAGAAAATCACATATCCAATATAACTGAAGCAAGCCTAAAACCAAACCCACATAATTAACAATAATCCAGCATCCAAACAACAAACCATCAAAAATAAACGAGAAACCTAATAAAGATTTGAACTTTAACAGACTTCGAAGACCAAATTGTAGCAAAGGAACACTCACAATGAGATTGGAACCGAAGGCCGCGATATTGGAACAGCAGGAGGCGGTAGCAGCTGCGGCGGCGGCGCCGCGGCCTCGGCCGCCGCCTCTGCCGTCATCGCCGGCGGCGCTCCGCGGCCGTACGAAGTCGTGAAATCGAGCTGTCGCACGAGCTTCTTCGGAGCGAAATCCGACGGCCCCGATGAAGTCCCTTGCTCCATCAGAGCCGTCCAATTTCCCTCTTCCTCTTCCCCTCTCTTCTCAAATCGAGGAAATGAACAAAATGAACTGAATGAAAAATACAATAAACAAATCTATCACAAAATTTCCCTCCTCATGAACCTAACTGAGCTCGCATCAATCTCAGAGCTCTTCAGATCGGAACACAGCAAAGAACAAAGAGATCTCGATGCTGAAGACAAATCCAATACTGGATGCCCAATTCAAGAAGTTATGTGAAGGATTAAGAAAAGATTACGAGAATATTAAGAAGGGATTAGGGTTAAATTTCGAGAAGCAAGAGGGGAAGCGAGAGGGAAGAAGCTAATGGGTTTTCCTTTCCACTCTCTCTCCCTCTCTGGTTTTGAAAATCAAATTCGATTATTCTACGGTCAGATTTTGTTCAGGCAACTTTGACGGTAGAGATTTGTTGTTCGCATCGTGCGGCTGGAATTCATAGGCGTCGAGATGTAGGGTTGGTGACCGTCGGATTCGAGATGATGAAGGGATCTCTTATTGTTGTCTATCGCTTTGTTTTGGGTTTTTTTTTAAGGAAAATAAATAAGTAATTGCTTTAGTGCGTGGAAGCGGACGGAGTAGAATTTTCCCGCTAGAAATAATATGGCAGGATGGTGAAGAAGACACGTGTAGGTATGAGATTTGACGGTTTGGCACGTTCTGAGAATGGACGGTGAAGATTGGCTTACTTGTCACTTTCTTAAGAACAGATAAAACTTCTGAAATTGGAGAGAATAATATTTCATGCATTCAGGCCTCTGATATTTTATAGCAGATTTTTTTTTTTTTTGTTTCGCATGTAGCGTCCTTTTCAACAAGCGTGGATTAATTTAAAAAAGTCACTTCACAGTTTTTACCTAAAAATGTGATACCTTAATCATCTCATCTAATTAATTTGGATTATTGACGTTGTTACCGTGTAAACTGTTGATGCTCACAACTTAAAGCCTTCCTACCCCACGGACGCAAATCAAAATAAACATCCTACTTGTTGTTGGATCTTCATTTGTTTCTGTGAGCTTGGTGATGCATCTATGTTCGGTTTAAGATGGAGTATACGTGAAAACTTGATAATTTCAAAACAAAATTATGTATTGTATCCATCTACATGCACTCTTGCGATCTTAAAAACATTTTATATAAAGTGGGACTAGATTTATGTCTTAATTGGTGGGAAAATCAAATGCATAGAGCCCGTACCTGAAAATAGTTAAGACATTTATATTTAGATTTACTGTTTTTAAATTTATATTTATATGTTTCGTAGATGGCTTTGGTAAAAATCATATGGAAATCCAGATTGTAATGCAGTATTCAAATACAAATCATATCAAGATTTCAAAATGGTGGCTTACCCATTTAGCATTTTCTAGATATATGGGTTATTTTGGAAATTACTAAATATTCTGTTCTTGATTTTAATATGATCACTTTAATTATATCAATATCAATATGTATCATATCATACTTCTTTTAAAAGTACGAGTTTGGGAAAAACTTTCCAGGGTTAATATTACCCTTCACTACTTTGAATATTACAATTTAATCGTAACCTATTCTAATTCTGATTATTCTGCACGTATCAATAATTTAAAATTACTATCACTACAACAGTACCGTACTTGTCCTATCCCATAGCTCAAAATTTTAAATTTAAAACTCACTATAACAATATTATATTTGTCCTACCTCAATCCCATCCCACATGAACTAATAATAGGCTGTTTTTCCCTGTGAACTATAATCCTGTGTAATTGGTTATCTGAAAAATAGTCAGAATTTGATAAAAAGGGAAAAATGCTTTGTTGGCACATGAATGTGTAACTTTTATTTTATAGATAGATAATATCTATTTCAATTCCTAATTATTTTGTTTTTATTCTCTTACCTAAATAGAGATCCAAGTTCATGAGGAGTGTTTTCAATTGAAATGTCCACTTTCTCTTTTAGAGAAAATTGAATTATCCACGGTTATTATATCTAGCTACCAATAGAAAAATCAATTTCAAAGATGTCATATACTGCAACATTTTATTGGCTATTAAATTCAACCGAGAACGGAAGAAAGAACCGGGTAATTAGAATGTAGTATCGATTTAGAATTTGAATTACAATAGTTATCTAAATAAAACTCTATTTACAATTTATTCTTTAGAAAATTACGAAAATACTCACAAACTTTCAAAATTTGCAAAGAAACCCTCAAAAATTTAAAATTGCAAACAAGCCTAAATTTTCAAAAGTTACATCCTATACACAAAAAAATCTAGAAATTTATCAAAAGCCCCCTAAAAATATGAATTTTGCCAAAAATAACTCATAGTTTCAAAATTTTAACATCAACAATTCAAACCTACAAGTATCCAAAAATGGTAAAATTTAGCACCGACATATGAAATATGGAAATTAGTAGCGTCCAACGGAAAATTTAAAATTTATAAAAAATGCACTCAAAGTTTTAAAATTTTTAGAGACAACACTTCAAAAGTTCAAAATCACACAAAACCCCTAAAAATTGAAAACTTTATAATTAAAGAGAAATTATTTTATAGTCTTTCATTAAGATATATAAATTTAACTTTCAATTGAAGATTTTACTACACCTCAGCATTTTAAAATAATCTAAATTGTTGCTAGTTAAAAAAATTATTAGATTAAAAATATCCCCTTAAGGTGTAAATTTTAGAAAAATATATTAATTGGTTAAAATTAGAATGACTATATAAATTAAAAGAACTAAATATAATTTTAACTTTGAGTAGCAAAATTACATATAGTAGCATTAGTTAATTGAAGACTATTTTACATATAACCATAAAAATATAATATATAACTTAGCATTAATTAATTATATTTTTTAAATATTGATCTCTATTATTAATAATATTCACATGTTTATAAAATACAAAGAGTTATGTACGAAGAGACTATTGAAAAGTTTAGAGATATGCTTTAAAAAATCAAGTTATTTTCATTTCAGATGGAGAAAAGAAAGGAATAAACCCAAATTTTATAACTATCCGTGAATCACTTGACTTAACATTAACAAATGACATATCTATCAAATAAGCACGAACCGAGTTCCAATTGAAGAACATATTAAATGCCTTTGTCCCAATCAAAGAAGCATTTTCAATGGAAGATGCAAGAAAAATTAGTAAGTTCTTATAAAATTTCATACTTTAATCCTCAATACAAATTGAAATACAAATTTGTGGAATTATAAACTAATCATAAAATTACATGCAGACATTCTTGCAGTAGCAACTAATGTGAAGCCGCTGATCAGCTATGTTACGAAATATAACAAACCAGACAAATAGGAGGGAAATCACAATAATGGATAAAAGGTATATATAATACTTATTTTCAATAGCGTAAGAAAAAAATTAAGATTGACATTCTTTCTTTTTCATATACGGTGAATGACTTTGTCTGATGCAACATAAACTTTTACCAGATGCATAGCAGAAGAATTCATTGCGATCTAATTCCTACTACTATTTTGGTAATAAATTAGAAAATAAAAATTCATATATATATAACCTTTATTCACATTGAAACATAAAAATAATCATAGTGCATATTTTCAGAAGTTTGTGTTGAAAATCAAAAAGACATTCAAATACTGGCAAAGTTAGGTAAGAAGACAAAAGATGAACGAGCCAAAGGAAATATAGTAGCACAAGAAATCTAGCTTCAGTTGTAACACCCGTGATTGTCCGATACGTATTTTTATATATTAAAATACTAAATAGTATTTTAAATACCTAGAAATTATATTTAATTATATGTATTTAATGATATAGTTTATTAATATTTAATTAATAATATCATTACATTAATTGTTACAAATTATCATAATTTGTATTTTAAATACGTAATTAATAGTATTTTTACACCACGTGCAATTACATGTGTATATCTGTATTTTTAATACGTGATGAGTAGTATTTTTACACCACGTACAATATACGTGGAATTAACCCTAACTCTAACCATATGTATAACTATATATTAAAATATAACTATATAAAAAAATTTCAAACCTCACCAACCCAGACCCTCTTTTCTTCATATCCACCGCCCACGAAGAAAAACTCTCTCTCACACGTTTTATTTTATTTTTTATTATTATTTTTATTATTTTTTTATTTCCACTCTCTCCCATTATTTCTCCCCCTCCTCTCGTGCTCTCTTCCCCGCACACACACACACTCTCTCTCTCTCTCTCTCTCTCTCTCTCTCTCTCTCTCTCTCCCCCCCCTCCCCCCCCCCTCGTTCCCGACCCCAGCACCGCCGCTGCCCCGACCGACCCCGACCGGCCCCGACCAACCCCTCGACCGCCTCCATCGCCGCCCACACAAGCTCGCCAGCGTCGCCGCCCTAGCACGTCGCCGCGACC
>JBAKGM010000233.1:23776770-23800848 GCA_037177215.1 Asparagus racemosus
AGGGGAATAGGTCTATATTTATAGGACCCCTAATGTATGGTACTCTCTCAACTATCCGATGTGGGACTAAAAACAAAGGGAGGGGTTTACTATTCACGCGTGAACAGTAACGCGTTACTATTCACGCGTTTCACAATATGTGCCTCTGACATGGTTCATTTATGATGACATAGCAGCTATAGTTGACCTCATTGATACCGTTATGCCGCTAGAGGGGGAGTTTTCAAGCAAAAAAAAAAAAAAAAAAAGAAAGAAAAGGAAAGAAAGAAAGAAAGAAATAAAGGAAAAAAAAAAAAAGAGTTTTTAAGTTAGGACTTCTTCTCTTACTTATTTCAAATTGAGATATTTCCGGTGCTAAGGATCATGCATTCTTCAAGCTCAAAAAATAGTGAAGAAATGGTAAAAGGAAATTTAGGCGCGGGATTAGCTTGGGGTAGTTATAATACCTTTTTTATCTCAGCCACGTTTGAATGAAGACAACAAACTTGCCTTTAAGAAAGCACTTGTTGGCCAAGTAAGTGGTTGCCGGAGGAAAATGACCGACGATGAGTTTTTTGATTTATTTGTCCAATCATACAAGTTTTAATATTTTGCTATCGCCGGAGTTAAAAAAACCAAATATATTAGGTCCCATTTTTAATATCACTATGATAATTTAGCCTTTTGTTTCGTGTAGAATGAAAGTACAGATCGAAATAGCGATATGCCACTCTCAGCTATCTATACTACATATAAAAAAGGATTGCCTTGTCAAAACTTTTGATTTTCATTTTTACCCTTTTATATTTGTTAATTCTCAAATATACCATTGGTTGTAATTAATCATTCACTAATTATATATAACATCTTATTAATTATGCATTTCCTCACTTTCTTGAAACCTTTGGTCACACTATTATTTTATTATTTAAGTATATTATTTCATAGAAAACTTGAAATTTATTCCTAATTTATCTTCACATAATATTTAAAATTATAGAAAAAGTAAAAATAAGAAAAATTCATTAGGTTTATGCCTTGTGCCTTTAGGTTTTACCTTTTATGGAGGACTACCTGTTACATTTCATCTTACTAGCATTTTAAAAGTATGATAACAGTATGAAAAATAATTTGTATTTATTGTAATTGTAATAGTGTTAATAATATAATGATTTAAATAGTGTTTTTTAAAGTAATAAATTATACTATAATTTAATAATTATACAATTTCATAAATTATTTACTAATAGTATAATAAACTAATTATTAAATTAAAATTAGTTATTAATAGTATTATAAGTAATGCTATGTATAATATTATTATATTTAAAAGAGAAGAAATTATTTAATATATGATTAATATTTTAATAAATTATGAATACATTATAATAATAATCCAAACTATAATAATTAATCACACAGTCTTTATACATAGTTTTATCGTATAATTTATTCATTTAAATAAAATTGTAGTTGTTCATAATTTATATTGATATGCAAATCGTTTCATTATTTTGTAGCTAGCAAAAAAATTGAAAAATAAAAAATAAAATAAATCTGCTCTCGTGCTTTGCACGTGCACTATACTAGTTAAATTTTTTTTTTATGTTGTCCTTCATTATTGAGTCTAGTCTGCAAGGAAATAAAAACTTCAGGTCTCTTTTATTACGGTTGTATTAGTGAAGGCATAACAAGTGAATTATTTTTCTTACAAGTTCCAAGCATTTATTTGTACGATCATCATCATCCCAAAATAGATAATTTCCTCACTTTCGGGACAAAAACAGATAAAAATAAATTTTCTCTCCCTTTTTTTTAGACCGATGAGAGCGAGAGCGGTGGAGGGGCGAGAGGGTGAGAAGGGCCGTCCTCGCGATCCCGACGATCGCGGTGGGCCCCACCTCGCTCCCCACGAATTCCCAAACAAACAAACAAACAAACAACCCAAAAATCCACCGTCCCCTCTTCCTCTCGCCGCCGGCGAAACCCTAACGCCCTTGGCCGAGCCCAATCGACTTCCCGCCAAAAAAGGGTAAAAAACTTTTTTAAAAATAAAGAGAAACAGAGAGAGAGAGAGAGGAAGAGGGAGCAGAGCAGAGAGAGATCGATCGCGTAATGGAACCTGAAGCAGCTGCTCTCAATGATGGCGACGGCCGCCACTAAATCCGACCTCCTGTTGCTTTCTTTAATCCCCTCCTTTATTTCCTCCCATTTTCAAAATATTTTACTCTTCTTTTATCCTTCGCGCCCTGGAATCGCTTGCACTCTAAGCATAGGATCGAAACCCTAGCTTCTGTAGCAAAGCTTAGTTTATGATGTCATTCCCTCGTCGATTTCGACTTTGAGAAATCGGAGAGGGGATAATTATTAGAGGGAAGTTCTGGCGATTTTTTGGCCTGAGAGATGAGGGAGAGATGGATTCGCTTTGGATTCTGCGCTGCTGCTGTTTTCTTTCTTCATTGCCAAATCTACGGATGCTTCTCTCTGAATCTTGAAGGTATATAATATTTAGGGATCGGTTAGGGTTTGATAATGGAATTTTGTTGTAAAGCTTGTTTTTTTTTTTTTTTTGAAATGAAGGGTTGGCCTTGTTGGAGTTCCGGTCGGGAGTGGAGATCGATCCTCATGGCGTATTTGGAAACTGGAACCCCAATGATGATGAGCCCTGTAACTGGTCAGGTGTTCGATGTATTGATGGGAAAGTGGAGACCCTGTAAGTTTGCCTTATTTAGTGTCATATATTTTTATTGCTAGTTCATTGCATTGTGTACTGTAAATAGTCTATTGCTACTGTTTGCTAGTAGTGATTACTCCGTCTGGTGGAAAAACAAATGCATTTACAATATCATTTAGGTTCAATTCTTGCTATTGTAATACTCTTCAATTTGAATGCACGAGCAATTCTCTTATGTTTGAGCCGTTGCTCTTATAGTAATTCTTTGTAGTTGAAATAACGCCCAACCAAACATGAATGTTCAAACTTGAATATATTTGAAACAACACGAGACTAACTATTGCTATACAAACACACCCCATGGAGTGCAGATTCATGTTTGGTCGGTTGTTGTTGGCTTAAAAGTTACAGGAAAAAAATGTTGTGATTGATGTTGTTGATGTTGCATGAACTACTAGAATAGCAATATATACGACAAGGCAGACGGTAAATGCTGAAAATTTGAACATGATGCATTTATCCAGTACGCACATGTTGGATAACACAGGATTTCACAATTGAATTATCTGTGTTGTGCTTCGGTCTCATTGGCTGTATCACTATCACCACTTCAACACTTAACCAACTACTTGTAAGTGGGTGATAGCCTCTTCATTTGAGAGATAAGCATAGCCAAAATGCTTATGCTCAACCACACATACAAAGTTAACTTAGGGAAACCGACGAATTAAAGGGTAGACGTGATGATCATCAATAATTTTCTCCTGTATCTATATCTTTTGTTGTTATTCTTCTGTTTTCTGTTTTTTTTTCCTTGTTTCTGATTAATCACATTCAATCTACTCATCACAAAGACAACAAGATTCATCCCATTGTAATCTAAACGCTAAACATTAATTGATTTTTGGGTATGCTGAGACTTCCTTTTCATTTTGTATTTTCCTATGTTCCTTCTCCTTTCGAGAATATCCCTATGTTCCTTCATTTATTTCCAACCATAGAAGGGAAAAATCATTGCCAAGGTGGAAAGATATGAGAAAAATCTTCCAACATGACGAACTAATCTCCACCTTTGAGAGAAAATTGAGAGATCTAAAGGGCATCCTACATCTATTCAAACGCTTTTCAGCAAATTGAAACTAGGATTAGACTTCCCATTCAATGTCATATGGATACTCACAATGTCAATCCTATAATCCAAGTTCAGTTAGCAACTTTCTAATCGCGGTTATGTTGGATTAGACCATAATAATGAATAGATTAGTTCAATTACATTTGTTTATTTTTTAGTTGATCATATTTCTACTGTAGATGTAAAATTATTGGTTTTTAAAAAAGCTCAAACAACTTGTCAGTTTTGAAAATTTTGATTGTTAAATTATATATGTATTTTTCATTATGTGAAGTAAGTCACAGTTTAATCACAACTTTTTTATTCCTTGGTTGCTGATTCAAAACAATGTTTGGTAGTTCAGACCTTATGTCTCCTCAATAGTTGGCATTATTTGCAGACATTGGTGGTATTAGTTACTTTCTGCTGAAATTCAATATGATACATCATAGAAATATTATCCTGGGTGATAAAGGGGACAGGCATTTATTGAGATTCGACGGTATTGATTCTGTTATGTTTTTCCTGAACGCTCGGCAAACTGAGGACCTTAACTGGTGCATCCTTCGTATTTTGATTCATGTTGAACTGCTAGATATGCGTGCATATATATCCTGTCCACCTATGTTCACTCCTCAGTCCTATTGGCAAATTGATCTGTCTTTTTGTTTGTACATGTGGAACTTCAGGGTTCTTCATATTGAGATGTTTCACTCTACATGCTCCATCTGTTTCTTAGTCCCAGACTACTGTATCTGCACCTGATTGAACTTGTTAATTGGTATTCTAGGAGTAATCTATTGCTATATAATAAAATCTCCTTCTGAAATCTCCATAACATAACAACTACAATTCAATGTAGGAAGATATGACTCTTTGCTGACGAGCAGAAAAGGTAATATGTCAAGCAAAATAAGATTCGAGACTATGGTCCTTGGCTTTGATTAATTGATAGAATCTATGCCTTCTGCTAAAAGATGGCAATGAGTTTGTTAGTTATTGTTATCTTGTTACTTGAACTTTATATATTTTCTGGCATATCATGATGATGCAAGGGTTCAAAAAAGATTGTGGTATCGCAATAATGAGAAGTACTACCATGGCCGAATTCTGAATGTGTCAAACCTTATAATTGTTTGTCAACTTTCTGGCCTCACATTGTCTTCTTCAATTTTTTGTGTTTAATATGTGAGTTTATGCCATAATTAATGTAGTAGTTTTATTTATTTATCTTATTATTATGATAGTAATTATAAATGCTTACTAGATTTGTGCAGGTTATTAGATTATATAAGCTCACCATTCTTCCAATACCTAACAAACCAGAATCTGCAGGTACCTCAATGAGCTTTCTCTGGGGGGAGTCTTGGCACCAGAGCTTGGATTACTTAGCCACTTAAAAGCTCTGTAAGCATCATTTCACCTTGTAGGTCCATGGAAAGATGTCATATTTATTATTCATTATTTGACTAAGTTGCCTTCTATCAATTGCTAATATAGGGAGTATTATTCTATTCTTAGCCACTTAAAAGCTCTGTAAGCATCATTTCACCTTGTAGGTCCATGGAAAGATGTCATGCTTATTATTCATTAAATTGCCTTCCATCAATTGCTAATATATGGAGTACTATTCTATTCTTTTAGAAGTTGATCAATAAAAAAACAAATGCTGCACGAAAATTTACGATCTAATGGCACACACACAAACACGCAGCCAAAAAAAAAAAAAAAAAAAAGAAAAAAAAGAAAAAGAAAAGTTAAATAAAATATATTTATTGACTATAACGAAAGCTATAGATTCAATAGTTCAGCGATGGAATGGCTTCCAAATTTTCCCCAAAAGAAATATCTGTTTCTAGCTACACAAATTGAAAAAAATCAGGCCATTCATTCCTAATGCATGCTTTACAAATGTCTTCAGTTGAGATTTTTGTGGGAAAATATTTACAAATGACTGACATTGAGGCTAAATACTACATCCCCTAGTTCTTATTCTAATAACAATATAACATAGAAGTTGCTTTTTATTGCTTTTGATTTGAAAAAGCTGTTTCTTTTGAGGATATTTGCAGTCTACAACAAGAACATCTTTTATTTTTAATATTATGCGTTGTGTTTGATTGAAACAGTACATTTTAGTTTGTGCTAGCTGCTCGATCAACATCTGCACTGTTGTTGTACTGGTAGAGCTTTATGTGAATCTTCATTCTATTAATCCCGTCTAATTTTATGTTCTCCTCGATATGGGTGCCTGACTGGCGAATCATCTATATTTGCACTCTGTTTTAGTGGGTTAGTTTCCCCCCTTGTTTCTTTCTTGCTCTCTACATTAGTTCTGTGCACTTCCTAGTACTTGTACAGGACAAGTTGTGTCCTTCGTTTTCTGTAATTGAGCTTACTGTAATTGAGCTCCAAGTGGTATACTTATTTCATACAAATATTCCCCGAACTGCTAGAAGAGAAAGAAAAGGAATCCTTTCTGTGCTTCAAATTGAATACAAACTACATAAGTCATCATTTTTGTCAATGGTCTACAATATATGATATATGTATAGCTCACTGAATACATTGCTGTGCAAGTTATGCAGTCATTTCTTTTTTGCTTTTTCTACTCATTGTCATCATTCTTGTATTCTTGTAATAGGCATAATTAATAAATATTTTACTCTTGAATGTAGTATACTTCATAGAAACAATTTTACCGGAGTTATCCCAAAGGAGATTGGAAGATTAACTATGCTGGAGCTCTTGGACTTGAGGGATAATAACTTGAATGGAACAATTCCAAGAGAACTAGGAAATATGCTATCACTTAAGTGCCTGTAAGTTTATGAAGATACACTCATACCTTTATTTCCTTAAGCATCTAATATCAAATGATGTAAGACATTTTTGTTTTCTGCGACAGTCTTCTTTGTGGTAACAAATTCCGAGGTGGTATTTCTTGGATTGAGAAGCTTGATGTGGTCTCTGATCTCAAGTGTAATTCAGATCTATCTTGTAAAATGGCTAATGAGATTGGATGTGCTAACAGAAAGGTTGGGCACTGGTAAGATGCTAGTCATTACTTTCCATGTTGACAGGTTCAATCCTTTGTTAATTCAACAAATTAAAATTTTAGTTACATAATCAACTTTTCTCCTATGCAGTTACTGGCTTTTTACTTCTGGACCAGGTCTATGATTAGGCTGGTTTTGATGTCGATATTTTCATCTTGACTTTTGCTCAATACGTGTGAATTTAAGAATGTGAATAGTGTATGTTGGAAGTTAGTTCAAAATTCTTAATACTCATGTTCTTGTTCTTCATCTGAGCTTGAGAACGTCTCTGAAATGGCTGTGCGCTCACGGTTATAGTAGTGATTTGTTTAGGGTATCAATGCTTATGTATTTGCTATATCAAATTCTTTATGCTATTAAAGCAATTTGAACTAGGTTTAGAAAGAGGCAGCCAACAAGAGCACATAATTCAGGAAAGAGCATAAGCAAGTACAATATCAGCATTGATTTTCTTGAATGGTCTAAGATGATCGCTAGATCTTCATGTTTATACCTAAGATTTTAAAGTTATTACTCCATTGAAAACATAGACATTGATGTCAATCATCATAATTTAAATTGAGAAAGAATGGGTAGGCGTTAGGCCTTCTAGGTTAGTGTTACATTTGGCAGAATGCGGGATTTTTTTCTAGTTTGGTCTGCCTGATCTGGCCATGGGTATTTTCGGCTTGACAAAGGCTTCGTCATAAAATCTGGAAGAGAATTTGACTGAGAGGGTCTTATCCCATTATAGGGCTGTCTGAAATATCAGAATTAGCTTAGTATCTGTACCCATTTTAGTAAATGGAATTTAGGTATATTCTGTACACTATGTTTATAAATGAAGATTTGTTACTTATAAATGGGGTGGACACAACGTATTTCCAATGTCCCTTCTGTTCTTTTTTTTTTTTTCCCAATGTCCCTTCTGTTCCACTTGTAACTAATACGTTTTAGGTTAATTGTGAACAAACCCCTGTAGTGTCACCCAGTTGTGAATAGACCCTTGAGTGAATTTTTTTAAAACTCTTAAAATCATTTAAAAAGTTTGAGGAGGCGAATAGACCCCTGTAGTTCTATTGGTGAGGATAGACCTCCAATCGCTTTTCTTTTCTTTTTCTTTTTTTTACTTTTAAAAAAGTTGAAAAAATTTCACTATGGGGGTGTGTTCGCTCTTGGGCCAATACCAGAGGTCTATTCGCAACAAATAGAACTATATGGGGTCTATTTGGGTGATACTATAGAGGGTCTATTCGCAATTAACCCTCCATTTTATATGTATATTGTTACTGTTAAGAGTATAGATCATGCTCCTTAATCCTTATTTATATATCACATAATTATACCTTGTATATTGTTACTGTTAAGATTATAGATCATGTTCCTTAATCCTTATTTATATATTACATAATTATACCTTTGCTTGTATCTACGTACTCACTTAGTGCCTTTTGCTTAATTCACTCGAACAGTTAATTCCTCAAACCTATCAGAAACCCTATGCTTCATGTTATCTAATTGCTCTTCATCTTCCTTTCACCCATACCATTCATTCCCTCCAGTGGCATTTCTTCTTTGTATTTTCATCCACCTCCTTAATCTGTCTTTAATGGTAACTTCCCCCTTCGCATTTTCTTACCACCCTTCTCCTTCATCCCTTATCATGGTTGCTTAGGTTAATACCATTCTTTTTTCTTCCATTCTCTTTCTTTTCCCATCTCATCTTAGTTGAGAATAATACGCCATAAGGACCCAACATGATAATATCCACTCTTTTCCCTTTCCATTTTCTTCTGCATATAATCTTCATATGGTGATTAACGTTGGGTTTACGGTAATCTGATGTCTATTGTTAACCAGAAACCATGATCAGTTCAAGATTCAAAGGACAAATGAAACAGAGCAGACTGATGATGGTTTCACATTGTAAGCAACATATACCAAAGTTTGTTTCTGTGCAGGAATAATATAAAATAAGAAGTACGTGTTAGGTGCTATGCAGAAAAACCCATGCAATGTCTGATTGCATCAGGCTAGTAAACTGTGTACATAGATGATGTTACGACGTGCACTGATATGTTTATGCCAACTTATGGCGAAAAGGTCAGAAGGATTCTAACAAATGCTAGCTATGTAGTGATCCCGCGCGAAGGACAAGTTCTACATTACTTTGACATGTGACTGTTGTATGAACAATTTTTAATCTTTCATCAGTACCATTTTTTATACATTCTACTGTTATTAACAAGTTTCCAGTTGAATTGTGTTTTCTCAACTGATCCTAATGTTTTGCTTTGAAGGTCCAAGATTATAAGCGATTTTACAAATTATCATGGAGAAAAGCATGGTGACAACTTATTGTGTTAGTACATTTTGTTTAACAGTAATTGAAACTAGTGCTACCACCTATGTTTAAAGACAACATTTTTTATTTCATGTAACAGCCAATTCTGCTGAACCATATATTAAACAGAGTGTACATGTCACAAACACTGTTCGGCGTCAGCTGCTTCAAGAAACAAGCAACCTCCCTGCTGTTCCTGTAGGCAATCCTCCCTTCCAAGAAGTTGCTGAAGTTCCATCGGTTGGGAGTGGCTCCTTTCCGGCAGTACCAAGCTCAAATGATGGAAATGGTGGAAAGGAGCCTTCACCATCGACCATGCCATCAAATCCACCAGATAGTTCTCCATCTGGCGATTCACTTGAAGACAACAACTATTCAAGTAAAAAATTGGGAATTTGGGTATATATCCTCATTGCTGTTGGGGCTGTTTTTCTCCTTGTTCTATCTGCAATCGTACTTTTAGCATGCTGCCGAAGGAAAGGACCAATTGGTCCTTGGAAAACTGGACTAAGTGGTCAGCTGCAGAAGGCGTTTGTAACAGGTTTGTTTTTCTCTTGTCTTAGAATTTCACATTATATTTTAACTCTGATACTTCTTATTCTTCTTCAATGGCATGTTAGCTGATATACACCTTGGCCAACTATTCTTCTCAAGTATGGAATCCAAATCAAAATTGTATTTCTATTATTGTGATCATATATCATAGTTCCACTTATCCAATAGACCTGGGGGAGCATCCCATCTTTTGCATATTTTCCATTTGCAATTGGAGTAAGAGGATGACGAGTATAATGGTCAACTTCTCTAGTTAAGCTTGTCCAATTGAAGAACCACAGCAGAAAAACTAGACGCCAAAAAAGAAAGCATTGTAATTTTTTGCGTATTGCATAGCTGTTCGTGACTAGTTATACGAAGAGTACCTGTGCGTTACTCTTGACATGCATTCACACATGTCAGGCAAGCATATTACGGTTGCTCTGGAAACACATAAGGATAACCCCTGAATTTGCCTTGGACTGTCAATAATGATTTTCCTTAGAGGTTTGATACCTGAATAAGTCTCCTCCTCAAGTTCATGGTTATCAGTAATTATACTAATATACATATGTATTATTTACCTGTCATTTATTTAGGCATATATATTGTGAGTACTTGTACTAAGATACATATAAAGTGACAAAATACTATCATATTATGATGGTGTGTGTATGTATATACAAAAAATTACATAAAAGTTCAGGTATAATGGGAAACAAACAAACCAGACAACCAGATGAAGTTAGTCTTATTCAGTTTGATTGTAGATAAAATTGGTTGAGTTTCATTTTCCTCATGGTTAAAATGACGTAGATGGACCAATTGCAAATCACTATTATTAGGGTTCATCCTTGTTTATCTTTAATATTGGTTGCATTAGTGAAAATGTATTCTTGAGGTTAACTTGTATGCATCCCAAAGTTGTTACTAGACACCTAACACCTGTATAAATAGGGTCTTAGGATCATACAGGCTACTAAGGAAGAATAATTTGTATGGAGGTGTATGACTGCTACTCGAGCGTCTATTTTATTCTGCCCTAACATATCTTTTTGGCTCAGAGTAGCATTTTTATCTGGTTCTGTGCAGCATCTTTGAGCCTGAAGGTTAACAAATCAGGTGTAGATCTTGTACATGATTGACATTGTATAAGTTAATGCTACTTACATTTACATGATAGGGATATTGATTGCTAGCAATGTCTTATCTGTTCATGATAGATATGGCTGGCCATGCATTCATTTTATAAGTGAGGTGTTTTGCTTAAAATCACTAGCAGGCGAATAAAGTGGGGGTATTACATGTGGTATTAGCCTAATTAAGAGCAATCTTCTATAGGAGAATAGTTAATTTCTTGTGATTGGATCTTTTAATCATCTTTATATTTAGAGGGTTATGTTGATAATTTTCAGGGGTACCAAAATTAAATCGAGCAGAACTGGAAGCTGCTTGCGAGGATTTCAGCAACATCATCACTTCCTTTCCAACATGCACTCTGTTTAAAGGGACTTTATCTAGCGGAGTCGAGATAGGTGTTGTATCCACTACAGTTAAATCTGCCATGGATTGGTCAGAGCGTTCAGAGCTGTGCTTCAGAAAAAAGGTTTTTCATTCTCGGTATCTTTGTAGAGCACAGACCTTTCACTTTGTTTAATTATTCATAAATCATTCAATAAGTTTCCTAATTTTGCTCGTCTTTGAAATGTAGATAGACACACTCTCACGACTAAACCACAAAAACTTTGTCAATCTTCTTGGTTACTGTGAGGAGAATGAACCTTTTATGAGGATGATGGTGCTCGAGTATTCACCAAATGGCACCCTTTTCGACCATCTTCATGGTAAGTAATTGATAGATATGAATTGCTGAAAATAATCACTTTTGTACTGAATCCACCTGCTTTTGTTTGCAGTCAAAGAATATGAACATCTTGAATGGAGTGCCAGAATGAGGGTTATCATGGGGATGGGATATTGTCTTCAGTACATGCATCACGAGCTCAATCCACCAGTAACTCTCTCAGATCTGCGATCAGATGCTGTATTCATAACGGATGATTTTGCTGCTAAGGCATGTTAATATTTTTTGGAAAAAAATGAGTATGAGCTGACAACTTTACTAAATGAGCTATCAAGAAATAAACCAACGATATTACAGTCACATCAGAGTAGGCGGATCTCTCCATTCTTATCTCTTGGTAGCTCATTTTGCTAAATTTGTTGGCAGCTCATATTCTTTACCCATATTTTCTTCCTTTCTATATTGCCTACTTGTGGCTGTACACTGATACAAAAGTATTTGCAGATTGTGGATATTAGCATATTTAATGAATGCAAGAAAACAGTATCTGGAGTTGACAGCCAAGATACATCAAAGTTGCTGGATACTGATACTGAGAGCAATGTTTATAGTTTTGGCATGTTGATGCTAGAGGTTATTTCTGGGAAATTTCCGTATTCTGAAGAGGAAGGCTCCATTGTAGACTGGGTAAGATAGGACTCATCCTTTAGTTCCCATTCTTCTCTTGCCAGTAAAAATTTGATTTTTATTGTATGGGTAACGTGGCAGGGTGCACCATATTTGGAAGATGAAAGTAATTTTAGGTCTATGGTTGATCCTGCACTGAAAGCTGCCAATGACAATGAGCTTGAAACTGTTTGCGGGATTATACGCAAATGCCTTTGCCACGATCCAAGAAAGAGACCCACAATGAAAGAAGTCATGGCTTCACTGAAGGAAGTCCTTGGAATTTCAGCAGAGGCCGCGACCCCAAGACTTTCTCCACTTTGGTGGGCAGAACTCGAAATACTCTCAGTTGAAGCCAGTTAACTCAGTACCATACATGCTACTGCAACATAATCTTAAACTACTTTTACAGTGATCCTCTCCTGATGATGTCTATGTTGATTCCATGTGTCTTTGTTATCAAATTTACAGGATGTGTAGTTCACTGTGATAATATAGAAAAATATATACATAAATATAAATATACAAGGGAATTAAATGTTGAATATATTGCTTGCTACTGAGTGATGATGTAACAGTAAGTGTAATTATACGTGTCTGGGAAGCATAAGCTTGATCATTTTAATTTGATCATGAGTCTTGAGGTTCCATGACTTTTGTGCATACCAAGCAAATTCAAGATATTTCTTTTTACTGAATTCAGGATTGTTATCTTGAGAACTCCTGCGGCAAAAGAAGTGCAGTTTCAATTGGGTTCTCTTCCCAAGCAAATTCAAGAGATTTATTTTTTATCAACTAGAATTGAATATATAGATTTTGTAGCAGTCCGAATGTGTGCTATGTCAGCAACATACTAACTAAATGTGTGTCTCTAAATGTATGTCACGTTAGCAACATATTAACTAACACCATGAAGTAATGCCCCAACCCAGTTTACTCAAATATCTAATGTCTATCCGATTTACTCAAATATCTAATGTGTATTTTTAGATGCGTGGAAGAATTTTCTTTTATTTTGATGCAGATATTTGTTTATTCTTTTCTCTTGACTCGTAATCATAATGTCAGCTTCAGCGTGAAGAATCAATCGCCAGTAAGAAAGTTGATATTGATATACAAACTTCTTAAAAATTCCCTTCTATGGATTGTAACGGCAAGCTCCCATAATCAGATCCCTGTTGCGATAAACAGTGGACAGCAACTAAATTATGGCCGGACTCGCATGGAAAATAAAAATCATGAAAAAGAAATCACACTTGAAAAGGGGAAAAGTGTTGATTGTACTTTTTTAATTAAATGGTGACAAATAGCGTTAGATTCCTCTAATTTTATCTTGAGAATTGAGATAAGCAAATTCGTATGGTCCTTTCAATTTTCGTACATTTAAAAAAAATAAAGCACAATCGCTATTATTTATTCTCTAATAATGCCACTAGTTTTAGGGTTATTATGTCGAATTATTCTCTCAGACTTTTATCTTTTTAAATTGCATCAGTCTGTTACATATTTGGTCATACAACGTTGATACTTGATTAATAGTAAAATTTACTAGTATAATTTTTATGTTATAAATTTATTGATTCATAATTCTTTTCTCTTTATTTTGTATTGTTATTTTAATTTAATTTGCATTTTGTGTATTCAATGGTTATCGGCAAAAATATTACATAAAATTAGTATTGAATTCCAATATAGCGTTAGCTTTATTTGACACAACGAAATTATTACCTAAGCATTTAAATTGACCAAATCGTTATTAGACTGATTAAAATCCAGTATTCATCTCTCTCTTATGGAGACGAATCCTTTCTAATTAGACGATAATTATACATGGTCCAATCAATCTAACCTTTATCGTCTATACATGGTCCAATCAATCTAATCTTTATCGTCTATTTCAATTCTAAGGCATAAGATTTGGCTACATAGAATTTCATTATTATCTTGAAAAATCAATATTATACAAACCTCTTTTGTGATTTTGGGATCCTACTTGACCGCATCTTGTCCATGGAAACAGCGATAAACAGTAATAATTGAGATAAGGGTTTTTTCAATGTTAGTTCCTTAAATCTTTAGTAATTTGATATTAATCCTATTAGAGAAACTGTTAAACAAGGCAATTAAATAATCAAAATATACATGAATAGAGAGAGGGGAAGGGAAGAAACAAACAAAACCCTGTACTATGCTCTCTGTTTTTCTTTTTTTGCTTGCAGGTACGGGGAACACATGGGCCAGTATAAATGCTTACAAAGTGACTCATAATAGAGTTCAAGTATGACCATGACTCTAAGAGATAATTAATACAAGACTCCTAATTCAACTAAGATAAGAATATCTAAACAAACTCCTAATAACTTGAACTTCTAAAGATAATTAAAATCAATATCCTCCTAGAATTAGGATTAACTTCAATATCGCCCTTAATCCTAATTCTGTAAATTAGTCATTCCCATAATATGCTTCAACTTGACAAACGCTTCAAACTTCAAGGATTTCGTGAGGATGTCCGTAACTTGATCTTCAGACTTGTAATAAACCAACACAATCTCGTTTTTCCCAACATTGTCTCGTAGAAAGTGGTAATGAGTATGAATATGTTTGCTTATTTTACGAGTGACTAGATTCTTCGCCAAATCAATTGTGGACTTATTGTTAACATAATTCTTTGTAGGACCTTCAACTTGAACATGAATTTGACTTAACACATTACACAACCAAATTGCTTGACATGCGCTAGACGCCGCTGCTACATACACCGCTTCACAAGTTGAGAGAGCAACAATGAATTGCTTCTTCGACAACCAAGAAAATGTGATGGAACCAAAGTTGAAAATATAGACAGAAGTGCTTTTATGATCATCATGATCTCCACTCCAATCACTATCAGAATAGCCTACAACACCATAATTGTTAGATGAAGAATAAAACAAACCATGATCATAAGTCCCCTTTAGATACCACATAATTCTCTCTGCAACTTGTAGATGAGATTGGCGAGGGGTCTCCAAATATCCGCTGATTAGGCTAACCCCATAAGCTATATCTGGCCTTGTACATGTAAGATATCTCAAACTCTTAATAATTTACTTGAAATAAGTAGGATCAACTTGTGCACCATCACCTTCTTGAGATAACTTAGTACCAACCTCTATGGGAGTTCTAATAGGATTGCAACCAAACATCTAAAAACTTTTCAACAACTTTGCACGACACCTCTTTTGACATATGAAAATCTGATCACTACCTTGAACTACTTCAATACTAAGAAAATAAGACATCAGGTCAAGATCTGTCATCTCAAATTCATGCGTCATGGACTTCTTAAAATCTCCAATCATACTAATATTATTGCCAGTAAAAAAATCAAATCATCAACATAAAGGCATAATAGTAGTATAATCGCCAGAGTTGTTTGCCTTCACATATAAAGCATGCACGGATGGGCACTTTTGAAATTCACTTTCCTGAAAGAAAGAATCAATCCTTTTGTTCCATGCTCGTGGCACCTGCTTCAGCCCGTACAATGCTTTCTTCAACTTATAAACTTTATGCTTTCTCCCTTTCTTCACAAATCCAGGTGGTTACTTCATGAAAACTTCTTCTTCAATTGGCCTATTAAGAAAAGCTGACTTCACGTCCATTTGATGAATATTCCAATGCTTCTGTGCAGCAAGGGCAATTAGTAGTCTAAAAGTTTCAATTCTATCAAGAGAGAAAAATACCTCTTGGTAATCATAACCAGGTCCTCACTCGTAACCTTTCGCCACCAATCTTGCTTTATGTCATTCAACTTCACTGTTCGCCTTAATCTTTATCTTGAAAACCCACTTCACATCGATGGCTTTATGTCCTTGCGGGATAGTAGTAAGCGCTTATGTGTTGTTCTTCTCAGTTGCCTTCATCTCTTCTTTCATTGCACGTATCCACTTAGGATCTTGAATAGCCTCTTCAAACATAACTGGCTCACAATCTGTCAACATTGCAAAGCACACTATATCTCAATTTGCATCAACATCATCATCTGAGATTACTTCATAATTCTCAAGAGAACTGATGGTTGTCAATTTCTTCTCGGTCTTTCAACTTCTAATGAAACTTGCGGTGCTGGAGCTTCAGGAGCATTGGACAGTAATGCTTCTTCAATTGCAACTAGGACACCATCTTCAAGAATATCAAAGAGAGTACACCGCGAATTGTTTTGTGCTTCCAGATCCCAATTCCAAGTTTCTTCTTCAACAAACACAACATCTTTGCTCACGATCACCTTCTTTGTAAGGGGCTTGTAGAGCTTGTAGCCTCCGGACTTATAGCTAATAAAAACTATCTTCTCGCCTCTGTCATCAAGTTTCTTTCTTCTTTCTAGTAGAACATGAGCATAATCAACAGAGCCAAACACTTTGAGATGCCTTACACTTGGCTTATAACCAATCCACCTCTCTTCAGGAGTGAGATTGTCAACGCTCTTTGTTGGTGACCTATTCAATAAATAAACAGTGCATGAGACAGCTTCACCCCAAAAGCAATTTGGTATACCTTTTGTCGTTAGCATGCTTCTTACCATGTCAAGTATGAACCTGGGACTTCTTGAGACTTCCTTTTCATTTTGTATTTTCCTCTGTTCCTTTTCATTGAAGAAAGAAAATATGCTTTTGTCAAAAAAAGTTAGAATTTTCTTCTTCAAATTTGAATTCAGATAATTCATCTCATGATATCACCTCTTTCATGTGAACACAATGTTCTGAGCTACAAAATCAAATCTCTTGTTTATCTAAGCAACTTGAAAACAATCAATGTGAAAAAGAAAAACTTGTTGCTAAGGTAAATGAATTATTTTGTGAGCTGTTTTCTGAACAAATAAAGTTTGAAACTTGATGCACTACTATTATTTCCAAAATGAACAACTAAAGTCTAAAAATAGTGATTTGAAAAAGGCCGTGATGAATTTCTCTTTGGGATCTAATCAATGATTTGCAAAAATCAAATCTGTACTTGGTTATTCATATTCTAGAAAACATAAAAAGTTTCAACCTTCTTTTGTAAAGAGTAATAATCTTGGTTGTTTTGATTCTATTCCCAAGAAACTTATCATTCTATATGCTCATTATGTGGAAAAACTAGACATGTTTCTATGAGCTGTCATATGTGATATAGGATCAAAAAAGTCAAACAGATTTGGGTACCGAAATGCCTTATTGCTAACCAATATGGACCTATGTGGATACTTAGGTCACAATTATCTGCCTTTATGTAGATTTGCAGGTCGACAGAGGATTGAGGCAATACACAATGATTGCTCGCAGGTTCAGATTATCAAAATCCAAGCCTTGGTCTGCATAGATATGAGGAGATACTAATTTGATATATGTTTTATATTATCTTCTCATAAGGGTAAGCTTCAGGTATATTTTATAACCCTTATTTGTTGAATGTATATTTTTCGGTGATGCATGAGATACTCTGGCATGTACTAATTTATTTGCTTTTATTACTTATCAGTTTAGTTAGTACTATTATGCATGATCACCTGACATGCTATATGCACTTTGTTTTATTGATTTTTTATTTTTATTTTATTTTTCTTGATTTTTATTTTTTAATATATTGAAGACAAAATAAAAATTTCTCTTTCTTTCTTTTCATTTTGCTATGAAAAATCAAAAATAAAATAAATATTTCTTTTTCTTTAGTTATCATTTTTTAAAATAAACTTTAAAAAAAAAGCTTGAACATGCCTATGTATATGCTTTTACATGCAATATATATATATATGGTTATCTATTGGTATATAGGCATGAGTTTATCATATTGGATCATATATTTTTTACATCTATTTATATTATATATGCACACATAGTTATACATGCTTGATTAATAACATGATGGTTCACGATATATTTCATATTACTTTTCACACCTCAGTATTATCGTATTATGTCTAGTCTTGTAAAAGTAAGAATAAATATTTTTATATGTTGTTCATGAAGTGTTTTTAGAAATATCAAATAGTTTTGAGCTCAATCTATACTTGAATACAGCACCAAAAATTTCTATACATGTACAAAGTACATATGTGCTATAAAATATTAAGCAAAAAGAGTGTATTCATGAAAAAGATGGTCAAAGACCTACGCTCTATAAATTCACGGTAAAATTTGAGAAAGATGGTTAAAGACCCACACTCCTAAATATGATTGTGTAATATCTCAAGGGTATCCATCCTATGCTAAATATTTTTAATATTTAGAGATGGTGTGCATTGCCCTCCAAACACTATTGTTCTTCCTCTTAAAAATTCTTATATGGTTGAGGTGATAGATCGAGATTTTGGATCTTTTCTAAAGGTTGAGATAATTCTAGTTGTGTAACAAAAGAGGAAGCTCAAAATAGATAAGATATATCTAAATTTATTTTATGAACTAATATAACTATTTTTATTGTTGTTTTTATAAACTTTTCATTGATATCTTTATAGTTTGTGTGTGAATTTTAATATGACATATTATTGTGATTCACTTGTTTTGATGTTATATGTGTCTCTCATGATATTTGTTATAAAATTATTTTGTGAACTGTATGTATTTCTCTTTCTTTCACCTTTCGATAATTTGTATTTGAGTTTTCAAGTATATTACATATCCTAGGTGTGTTTTTCTTTTGATAATAAGAAAAATGGGGAGAAAAGGGTGAAATTTGAAATTCCTCATGAGTTTCATGATTTTTTCATGGCGGGTTTGCAATTTTTTTTTACTTTGAGTTTTTTGGTTTTTTTGTTGGGGGTTGGGGGGTTTGGGGGGGGGGGGGTTGAAACTTTGAGTTCTTTGTTTGAGGGGGAGTTTGCTTAGTTTTAGCGAGAGTTTCTATAATACATGTACATTTTCATGTATGCATATTTGTAGGGGGAGCTTTGCTTATCATATATCTTTTTCCATAAACTACGTTATGTGTACTGAATATATATCTCACCATGTTTTATATTCTATATTTTAAATTTTGAGTTTTGTTATCATCAAAAGGGGGAGATTGTTAGAATATTATTTGTGTAATATCTCTTGTTTGATTAATAACAAACTCTCATTTACTGCTAATATGTTTGTGAGATGATATATTTCAGGTATAAATAGGTACGAACAAGTTGCAGTTCAAAATGATGTAAAAATCAATACAAATGTTGATTTCAGCCTTTAAACAATTAATGGTCAAGAAAAACATCGATGGACTATAGGAAAGAATCAGAGAAAATAGATACTAAAAATCGGACCGTCAATGGTCTATAGTTGACCATCAATGATCGTAAGGACCATCGATGGATTGCAGTAAACAATCGGAGAAATTCAGAAACGAGAATTTGTACAATCAATGAACCACAATCAACCATCGATGATCATTAACAAACCATCGATGATCGTGACCAACCATCGCTGGTTATGACGTGTTTTCGCAGATTTCCAGATTTAATCTCAGTCGTTCGTTGATTGATTTAATCTCCTATTGAAACACTAATTAGAGTATCTCTTTCCTATCCTATTAAGGCTTATATAAGAGGAGTTAGAGATCATATTTGAAAGAGAGATAACAAGAAGAGAAAGAGAGAGTTGATCTAATCATCTGAGCCATGTTCAACATCTTCTCGGTGCGCTTTTCATCGGAGGTTGATTGAGAGAGGAGTGCCCTACGCCTATAACGTTACACCGCTTCTTCACGAATCTTCATCTGCATTGATTTGGAGAACTATTTGATAAGGGGCTGTAAGATTGTTTATTTGTTCTTTATTTATTTTGCGTTGGTTGTATTTCAAAGTTGTGAGTTTGACGGCGTATTTAAGCCGGGGTAATTGAGGGTTGACTTACTCAAGCCAGGTTAATTGAGCGTTTGGCTCGATATGGCTAGGTTTCTTCTAGTCATTGTGAAGAGTTAGCTTAGATGACTGGTTTTGGATAGATTCGAGGGTGTGGCTTTTGAAGCCTATTAAATCGGGTTGTGATTTGGGTAAACTCTGGTCATAGCGAAGAAGGGTCTTCACGAAAAGGAAGAGTGGACATAGGATTTTGATCCGAATCACTATAAAAATCTCGTGTGTTCCTGTATTGGTTTGCTTTTAGTTTTTTACTTATTTTATTTTCGCTCCTTATTCTGAGTTAGTCGAAAAAGTATAGCAATTCTATTCACCCCCACCTCACCTCTAGGCTTGCATCCCAGTTCCAACAACTTCTGATTCTAGTCCGAGTCAGAACTAAACGTGTGAACACCTAGTTTTAAGCCAACGTCATTCCCAACTCAACCAGTTCCCAAGAAAGAACTTGCTCGGTAAGCAATTTTTAATTGAGCGTTCTATATTTGTTTGAGCGTTCTGTATATTACCGAGAATTAACCATGTTTAAATAGCCTTTAAATCTGGATATTTATAAACCCCCTTCAGTATAAGGATTAGCACCCCCTCCACACTACCCCAAAAAAAAACTCCTAACTTTCACATTTTATTGGAAAACCACCAATTTAACTTTGAGATTTTATCAGAAAACCCTCCTAATTTGATGTGGAAGGGGTTGCTACTAAAATATCAAAGTTAATGGGGTTTTCTGATAAATCCTAAAATTAAGGGTGGGGGAGTTCTGATATTTTAGAAGTTAATAAGAGTTATATGATAATCATTCAAAGTTAGTTTTTTTTTGGAGCAGGGTGGCAAGCTAAAATATCTGTCAAACTTAACTTCTTAGTATTTTGAACCAAGGAAAGGCGAAACTTCAACTGCATATGTTAGACATTAGTAATTCTCATAGAATAAATATGCTTTCATAAATAATATAATGTATTCGAGACGTACTTGACATGATGTAAATGAAGGGGCTCTTGATGTATAGATACAATTGAATTGCAAATCCGTAGAAACTTTTCTACAAGTGATTGGCTTGCTCCTTTTAGCTAAGCAGATTTTCTTTCACATTTATTGTCTAATTGAATCACACAGTGGCAGAACCACATGTACCTTAGTGTGGGTAAATGCCCCCACTCAAAATTTTTTTTTGCAATATACCCCTCATATATATAACATTTATCATTGAGACCTAGCTCAATAATTGCCTCCACTATGTTTAGTATATGACTACTATAGTTGATTTGCAATTTAGTTTCATTATAGTCCATTTGTAGCTTTAAATAATTTATGCTTATTATTATCATGCAATGTATTTAAGCAGAGGCTCAGATTGTTTATAATTGATTTTTCATTATTGCAATAAACTTTTAATAAGGTCCATTTAGTTAACACCCAATATCTATTAATTCAACATACATCTTATCCTAAATATCTCTAATCAAATTTCTTTCACTTTCCCATTATAATAGGTTGTTGGTTTTAAGAGAAACATAAAGAAGGAAAAACGACAATGTAACTAGAAGAGAAATAGGCCGATCTCAGTGAATAAATGGTGAAATATCTTAGACTTTATATGTTCTAAATATTTTGCATGAGGTTCCATTAGAAAAAAAATCTCATAAAGATTAAAACTTGTCGAGGATAATCGTAAAATGTCGTTTCTTTTTTATGTTGGATTGTATTAATAAATTTATTTTAGTGAATTTAAATTTTATTAATTAATAACTTATTGAGCCCACTACCTTATGGGTCTTGGTTTCGCCACTGGAATCATATCCAATGCATGTCCTTTGACTTTCCCGATTAAATTTTATAAACTTCCATTAAAAACCTTAACTTTGAGAACATTTAAGAATGTACTTTGGTTTTCCAAATAAAAACTTTAAAATATTTAATACCTGTATTTATTTTTTTATTTTTTGAAAAACCATAAAACTAGTAGCATAACTGACAGAAACATTATCAATATCTTGAAGTTTTCCGATATTTTAGCTCAATATAATGGAATCAAATTGAAATTAGCCAACATCTAAACTAAATTTGCAAATATGAATAATCCCAAGGGCAAATCCTCCGTACGTCAAAACTCTTTCGCTTCTTTTGCGTACGTCCAAAACCTCAGCCTGCCAGTTTTAGGGATTCAAATCCTCTTCACTGCTACCCACTACATAATCACAACTATGAATTATCTAGTCGGTGGTTGTGATTTTTTTCTTTTGAGTGCAAATTAGTAATGAATACAATACTAGGGGGTATGATAAGTGTTAGACTCAGGTCGTATCATAAACATATACTAAATAATCAACGATTAAGATTAAAAATAGTTATCTCTCCACTCCAGTTTTACAGTGAAGTGAATCCAAATTCCAGTTTCAGCACCTCACAGACCTCAAATTGGTTTACGCGTTATCGGGTTCGGATCTTGAGGCGAGGATTGGTACTGAGATTATCGGCGAGGGGCAGAATGATGGGAGGGGGAGTGGAGGAGGGTGGCTCATTTTGACGGCGAAGCAGTTGAATTTGATCAGTGATCTGCACTGTAGGGTGCTGAGGGAGGAGGAGAAGCTGGGAAGCAAGTTGGCCACCCTGCAGGTATCTTTATTTTTATTTTTAAATTCCAGTAACTTCTGTTTTTTTAAAGTGTATATTTGTAAGAAACAGTTGTAGATACTGGTTTTCTCTTTTGGGAGAACTACACTTAAATATCCAATTGTTCCCAGTGTTGCATGTAGATATTCTAAGTTGTAAATGATTACACTCAAATACCCTAAATCTTCTCAGAGTTGCACTTTAGTATTATCGGTTATGCAAACGTGACGCAAAAATTTTCATTCTTTAACTTTTACTATTTGTTAAATGTACTATGAAAGCTATAAAAATCATATTTTAGGATACAATTGTGATATGTTTAACAATGGGTCTAACAAACAATAAGGATTAAAATAGTCCAAAATAGCATGTCAGCGCATAACCGAGGAAACTATAGTGCAACTTTTAGGAACTTTAGGGTATATAGATGAAGCCATTTACAATTGAGAGTAGTTATGTGCAATATTAGGTACATAATATGGTATTTAAGTGTAATTTAACCTTCTTTTTATATAACAGTTTTAGGAATAAAGATCAATAAACAAGTAGAAGTCCATGTTGGATGTAGACGAATATTCATTTCAGGCCACTGGCCCATATTACTTTGATTAGACATGGAGGGCTTGCAAAGCTCTAGTAAACTAGATACATGCTTGTTCTCTGAATTTATTTTAGTAAATCAAACAAAGGAGGAGGTTGTCGTACCAACAAAAGGGTCAAAAGTATATCCCTTAATTTCATGGTACTAGGATCAAATAATTATCAAATAGCTACGATTATAATTCATTTAGCTATTCATAGGGATCATGGTATTCGAATTTGAATATTTGCGTGCTCTTGGTTTTTCTTGCTCATAAACAATTCGCTTAAAATTTAGTCCCTAAAAGTTACTAATATATGATGTTATAGGTTTTATGCTAAGTTTGAAAGACGAGCGTTGATTTTTTTTTAAATGTAGTTGTAATCAAGGGATAATATTTAATAATAAATTTAGATGCTACTTCAAAAATTAAAAAATTTTAGTCAAATAAATATATAATCAAATATACAATGTGTTTAACTAAATAATTTAGTATTTAGTATTCATAGCCTATAGACAATCGTATAAATTTATTTTAATATTCATAATAAAATCCAGAGAAGGAAATTCGAAGTAGTAATTTTTAAAAGTTTAGTTAGTTTCATTTTGATACACCAAAGTATTTCTCAACACTTCGATACTTGTGGACGTGTGATAAAGCTAAATATCTAGTACCGAATTATGAATTTGTCATTAATACTACTACTAATAGTAGTAGTAGGTGCATACATAAAGATGATACTATATCCGGTCTTTGGAAATACACGATCTTATTTGCTTTTGGGTATAATACGATATTCTGAGATTTATTAGATTTTCTATTAGGTTTGTAGTGGGGGGGGGGGGGGGGGGGGGGGGGGGGGGGGGGGGGGGGGGGGGG
>JBAKGM010000233.1:23808444-23826558 GCA_037177215.1 Asparagus racemosus
AGTTTTTACTTTTTGGACTTGGACTCAACATTGGTCCAATATATTATGTTTTAACCGTCTGCAAGACCCCCCCCCCCCCCCAAAGTTTTCGTGATCTTGTATTCAAACTTATAACATGGAACGAAATACTTTGAGTAATCGCCAGAGGTGTACTGTTGAACGTAGCTTTGGTTGTCCTTCTTAGGCTGAAATATCTCCATTTGACTACTTGGCTGCCAGATGTATACTAATAAACGTGGCTTTTCGTCGTTGGACTCATCTTGGTTGAATGCTAGGTTGCATTTTGAAGTGCTTATTGTTGAGATTCCACCAAATTCTGTGTTTGGAACCCATATTTGGAGCGAAGTTGCTCGAGCGTGTCCAAATGTTTGCATAGCTGCTGGAGCATACCTAGATCTTGGCATAACTATTGGAATGTAGCCGGATGTTGGCGTAACTGCTGGAGTGTAGCCGGATGTTAGCGTAACTGCTGGAGTGTAGCTGGATGTTTAACCATAGTTTATACTTGTGCGTAGCTGGAGTATTCCATCATCTCGACCAAGCTGGGGAGATTCATAGTATCTACAGTTTAGGCTATCGTGTAGTTAGAGCGTAGGAAACAGTTTATACTTATATATCTGTTGGAGTCTACAGTGTAAACTCTTAAGGCGTTGGAGCACGGCCATTCCTAACAGACGAGTTAGCTGTAATACAGTAGCGTAACTCAGCTAGAGCGGTATGACCATTCCTAACATGCGACTTGGTTGTAATAGAGTAACGTATGACACCTACGATGTTGCAACCCAAAAACTCCAAACTGGAGGAAGCTATGGAGTACACGTGCACCTCACAAGTCGCGAACCGGTGCTTCCTAGATCTAATTTCCAGTTGCAAGCAAAGGTCCACACTCCAGAGCTGAATCCTAAACAAAGGTTGTCATCCTCCGCGTAAGACCACCGGTGAAAACAAACAAAATCTCACCTCCTCGCAAGATCAACGAGCCTATAGCGGCAGAAACCGACCACCTCCTTTCCTTTTTCTGCTCAACATTCCTTCAAACTTAGCGCAATTTCCCCGACAATTCGAAGATTCGAACCCTAAATCTCCCAAATTCGATGAAGATCTATTGAGCTAAAACCCTTCGATCGGCCAGCTAAAGTCTCCGGTTCGGTTCCGGGGGTTCGACGTTGATTCGCGCCGAGGTACGTGATATCTCCCAATTTTCATCGCTAGGTCAGATCTTATCTAAATTGATCGTCCTTCGTGATGCTGTAGCATGTAAATCTTTGTGCAATTCGAGAAATTGTTTGATCTTGTTTCATGAAGTTCGTTGTATCTCCCAATTGGCAGATTAGGGTTCAAGTTGGGGGCTTTTGAGTTCGGATTGTTTGAAAATGGCGTGGTTTGGGAATGTATCGTTGGGGAATTTTCCCGATCTAGCCGGGGCTGTGAACAAGCTGAGTGAAAGTGTTAAGAATATCGAGAAGAATTTTGATACCGCTCTTGGATTGGAGGAGAAGCCTGCGGGTAGTGAAGGTGATATTTTTGCTTGCATTATCATTCTACATTTTTACAAGCAGATTGATGAACATAATTGGGTAACAAACACAGTGGACATCGATAATCTCACATTTGATGTATGATGCAGATGTCAATCTTTACATAATCGTTAACATGGTTACGAGAATTGCATGACACAAAACTTAGCTGATGATGAAATATGATATCAGTTGTACGTAACGTTTTGTCTCCTAAACCTAAGTGCATATTCAATTTTCAAGGAACACGGTCTATGAAACATAAGTAGACTTGCATTGTTTAACATCTAAATAAATAGCTGTAGATGATGGGACCAGTTTTTCTTCTCTAAATAAATAAGTAGACCAGGTTTTTTAACATTTAAATAAACGATTGCAGCTCTCTCTTCCTTTCCTGAAGTGATTTTTCCTGACCCTTTTCCATGAGAAATTTCTTGCTACTTTCTAAATATACAATCGAAGGATACAATCAATATCTTGTTTCATCAATCATCAGGATCAGACACCAAAACACTTTTCAAACCAGTGATGGCCTTCATGGGTCCTAGAGCAGGTGACGCTACACCTGAAACATCAGGAAAAGAAGAAACCCTGGAAAACTATTCAGCAGCAACCAAAGAGCAAGATACATCTTCTTTAGAAATGCCATCTGTACCTACAGAAGAGGTAGTTCTCCCTCTTGAGAAAGAAAGCGGAGACTCCAAAATCGAAGAGGAAGATAACAGCAATCTGGATGTAGCTGGTATGAAGCCTAATATACCTATAGAACTTGATGAAGGCAAAGATGAAGCTGAATCTGATCCTATACAAGTGGATAGAGATTCGACAATTGCTGAAAATGTGAACACAGAGGATTCCCCTGTCCCACCTCAGCAGAAAGAGGTTACTGAGACTGAAACTGGTGATGAATCACAGTCAAGTATATCCTACTTGACAGGTTTGGAGGGTGGCGATCAGGTTGAGAGTAATATTGTCAGTGTGCCTGATGAACCACATAACATAAGTGATTCGGAAGTAAGCCATGATAAACTGCACCAAGAATCAGAAGAGCATCCTGATAAAGCTTCTACTGTGCACCATGAGGTGCAAGACAGTGAGCATGTAAGACTTGAGACAGAGTCTTCAGTTGTAAATGAATCTGATGCTCCTCAGTCTGGAAAGATTGCTGAAGTTTCTGATGAACAATTCACGAGTCCAACTAATGTTGAACCTGATCCAGAAAGAGATGCCAACTCTGTAAAACATGGTATCAGTGCATCTAGTGAGTCACTGGAAATGAATGCTCACAGAAAGGATTTGGAATCTGATAGCAATGAACAGAGTACAACTGCTGATTCCACCGCTGAACTAGAGAAAGTGAGAAAGGAATTGAAATTTATGGAAGCTGCGCTGCAAGGAGCTGCTAGGCAATCACAGGTATTCATATTTCTAGTATTCAATATAAGGAAAAATTTAGTATTCACACCCATTTTTGGTAAAATGACATTATCATATAGATGTAACCCAGATTGTTAAACACTTATCAGGATTATTGACTTTTTCTGCATCTTCTTTTCTCCATTTATAATTCTTTTTGGTTTTCTTCTTGGTATGTCTTCATTAAAAGATATTCGTGAAGCAATAATGGAATGCACAGAGAGCTAGCATGAATAAGTTACCTCTGAATCTGCTGAAGATCTGTTTATGTTGCAGCTCATATAAGTTGTTTATCCTTTCTCTTTATGGACTACAAGTACTGTTCTTCTAGTAGGGCTTCTTAGCACAAAAAACCAGAACAATTATAGAGTAGTACAATGTTACCAGCAAAAAAAATTCATTTTCTTATTGATTACATTTTTCGTAGGTGTCAATTCTGTTGTTATACTAAGGTAATGATAAGCTGCTTCTATTAGTTCTATTTTGATTTGCGTAACAAGGATCTTACTGTATTCGAGTTATGAGTTCTACTGTGTAGATGTAGACAGATTTTTCTGAGATGCAATTCCATATGCTATTTGGCTTATTTTCTGCCTCATATATGTTCATGCAACTTAATATAGTAGATTATATCATCTTAATTGTCCTAGACTCTTCATAGATCAGTAGGGGAATTTGGTGGTCCTTTTTGTAGGGCTTGAAGTGTTTGCAAAAAGAGGGTAGATTTTTTTCCTATCCACCAAATAAGGAAAGACTATCATTGGTTAATAGCTCATCAGGTGTGCAGGCTAGTCGTTGAGTTTAGTATAATGCCATAGCTAAAATCCATAGGGATTGAAAGAAGCCCCTCCCTGTCGTTTTGTTTATGCACTGGCTCACCTTTCAAGTGGAAGCAAGCAAAGTTTGTAGTTGTACACATTGTACATATTTTTCTCAGCGGTCAGAAGAATCCCTTTCATGTTATAAGCTCATCTCTTTCTTTCAGGCATTGGTGAGTGCTCAGATAAGGAGAAAAGTTAAAGTAATTTTTAAGAGTTCTCGACTTCTCAGTCATGATCTATGATCAACACTATCTAGATGGGAAGTACTTTTTTTCAAAGCCTGTTGATTGTGATCATAATAACATATAGAGATAAATATAAAGAGATAAATATAACACTAAAATTTATAATCTTTACAAGCATTCAATAAGCTAGAGGTTCTTTGCGCAACAATTATTAGCGTCAAATAACGGCTATATCTAGAAGCTCAAGATAATGGGATGCGGGACAAAAATGCTTGTTAAAATCTAACACTTTACCCTTCACATTGAATGTGTGGAAGGCTTCAATGGAAGGATATGAGTCAAGTAAGTTGGGGTGATGCTGTTTAAAAAATTTAGTGTTCCAGGAAGCACTCCGTTTAGACATTTGTGCTATGCTGTTCCGCACTCTCTTTTAGGCTGTGCATATATGTTCCTTGTTCTTCTGCTGATTCTTTTCTAATATGTATGTATTGATCAAGTCCTTTGTGGATTTATGTATTTTTTTATACGTATGTATTGATCAAGTCCTTCGTGGATTTATGTGTCATTTTGTCTACATAGATTCATCAAGTGCAACTCTACTGCTACACTTCTTCAATGGACTTATAATAGAACGGAATCAATGGATTTTAGCTCTGGACTGTCAGGAACTCTTTAGTCTGCCTCTCTTCTGAGCACCTTCAAGATGCATCTACTTTTTAGCTTATTATTACTCAAATCTTTCTAATGCTTGTCACAACAATGAAGTCCAAATATCGAAGGGGTGTATGTCAAAACATGGGGAAGACCTTTTGGGTGTGATTATGTTTGCTGCATAGAAGTCATTGATTTTCTTTAAAAAGAAATGTGTGTACCAATGCTAAAGGAATTCGACGAACTGCAAGATTACAATTTTGTTCACTATGATTCTTTTTTCCTCAGTGGGTTGTATATTAGGGTGCCAAAAAAAATTGCTTTTTGTTTGTCTTGCTATTACATTATGCTGTATGATTTATTTCTCACCTACAAAAAGGATACTGAACCTTCTGAATCTAAAGAGCCAGCTATATCTTTGTTTATTATGCAAAAATTTCACTGATGAAATATATTCTAATAAAAATTATGTTTTTTGCGAACCATAATTAACCATAACGTTTTTTATAACTGTGATCCGAACTGTTTGACTCAACACCATATTGTAATATATATCTGGTTCTTATCTTTTGAACGTATCTGACTATGTTCCTTTTGCAGTCCAAAGCTGATGAAATTGCAAGATTGATGAATGAAAATGAGCAGTTGAAGTCTACCATTGAGGATCTTAAGGTAGGTATGGAGCTGGGTACTTATGTTTCTTGGATTAACTGAGATTAGGATCAATACTGTCAAAAGTTCTACCGGAAATTTTGAGTCTGATGTGTGTGTATGTGTATGCAATTATGCATACACAACACACACACATACACACATGCATGCATGCATGCAGGCATGTATGTATATAAAATTTTTCTATCTATGCATGTATGTATTACATGTATACTTTTTCTCTTTGCAGCGGAAGGGGTCAATACTGCCAAAAGTTCTCGGGAAAGGCTTTGCCTTTAGTAATATGAAAATGCCACCAAGAAAGGGACATGAAACTTTATCCCTCTATGTGAAAAAATGAAACTGAGTTCTAGCACAATGTCATAGCTAAAGTCCATAGGAATAGAAAGAAGCCCCTCCCTGTTATTTCGTTTATACACTGGCTCACCCCTCAAGTGGAAGCAAGCAAAGTTTACATATTACATGTGCTTTTCTCAGCGGACAGAGGAATCCCATTTATGTGATAAGCTCATCTCGTTTATGCCCTGGCTCACCCCTCCCCCCATAGAGTTCTATGCACCCCCTTCTGTGTGCTTGGGGGGGGGGGGGGTTTGCCGCCACCGAGAGAGAGGAAGGAACGGATGGAGGGAGGTAGTAAACCAAATTACAATAAGATCTTGAGCTCTTACTTGTGGCATAACAACTTGATTCTGAAAGTAGCGTCCGGATGAGTTCTGGATGTGAGTAGATCTATTTATGCATCTACTGGTTTGTCACGGTCTCTACGACTATGACAAATTTAGTAGCAAGATTTGCATAAGGTTGTAGAGTTTTTGTTGAATATTCCATAGTTTCCATGGCTTCGCAAGGCATAAACATTAGGTAAGCAAATTCTATCAAGGTTTTTATTAAACTTCTTAGCATGACAAAAAGAGCATCTAATGGTTAGCTTCAGCTGCAGTTTGGGACATGACACCATATGACCTTGACATAAACAAATCCAATTCTACCTTAACTACATCTAAGAAGAGAAGCTGTAGCAGGATACCAGCCAATCCGTTATCAATAACTGTAGGGTGATCTATGCATAATTATTCAGCATAAATAGGATGTGGTATATTCTATCATTTTTTTAGCGTAGGCCTAATGATAGAAGTTAGAACCTTAAGATGACAGATAGAAATGCTCTCAGGCCTTCTATGTTTAATCTATTTTTGCATTCGCAAAGCACATATGTGTGTCACTTGGTTGATATTATAGTGACCAGTGTTATCGATACGCAATGCGCAATGCGGAGCACAAAGTCCCTTTATGCGCACATGCGGAAGTCACAATGCAATGGGCGTGCCTGAGTGAAGCGAGGTGCACCACACACACAATTTTTCAACATAGATAATCAAGCATGAAAGAGCATGTTTATGATTTTTTATATAAAAATATGTCAAGATAAGTAGTATCTACCACCAAATAACAAAATAAGGTCATAATTCATAATCCTAACACACTCAACATAGTAGTCAAGTTCATATTTTCCAAATCAGAAGTCAAATCAAGACTAATATCGAAGCAGAATCACATAATAGATGAGAAAGAGTTAGGATCCACAATCGGGCTAATAAAATGTCCTAATGGGTTTTATTTTCTTTTTGGGATATGGATTATCGGGTATAAAAACCAATGTTTGAATTTTTTTTTTTGAAATTCGCTTCGAAACTCGCTTCGGAACTTTTTGAAGAGAGAACGCTTCAAAACTCAAGAGAGAAGCTATCATCCCTTGACACTTACACCTCATCACTTAAAGCATAACTGAAGTGTGCCCTTCACACTTCATAAAGCGCATTTCTTTTGAAGCGCACACTTTAAACAAGATAGGAACGCACACTTTAGACAAGATAGGAGGATATAATAGGATTTTAGACTAACATTAAAATGCCCCTATATATCTTCAATCTGACCATATGAGTGTAAATAAGATATATTGGTTATGTCTGAAGCTTAGGTTATTACGATTTGTGTCTATACTTCACATTTTTAATTCTTATTTACTAATTAGGACATGGATGTATCTATTTGTAGATTATTGTATCCTTATATATTATATGTTCATAATTTTACAAATTTTAAAATTAAAGTACTTAAACTCATAAGGCTTATACCTCACACTTTAAGGCTTACGCTTCGCTTCATTAAAGGGTCTAACGTTTCGCCTTGTACTTTCACTTTTTTTGAACATTGACAAAAACCCAATTGAAATGTTAAAGAACAAAAATATATGAGGCTATGCTTTGCATGTGCAGCTAAGTGCCCTCGTGCAGGGCACTTGCGAGGTGCAAAAAGACGCTACCGCATTAGATACGGGGTGCTTCATCACCACACTGCATTGCAAGGCGCATGAGGCGCGCACCTTTGATAACACTGATAGTGACTTTATTCATCCTATGGGGGCTAAGTTTAAAATATTTTTGTATTTGTAATAAAGTAATATTCATCTTATTGGGGCTAACTTTAAAATATTTTTGTATTTGTAATAAAGTAATCTAATGATGTAATAAAGTAATCTACTTTCAATATTTATGCCGCAGAGAAAATCTTCAGAGGCAGAAATTGATGCACTTCGAGAAGAATACCACCAAAGAGTGGCAGCTCTTGAAAGAAAGGTATTATCTTCAGATTAGTTATTCTGCTTACATCCCTGCTTACTGCTTTGTTTTCCTTTTGTTCACTGTGTTGTTCATCTTGTTATGTTTGATTATCACTCCCGGTATATGGCAGCTAGCTATCTGCTTTGTTTTTTGGTTTCACCAAAAGGATTTAAAAATCGATCTACTACTAATCTCTTATTTGGAGCCTGATTCAGTTATCAATATTTACCAAGTGGTCTAGAAAAAGAGAAATTGGTTCCCTAACTTTCTTACTTGAAGCATGTAACCATTGCCTTAAATTTTTTGAGAAAAGATTACTTAACTTTCTTAACTGATGGAAACATCAATAAATTGTTATTAACTATTCAATATAATATTAGGACTACCAGTTTCAGAAAAACATTCAAAGTCTTCTTTGTCCCACTACTTTTAAACAATTTTCAGCCACTTTGAACTAGCATTAGTCTCAACGATTTCCATGTGTGGGCAGTGAGCGGGAAGTCCTAAAAGCTTTTAACTGTAGACATATCATGTCTTGCCTAGAGCTCTATGAAGTTGAAGGGCTAAGGGGCTCCAAACTATAGAAGTATTTATCTTGTATAGTTTGTAGATTTTATGTACATGGAATACTAGTTTAGTGCGGTATTTCTCCATAAATTTAATTACTTTGCTGTAGAACCTTCTGATGTTTTTTATGGAAGTTTTGTATGCAAGTGCACCTCATTTTTGTCGACTCTTGTTAGTTTTGTCAGTTCTTTTCCTGCAATCAATTTATGATTGTTGAGATGATTCTTGTTATAGGTTTATGCTCTCACCAGGGAAAGGGATACATTACGGAGAGAACAAAGCAAGAAAAGCGATGCAACTGCTCTTTTGAAAGAAAAGGATGAAATAATCAGCCAAGTTATGGCCGAAGGTATATCTATGAGGAACCGTACAGACTTATTTACTCATCAGCTTATCGAGCTTGCTATATTTCTCATGTTCACGTTGATGTTGATAGTTCAGATAAGTAGTTGATGGTGATTAGCCTATGTTTTTCTGCACTCAATGGTTATGGCATTCTTGTAAATTTGTAATATATTTATAGTTATCTAGTAGATACAAACATTTAAACTTAGTCCGTGTATTGTTTGAGAAGGGCTTAAGAGATTAGGTTTATTGGTATGTGTAAGGTATCCATGTGAACGTCATTACTAATTTATAGTCATCTATACCTCACTAGCTGTATAGGTTTAAGCATAACATAGAATCATTTTCATGCCCTCCATGTATTGTTTAGATACATTATTCAAGAGAGTCATATATGGAGGTCAATATTTACAAATATGGTTTTGAATAAAAGTTTCTCAGGATGAAGTGAACATTCCTACAGTTCATTTCTACTTTACAGGTTAAAAGCATTATTGGATAGGTTAGAAATATTCAAGTGTTAGAACTTAGAAATGACATTTGAATCCGTAAATGTAATTTTAGAAGTATGGACACCTGCATTGGCAATCACAAGATTCCTTCTGCTTCCACTCTTGTTCCGGCTTTGGTTTCTTGTTCCTAACTCTATTGGACCAACATAAAGATTATTCCTGAGATTCATTTGCTTTCATTATTTTGGCTGTGCTGGTTGGACAAGAACCTTTTTCTCCTCTGTCAGATTCCTTTATGTGTCATTATTAGAAATATCATGAATCCTTTTTTTTCGCTTTAATTCATTTCATTTGCTCTATCCTTAGTCCTGATAGCACCTTAAACTGGGTCATATCAGTATATCTAGTGCATTTGTTAGTCAGTGATTGAGTACAAGGAATAGTAAAAAAGGTAGGGCAATCTTCAGTGAGTTCTTTATTGCAACTAATCTGGGGCATAAGTTGGATAAATTCATAGAGAACTTAAGTTGTTGAAGAATAGGAATTTCTTTGTTTTAGAACATCTTAACTGCAGGACTGACGAGTGAAGGCATTGTCTGTTCATGGAGATGAGTTCTTTTTGGAGAGTGTTTTGATGTCTACGTAACCCATATCTGGTTCATTGTTTGTAGTTGTGGCAGCTTTAATGAGCATGCAATACATTTTCTTCATCAAAATGGATAAACATGTGTGATATGTTTAGGCTTCATATGTACAAAGTTGATATATGATATGACATGAGTTTGCTGGAGATTCATGTGTTCAAGATGACTGAGATTGAATTCTATCTTAAAGAATTATCAGTAGCTGGTTGATATTTTGGCAATTTATCAAAATATAAGTTTGTTTGGCTGTGTTAAAAATCTCATCTCAACAATTTGTGACAGTCATATTGAAAGAAGTTGGTGACTTAGTTCCTCAACAGTTGATTGAAAATTAGTTATAAAGAGTACAGAGCTGCAACTTGGAAACTTAAAACTGTGGTTCAAGTCCATATATAACTGTTCTCTTTATCTCCCTGTGTGTATCAAACTTTGTGCGATTAAGATAATCATGCAAATGTTTATGCATTGCAGATATATGAAATTCACATTGTATGTTGTGTATGTGCGTCTGTGCATGTGGGTATGTCACTTAGCTTATGATCAACGTTGCACAGATATGGATAGAATGTGACGTACACACACCAAGGCAAATGTACAAAAGGACCACCTTATAAATACCTCCCAGATATATAGAGATGATAGCTATTATAGATTACAGAGAAGTTATAATTTCTTACACTGTCCTAAGTAATACAAAGAAGTTATATAGAGAACCTAGTTACTATATCTATTAAGAAACTTTTCTATTTGATAGGCTGTCAGGGTTTCATAAAATTTCAGCTGAAGACCAAACAAAAATAGTGGTAGCTGTCACTTGATATAAGAGCCAGATATTCATCCACTGTCATCTGTGAACTGCAGAAACTGTCTGGATTATAGTATATATTTGTAATATTTTCCATTGCCCTTAATAGTATATTCAGCTGATGTTGCCCGTATTTTTAAAATTTATCGATATTATTTTATTTTGCTGAACGGCAGTGTAACTCTACCCAAATAATTCCAGCTAAATTATGCTAACTACCCTGTTTTGTTCTAAAATTTTTGGCCAGGTGAAGAGCTATCCAAAAAACAAGCTGCCCAGGAGTCGACTATCAGGAAACTAAGGGCTCAGGCATGGAGTAGAATCTCATTATCCTCTCATCTTTATCTTGGCACTCTTGTTTCTTATACTACTACTATAATTAACTTTATCTGTTATATTTAAGCCAGGTCAGAGAATTTGAAGAAGAAAAACAAAGGCTTAACTCAAAACTGCAGGTAATTTATTGTCCAAGCTCTTTAGCAAATAGAATTTTGGCAGTGAATGAAATTCCTAAATCATGCATCACTGAATTTGTTTAAGCATCTGAATTAGTAACAACTATGAAACATTGAAACAGTTGAAGGCTCGACAGATTCATCCGTATTTCTTTGCTTCAAGTGGAATTGCATCTTACCTCTTTGCTCTTTTTACACTGTATACCTTTGGATTTTAGGTTGACGTTTGGATGGACTCGATAAAATGTTCATGTTGAGGTTTCACATTGTACATCGTTGGCTGATGACTGTTTTGATATCTCGGTTAGGTTCTTTTTTAGTTGTCTGAGACAATTTCAGTAGTTCCAGACTGCATTTTGGACTTCAGTCTCACACAAAAATGAATAATCTAATATACTATTATAAAACGGTGTTGCTATGTTAAAACATTTCTTCCAAAAATACCCTCAAATACACATACATAAACACACACATATGCATACTCACTATCACATACATATATGAAGACACACACACGCACAAAATCAAATTTTCATAACCTCCTAATTGATTACCATCAATTTTTCATTTAACCACTCATTCACAACATTTCTTCACCAACTCTTAACACTAAAGATAACTTTATTTGCCCTAATGAAAACGGTACAACTATTCCTCTCCCACCAAATTACTATAAATAACAACAAAATCTTATCAAATTTCTTCAACCGAAATTCCAATTGCTAATCAAAATTTAGATGGAAAGAAATGATCCAAACCTACACGACTCACAACCAGTAACAATCAAATCCATTTCTCTTCTGAATAGACCTCGATGCTAGAGAGTATAAATACGGGTGAGCTAATGCTAACTTGGCAGTGGGGTACGATCAACCCTTGAATTTAGATAAGTCTGAACACATTTTGTATTGTATAGATTCTTTGCTCTGTTCTATTTTTACTTATATCTTTTTTTAGTGTGTTGCGCACGCATGTATCCTTCAGACATTTGGGTGTGTATCCCATCTTCGGGGGTGATTGTGGATGTTAATCTTTACATCCCTTCAAATTTTACTATCATGAATACCACTCATAGGATTCCAAAAGAAGCTTTAAGTTACCACCTAAGTTTTATGGTTACGGGTACAGATGTGGGTACAGGCATGGGTCCGTGACACGACAAATTTGTAAAATGCAGGGTATGGGGACATGGCTGAAACTTATGAGATATAATCATAGTTCTAAGCTATATATGAAAATGACCCTTTTAAGCCATAGTTCTTAAGACTGGAACAAACTCGACCCTTATCGAACAAGTTATAAAAACGGATGTGAAGTGCAGGGTATATATCCAAGTAGTGTATGGAGAGTGTTCTAAATTAAACATGCTATGTATAATTGAGTACAAGTCTAAATAAATATATGCATATATTTAAGGAGTGTCCACGAAGTGTCGGGTACGGGTACGGCTCCATATTAGAAGTACCTAGGTAAGATAGGTTACCACTTATGTAAAGTTTATTCTTATATGTGTATTTCATCTTATGCGCCCAATTGCAGAAGTAGTTTCAGCTATAGATAAAGCTAAAACTAAATTTCTATAGGTGTATCGACTTGAGCGAATGAAACTGTATATTAGCTTCAAGAATTAAGCTTTATTAAATCAAACATGAAGGCTGCACCAAATTCCTGCAACTTTCCATCAGGAAACAATCCTATAGTATCTGGTGGAAGTGAAGCGAGAGATCAATATGTTGTTGGGAATTATATATATCGGGAGAAATTGAAGTGAGGATTAAGATGTTAATCATCATACTTCTTTGAGTTCGGTTATGAGGGATTAATTGCTTTAGCACTACGCAGTATGAAGGAAAAGATTTGATTTGTACGAAGGAAAATATTTTAATACCTCAAAATATTTAACTATTATTTTAATAATTAATATACTATAATTTCACAATTATATAAGAATTTAATTATGTACTTTAGAAGACAAAAATGATTAGAATGACCACCTATTTATTAATGTGACTTACTTATTCCTCTCATCAATTACACATTTAATCTTTACTCATTAAGTCCTACCATCCATCAACTCATTTAATATCATTAATTGAATTCTTCAATAATTACCTATAATATATTAATAACTATGCACTTTCTGATTATTCACTCTTCCCTCTAAAAGAACAACAAAAAATTCCCAATAAAAAGATTAACTAGTGTTTCTATGTGCAATGCATGCACACTATACTAGTATGTATTAAAAGATGAAAACATGAATGCAATGAATAGTAAGGAAGGTCATGACTTTGGTTTTACTACCTGAAGAGTTATGTGTAATATTAGAGATTGAAACAAATTTTTACTTTATGGAGACTACATGCACAAGACAAACTCTTCTGGCTTATATCTGTAGTCTATATTCAACTTAGGTGTATAGGCATAAAACGTTAGGGGCATATATGTGGAACTATTTCTAATATCGTTGTATTTTAATACTTCAGTTTGGATAGGTGTTTTAAAAAGAGGATTACTTGGACAGTTTTATATGCATAATTATTTGGAATCTCTCCATATGTTACCTACACAGTCAAACAATATTAACACTATACGAGTATGAATTATCCCATTAACCTAACTGGAACTTGTCCCTGGGCCAATTTATTGCTCGTCTTTCCATTAGTTGCTGGTTACAGAAATAGTATTGCGGTTTTGAAGGGGCCACATAGAAAATGAAAATATATTTATTACAATTATCAATTTTCTTCTCTCTTTTTGGGCTTACCATCTCCGAAAATGTACAAACTTTATTTTTCTATTCTAATTCAATATTAAACAATAAACAATAAATACGCACAATTGTACTTACTAATACACTGAAACTAAATATTTTACTGTGATGGTCGACTAATGTAGGTAGTAAATAATTAATAACAAATATGGATTAGAGATTTTAATGAATAGATTAGAGAATAATAAATCTGAATTATATTTTGCACTATTATTACATAAATTACATATTACATCTAATTAGGATGTATTACAATTTAAAGGTTATTATTAATTTAGGCCCAAGAATCATAATCATAAATTTAAAGTTAAAGATCCCCAACCAATTCTTTTCAGTAATCTGATATTAAACAGTTAACAGATTATATCATAGACTTCTAGCAAATCTATTATCCCATCTGTCTGAGGAAATACACTTAATATTCATAATCAGATCACCATTTCAATCTCAAATTGTATTACACTACACATACAGAAAATAACTCGTTCATCTGCCGTTACCATTATTTGTAATAAATTCTTTTGATTTTCGCTCTTGTTATGAGCTGAGAAATTCTATAGTATTGATATGCAGTTAAAATGCTTTAATTAACAATTTGAGTGAGAAGGGAGTAGCTGAGAATGTTGAGCAGATCGGAACACTATGATTAACTAAGGAAGAACTGAAGAAGTTACTAGTACCAGGGAAGGCATTTCCTTTCCTTGCCTACATGAATTATGCGACAACTGCTTACATTTCCACTTATGACTATTATATGCTTTCAGAAATTGTACATATGAACATGACATTATCTCAAACTCCTGAATGATATTTTTATCCGTAATTGAGATCATATATGGTCAAGCAATTTCAAATTTTCCTTTTTTTGTCTCTTATATAATATATTAGGTTGAGGAGACAAAAGTCGAAAGTATTAAAAGGGACAAGGCGGCTACAGAAAAGTTGCTACAGGAAACAATAGAGAAAAATCAAGCAGAGCTTGCTGCTCAGAAGGAATTCTATACCAATGCTCTGAATGCAGCCAAGGAGGCTGAAGCGGTAGCAGAGGCACGGGCAAATAATGAAGCACGAGCTGAACTTGAGACTCGCTTGAAAGAAGCCAGTGAACGTGAATCTATGCTGGTTCAAACACTGGAGGAACTGAGACAGACTTTAAGTAGAACTGAACAACAGGTACCTCACCTCTGATCTCCCTCTCTAATTTAATGCTTGCATGATATATTTTCCCATTTATTATGTAAGTTTGTTGCATCCTATGTTTTTCCTAGTGATTTTGTATAGTTCTTCCTGAAAGATGTCACGTTTACTATTGGGTCAAATGTTGTAGGCAGTTTTTAGAGAAGACATGCTCCGGAGAGATATTGATGACCTTCAAAAGCGCTACCAAGTCAGTCATACCTATTGAATTTTTTTCGAACTACTACTTTTGTGTTTTTCTAGTTTTTGGCTTACATAAAATTATCTGGCTTTCAGGCAAGTGAGTTGCGGTACAATGAGTTAGTGGCAGAAGTTCCTGACTCGACTCGGCCTCTTTTAAGGCAGATTGAAGCAATGCAGGTGGGACACTTTTTTTTAACTATAATTTTTTTTTTCTCTTGAACCATTTCCTTACAAGATTCTTGATACAAAGAACACATCTGTCTGATCAGATGTTTTTATGTTTTCATTTATTTATTTAAACGTTTTGCACAATTTTGCTGGCTTAATAGGAAGGAGCTTCCAGAAGGGCAGAGGCCTGGGCTGGTGTGGAGAGAGCCCTTAACTCTCGCTTACAGGTTATTTCATTGTTGAAAATCTGTACATGTTTACCTTCTAATGTTACATTAAGGGCTGTTTTGTTGTTTTCTACAAAGTAACGGAAACTCAAACCAATCAAAAGAAACCATTTCAATGCATTTCAACCATTGTTTTAAATACCCCCGACATGGCCTGATACATCGCGCGATATATCCTTTTACAGGGCTTACCGCAACCGATATGATCCCTAACTATCCTTTACCGCTTTGTGGCTATTTTTGGGAGATATATCCCCGATATGGCTGATAAATCAGCCGATATGTTGGCCGATATCCTTTTGTATGGCTCGTCGCAAAACAATATCCCGCGATTTGGAAATTTTTGGTTGAGGCCATTTTCCCATTATATCAAATGACATTTTGGCCTAAAAAAATCAGACGAAATGTTGCAATGTTGATCTATACTTTGTTTTACAAGGTTGATTAGTGATCCTAGACATATATTATTTACATTTTGTATGCTTAGATTTCATTAAGTATGTTAATATAACATTTTAGTGCATTATACTGTGTATGCAAATATCCGTTATGGCATTCCGATATTTACCATATATCTCGATACTTCCTCGATATCTGCAATCTAATTTGAATTTTGGCCATCCGATGTTTCCCTGATATGCGGTATTTAACACCATGATTTCAACACATTTCTTAGAAATTATTTTTCCTTGTTTGTTTCCTGTAGAAAATTAGGGTGGAATTGGCATACTTGAGATTTCTTGTGTTTGTGAAGTAGACAAAAAAATGGAAACCGCTAACCTTGAAATCACATACCTTGAGTGAGAACCCACCTGATTTGACTTTTGTTATTACAAAAAATGTTAATTCCAAGCAATTTCCTCCCCGGTTTTGCTGAAATTGTTATCTCTGATATCAGTCACATCATCACAAGTTTGGGGATCACTTCTCCCTTTTTCTGTTGCCAACCGCACTGTAGAAAAAGAAAGCAAAACAGCAAATTGGTCTCCATGGTGAGGGGAAAAACTGATTTTCTGAAGGTGTTTTATCCAACCAAACAGCCTAATACTACACTAGTCACTAGGAAATGGTGTACACACTATTAAATGATGTATTGGTGAATTAAGAAATTAGTACTAGAAGGTTCCATTTGGGAGTCAATAAAAAAAGAAACACTCTTAAATGCATCGGATGTGGCTTGGCAGGGATAGCGTGATAAATTTCTGGTATGACTCTTTTCTGATCCAAAGTTGTTGTCGCTCCTGTTTCAAAATCATTATTTGATGTGTAATCCCTTCGTTCCAGTTATTAGGTAGATGAAATAAATCCAAGAAAGGATTTTGCTCGAGGATGAGATCTTAATCTTATTCATACTGTTCATATCTGATTCTTTAGAACTCTTATCAGATCTTGGACTATTTTGTAATACGTAACTATCCAGGACTTTATTTTTTCCGGTTGGCTAGAAGGGACAAAAAGATGTCTTTATATTCCAGAATTTTCTAATCTTTAACGGATCTCTGACTAAAATTTGAACCACTAGGATAGACTCTGCAGAAATTATTGCAAAGTTGGTCACTTTGTTTTCCTACAAGCTCTTCATTTTGTTCCACATATACCACTTCCTTTAGTTTTCAAACTTCTCAGTTGTTTCCATGCGCAGAGTGTCAGCAGAACCCAATAAGAGCAGATTTTGCTGAGAAGTCTCTCTATTTTCTTCCATTTGTGTTTGAAAGCTGATGTTTTATTTCGGTAGTTCAACCTGTCCTCATATTTGTTACTCTGGAAGCACTTGACTGTTTGTGACTTTTTCGTCTATTTCAACTCTGTTCCTTATTTTGTTGACTTAAATTGACAGGAGGCCGAAGCCAAAGCAGCTGCTGCAGAAGAGAATGAACGAGTCATGAATGAGAGGTTATCACAAAGTCTATCTCGCATAACTGTTCTAGAAACACAGGTCCTAATCTTGCCTGGTTATTTATAATGGACTATAGTGTTAATTAGACAATTCATCCTGGTACTTATTCCTTGTTGAAGTGTTGCAGATTGCTTGCCTAAGAACGGAGCAAACACAACTGAGCCGATCACTTGAAAAAGAGAGGCAAAGGGCTTCTGAAAGCAGACAAGAATACCTGGCAGCAATGGAAGAAGCTGCAACTCAAGAGGGTCGTGTCAAACAACTTGAAGATGAAATTAAAGACCTGAGAAGTAAACATAAGCGGATTCTGCAAGAAGAAATGGCAAAAACTGAACTTCTAGAGAAGGTAATGTTGGTTAGAACTGTCATTTGGTTCTCAGCCTATGTGGTCTAAAATGAATGAATGAATATACACACACACACACACGCGCACACACACACACACACACACACACACACACACACACACACACACACACACATATATATATACATATATGTATATGTATATACACACA
>JBAKGM010000233.1:23833532-23857169 GCA_037177215.1 Asparagus racemosus
TATTATACACGCATTAATGACGGGTAAATAGTCCCTTCACTAATTTTGGTCGTTAAAAACCCGATTTCTTGTAGTGTAAAATACAAAACACAACACCTTAACTTTTGAAGAGATGTACATATTGCATATCAAGATCCTTAGAAATTCTATGAGACTCCAATGTTCCCCAATTATGCGCAATGGCCTCACTAAAAAATATTGCGTCTCAAAAGTCTTATGTCAGCTACATTCAATTTATTGATCCATATATTAAAAAAGTTCCCCAAGGTTAACAACTAAGAATGTACTTTCTGATCTTTCTTGTTAATATTGCACATCTTTGGTAAGAACAATAATAATCACATATTTTCCAATAAATGGGCCAGAGTTTCATGCACATCTTTGGCAATAATAATAATGATCACATATTTTCCAGTAATGGGCCAGAGTTTCAAATAGATACTCGAAAGAACTCATATTGATCTTCAAGAAACTATTGAGCAGTTAAAATCTTTCCTTCGAAGCTTTATTTGAGAGAACTTCTAATTTTTTAAGACGTGTAGAAATTTGTAGAGTAAATTTCAACCTAATTATTAGCCTAATTATCATTTATAATGGAGAATAATTCCTACAATGAATAGCAAGTAAATTTATAATGATCTTGAAGCATCCAACTAACATGTAGTTACATGTATCATAATAGCCTCACACAGTATTTAGGATAAATCCCATTTCATATTTAATCAATACTTGTGTTCAAGTGAGTTATAACCAATAAATATTTTTACATTAATCATAAGGAATACAAATCGAACTCTATATCAATAACCAAATTTCACCAGCTTCCTAGCAATGTCAGAGACATTTTATAAATTGATAACTAAATCAATGCTTTAAGAATTAGTCAAAAGTTCTTCATAGAGATGAAACTGGGGGAACAAAACATATCACAATCTTAGTTAACTTTAAAAGTATATGTCGTATTAGAAACCAAACTCCTTTGAAGCTTTCTACATCTGGCAAAGATCAGTGAATTAGCCACAACAATTAAGAACCTAAAGTCTAATATATTACAATACTTCAATCACATACTGCATATATTACCTAAGCCCCACGGACCACCTTCACTAAATCTACATTAGCATGAATGACTAAATTATCAGCATGATTAAGACCAACATGAAGTTGGCCGATTAGCCATAGTCAACTTCAGCAATCAAAAAGTACAGGTAAATTTGATGATATTGGCTTGAATGGAGAAAATTGATTCTTCTCACCTCCATTTAGATTTAAATGGAGAGCAATATGCTTCCTTGGACCTTAGTATCTTCTTGGTCAGTCTCTTTTATGTTAGCCTTCATAATCTTTGTTGTTCACTATCTTTTTCGACCATTGTTGCCTACTTCAGCTAACCTTCTAGTTCTCCTAGATTTTGGTAGATACAAGAATATTGGAAACTCATGAAATTCACCTTGTCCTGGTCTCATTTCATCAGGTTTTCCCATGAAACCTCTTTAACATAAATAACATTTATGGTAGGCTAACCTGTGCCTATAGAAACGTTGAGATTCAGAGTATCTTCGGATGGAGATGCATGTATCACCAAAAAAGCAACTTATATCACAATTTATCACTTTATGTAATGTATAATTTTCATAACATCTCAATTCTAACTATCAAATGACAAAAATTATTCTGTGGGCAGTAATTAAGGCACACTGCAACTACAGAGAAAAAAATAGTTTGCAAGTATATTCACATATCATCATATGTCTCATCATAGAAGAGAACAAATAAGGGCTAATGTGAAATTCCTATCTCCTAATTAAACAACAAATATGAAAGGCTTAGAAAAAACAATCTTTGCCTTATGGGAATCACATCAACCAATATAGGCATCCATGTATATTTTCCATGATTTCATGTCCTACTATATTATGAATTAGCCGAAACATAAAATTTGTTGAATATTGCAAAATAAAGCATAAAATGCTTGTATGTCTGTATGGACTATGACTAAAACTTGGAATTTCTCAAAGAAACTTGACAGTACTTGATCCCATTCACAAAGTCTAACGATTTTCCAAAACATATAAAACATGTTTAATAACCAAATTAGATTAAGAAATTGGTATTGAAGAATGATAAGAAGCAGTGTATTTGGAATCAACTTTGCCATGTTAGAGAGGATTCAATTTAACGCGAACTTATTAAACCAGTCGATTGAATACGGCACGCTTGTCGACAGTTTGAGCCGAGTGGTTAACTGACTAAACTGAGTTTTCTAGAAGCATGTTGCCATTTCACTTATTAGTCATCAATAAGAAGAAAATACTACACTAAAATTTAAAAATAATAAAGTAGACACTAACATTAATTTTTCAACAAAATAATAGTCTAAAATAACAAATGACAAAAATTAAAGCAATTATCTAATAGCAAAACCATAAGTCCTAGCTCTCTAATTCTACTACTCAAAACAAAATATTAAAACAAAGAAATTGTACATTGAAACAAAATGTCAAGGATGGTTTTTGTTAGTAAGGACCCATAGGCCAAATACTCCTTGTCCTCCCTAACTAACAGGCCTAGTGAGCATTAGTGTTCCTACCTTCACTCAACCCTTCGATACAATAACACCTCCACTTCTCCATCCAATTTATTATACAATTCAACACCAATTTACTCCAATTCAACAAAAATTTACCTCTACTCAAACAAATGAAAAAACCACAAACTTAGCAATCCTAATCCATGGCGATTCGCCTCACTGAAATTCCTCTTCGCCCCCTTCTTACAAAAACACAGAGAGCTAAAACCTTAGATGCCGCAAGGAAAAATATGAAATTGAAGAAGAAAGATGTAACTTACAGATTGGTGGATGAAGAGGCCCTTGATTGGAGGCGACAAAATATTATAGAACATATTTTAGATTAGAAGAGCATGGAGAATATAAGAAGCGGAAAAAAATATTTTTTTGACAAGATGCGGATGGAATATGAAAGAGATTAGAGATAGAAGACATGGTGGAAAAATTATTAAGCAATTAATTAGAGGGTAAATTAATTAATTAATTAAAGTAAAGTGGGAATATCAAATTTGAGATGGGTAAAAAGGGCAATCAAAACTTTTAACACCCTAATCCTCTTTTATAAATAGTATAGATAGATATAGATGTAGATTACATTACTCTGAGCTATTATGTAATTATTAGGAAATTAAAATGCAATAGAAAGGATTACAATGTCTGGAATGGTAAAAGGAAAGAAAGAACAGGTTGGGCGACAGTGGTGTCAGCGGCAGTCGTTGGTCATATAATCAGTATCCTGTACCCATATTCACCCACTCTACATTTATTATTGCCCCATTCCCCCAAAACCCAAAACAAAAATAAAAGTTGCAGGACAAGGACAGCACTCTCTCTTGGGTCCACCACCACCCCTCAAAAACCACCACCACCATCAAGTCCCGTGATGGCCAAGGCACGTTCATCATCACGCCGGCGATGACGTGGACGTTTCTCCGTTTCTCCATGCTCCGCTCCATCACCTCCCTCTGCCCACGTACAAACAAAACCGTAATAATAATAATAATAATAATAATTTTCCATCCATTAAAATCTGGGTCACGTTATTCCCATTGAATATCGTGGTCCCTGTGTCGTAATTACGGGAATAGCTGAATCTTTACATGAGTGTACAGATAAATCACTAATTTATTTACTTCCTACTATATATTATATCGTTGTCAACTTTTGTGTGCCCTCGTTTCTCGTGTCGGTTATTTGACCGTCCGTTCTTGTTGCCTCCCATCATTAATTAATTCCTCCCGCTTTATTATTTTATTAAATTATAATAAATAAATAAGAGAACTCCTATTGATTTTGTCGTGACGTGGCGTTGGTTTCTTTTTTTTATAAATAGAAGGAGTCCATACTCGTGTCACGCCATTTCGCCCGTTGCCCCTGAAATCTCGCCATCTATATCTTCCCTTTTTCTCTTTGATCGTTGAGGGGGAGTAATGGCCGTGCAAGCTCAATACCCTTCATCATCATCTAACGCTTTCTATCAAGATTTCCGCACGAGGTCCGTTTCCTTTTCTGACCGATTCTTTTGGACTCCCGCTAATTTCAGTTTCTGTTTCCGCTATAAATCTTTATATTTATCTTCTTCTATCTATCTATTTCAGGGCGACCCAGATCAACTTGCTTGATGAGCTCCAGAATATGAATCATGGCGTCGTCCCTTTCATCTCCACCAACAACGACGCCACCGTTTTCAGCAACCCTCAAAGCGAGCTGACCTGCACCGGCTCCAAGAAGCGGATCAGAGACGAGCCGCCGGCGATGAACGGTTTCGGTTACCCCAATCTCGTCGTCGCCGATCCATCGGTCGTCGACCCGTCGAGGCTCGTTGACTCCGCGGCAACTTCAACCAGCGGCCGATCGGCCCCGTTACCGATCTCTTACGATCTCGCCGTCCATCTCCGCCATCAGAGTACGGAGATCGATGCGCTTCTCCGACTTCAGGTACCGAATCTTTCTTCCTTCAATGAGATCCCGGTTTGTTTCACTATTGGAGATCGCTCGCTGACGGTGATAATATTCTTGATTCTAGAACGAGAGGCTTCGATTGGGCCTGGATCAGATCCAGAAGCGACATTGCCGATCTCTGACCTCATCGATCGAGCAGCAAGTCATCAAGAGGCTCAAAGAAAAGGACATCGAACTCGAGATCGCTAGCCGAAAGAACGCAGAACTCGAGGACAAGGTTCGACAAATTGCCGCAGAGAACCAAATCTGGTTCAATGTCGCCAAGAACAACGAGGCCATCGTTTCGAGTCTAAGATCCAGTTTAGAGCAAGTCCTGCTTCAGAACACCGCCGTTAACGTCGTTAAATCCAAGGAAGGCTACGGTGACAGCGAGGGGCCGGCGTTTCCCGCCGACGATGCGCAGTCTTGCTGCTTCGAAGGGGTGGAAGAGAGAACAAACGGCGCCGTTCAGACGGAGACGCCGGCGGCGGTTAAGGAGAGCCGGAGAAACTGCAAGGTTTGCGGCGAGAACGACGTGAGCGTTCTGCTGCTCCCCTGCCGGCACCTTTGCTTATGCAGGGACTGCGAGGCTAGGGCTGACACGTGTCCGATCTGCCACGTCACCAAGAACGCTTCCCTCCAAATCTTCATGTCTTGATCCGGGTTCTCGGGTAGTTAAGGCTCTTTTGGCCCGTTTAGGGTTCGGCTTTGTCATTTTCTTTTTCTTTTTTCGGTAGTAAGTTACTGGTGTAATGACAATCATCTCAGTTAAAAGTTTCGTTATTCTCTTTTTGGGTACTTAGTGCCAATATTTTGATATAATTTTGTCCTTGAGGATAACTGTCAATTGATCATTATGGTAAAATTTTTTACTTTCAAAAAGTCGAGAAAGAAGTTCACTAACAAGATGTACGTGCATGAGTGCCAATGTTGAGAGGTATTACAAGGGTCTAATCACAATTAACCCCATAAAATAATACGAAGTTGTAACTATGACGCCCAATTTTTTATTTCCATATTCAGTTTATTCTGCTCTCCTTTATCGTCCTTAAAGTATGAATAAAAAAGTTTTAATTTATAATCGTAAAAGGTGCGAGGAAAGTTAGTGTGGGCGACTGTACTGTATGCAAATCTCCGGGCTCAGTCTTTGCTGACAATGTACTCATCCCTTCTCTAAAAAAAGGCTGAGAGCCACGGCCTTTTCGCAGCAGCAACTTGTTGTTATTTTCAGCCCTTTATTTTAATAATAGTTACTTTTAATTATTATTTTAATACATGCATACGTTCGTTGATGAGAGATAACGATGCACCTGCTTCTAGGCTTCTTCTGCCTTTGATTAGGACGGAGGAGGAAAAAAGATCCCCGGCAGGTGGGGGGCCACGATACTCTGTTTTCTCTAATAGGAACAGGTGGATGGGGACCACCGGAAAAGATGCTGGGTGAGATTAAGATATGCTGCTCCGTTACTTTAGGACATAGGTCACACGAAACCGGCCCGCGAGACTACAAAAGCGTGCATTAAATAATGATAATCAATTGCTTCACACCCATATTATTTCAACAACTTTTTACTTTATATCTCAATTTTTATTTGATAAAAACAAAACACTCTAAATTTTTTTTGAACTTATACCTATATACCTCTTTTTCTTAGCGACACTTAAATACCCAAATGCTTTCACAAGTAGCACTTAAATACCGCAAAGTTTTTATAACTTGCACATAAATATTCTCAGTTATGTAAACTTAAGGGTGTTTAAGTGCAAATTTTAAAAAGTTTGGGACATTTAAATGTTAGATTTAAAAATTTTAGGGTATTTAAATGCGAGTTTTAATAACTTTAGGATATATAACTATTACAAAAAATAAGTAAGAGTATATAATTGCAAGTTTAAAAAACTTTAGGGTATTTTCTTGCTACCAAATATAAGTAAGGGTATAATAGTGAAAAGTAGATAAGACAATATGATATATAAGTGCTATTTAAGCTTGTTTCTTTGGTAAATTTGTGACTTATTCCCTTGGCAATATCTGTGACAACTTTGGAAGACCAGAAAAATCGAAAACTGTTTACAAAGCAATGTATTTAGCTAGTATTTGACCAATGTATATGAGATTTAGCAAACACAAAGCACTAAACCCCATTAATATCATTCTAAATGTTAGAATCTACTAGGTCTCACAGAGTACATGATAGTATTGAAATCTCATGTATCCACATCTTTCTCGAAGCAATTCATTATTGACTTCATCCAAACTAGTATGATAGTGGTTGTAAATATTAAACGTAACTTGATTATTACCCAATTTCATCTTTTTACCATGACTACAACAGATCTACTGTCATTAATAACTTTTTGTTTATTGTGGTGACAGCGGGGGAGTTGTTGCAGGGGACCATGGTCCGCACGAGTCGGCATCGACCCTTGTAGTCTGCACCAAAAAACACCACCGACTGCTCTCCAACTTTATTCACGTTCACTTCGTGAGACAATAAGACTTTATCGGCATGATTGTGATACGCAAATTTTTATTTTCTAAGTTTTGGATGAGGTTTAGAGGTATCGCGAGACTTGGAAATGATGTGTGTGTGTGGGTATATATATATATATATATATATACATATATATATATATATATATATATATAAAATGAGATCTTTACAACAATGTATTAGTACTAATTAATCAAACCCACCACCTTTGAATTGGAATGGGATGATGACAAGGAAAAGGACTTGCATTAACTTGGTCTTACATTAATGCCGTCCTCCCGTGGATTATGATCTTGGGCTAGTGCTACTCTTTTCGCATGACCCTATCTACTTACTTTTTTGTTTTTTTAACGAAAATTGATGACTGCTATAGTTTGTTATATTCTTTTTTTAAAAATTTTGTTTGATCTAATTCAACAAAGTCTCCTTTCAGTTACTTTTGCTTGTATTATCTTTATTCCCTGATTATTTTAATTGGATTCTATTAAACTTTAACTACAAAGTTCATTGATAACATCATTCATCACACTACCTGATGACCGCCTCTCTTTCCGCTCATATTATTGATGGGTAGGCTTGTCCAAACTGGCCGGCCTGGTCCGAACCCGGCGCGGACTATGCCTAGCCCGGACCTAGGCCCAGGGTGCCCAGGCTGGGTATAGGTCAGGGTTTGGGCCAAACCGGGCTTAGCTTCGGGTCGGCCCTGTTTTTTTTATTTGATTTTTTTTGCAAAAAATATTAAAAAAATAGATTAATCTTATTATATTTATATAAGTATGCATTAGTATATACTTTATTATTAGTGTGTGTAGATAAGTATATTGTATATACTTATAAGTTATAACTTGAGAGACAGAGAATCACATAAGTATAAATTACTTATTTATAAATATGTATTATATAGTTATATATGTATTTGTAAGATACTTATAATATGCTTATTCAAGTATAGTTATATAATTTATATGATATACTTTTATGTACTAGATGCAATATACTTATATATAATTATACTTATGTACTTATATAACTATAAGTCTATAATATGCACATATAAGTATACTTATAACTACATTATATATCCTTATATCTTAGTATCTATACCATGGTAAGAGTATGCATATAAGTAAATAATATAATATATTTAAAACTTACAAGTATGTATATATATATATATATATAGAACTATATACACTTAGGACTAAGAGGCTACGACCATTTTTCTCAAAAAAATTCATATATGTTGACGTCAGTTATCGAAAGGGGTTTATCTATGGATTATGGCGGTGTTGAGGTCCTCAAGCTTCCTCAAATGACTACTTCTGGAGTTTGACGTTCTCTCCTGCACATCAAGAACTCGTAAGAGGCTAGAGTTGAGTTCTTCGATTGTTCCTCCAACGATCAAGTTAATATTTGAACTTGAGTGGGAAAATAAGACGTAAGTAGTGAAGAGTTGTTCAGAGTTGCGTGGGAGCAGAATAATTTACCTTAGGCAGCACAACTTCCTTTTATAGTAAATCAGAAGGGCAGATAGGTAAATTTGGCTGAGTTCAGCTGGCGGCTCAGTCATCATCTACTTTACGGGTGTCGGCCGCTAAGGGGGTGAGTCATCCAGGAGTTTAATGTGAGGACGACAGGAAGTGCTTAGTGATGATTAGGTCCGATGAGTCATAAAGACTATAGGGGCTAGAGCAATGATGATCTTGGCAGCGCATTTAAGGCGATGGTAGTTGGTTGTCGGTGGGGGGTTCGAGGGCACACCGCCTCTTTACTCGTCTGGCTGGAGGTCGGCAAACACCGCCTTTTTAGTTGGCTTCGCAAGTTGTTGGCTAGAATAGTAGGCCGAGTGCGGATGCTTGTTGCCTCGATCTGGTCTGGAGGCTGAGAGCTACACAAGCTGTCGGTCTATCGGTTCGACCGCAGGAGCAGCTCGAGTCGTCCGTCTTTGAATACGTCTAATTAGGTGTGGAGCAGGACACGTGTCGGCCTCCCAATGAGGATTAATACTTAGTTATTTATAGGGTATAACAATTTACACTTAGAAATATATATAAGTATACATTAATGACTATATCATAATATAATTATATATAAAAAATATATATAATATATATAAATTTAATAATCAGGCTGGGCCGGGCTTCACTAATATAACCCGGACCCGGGCCCGGAGCTCTATCAGCCCGAGCTTTTCCCGAGTCCGGCTGGGTCCAGGCCGAAGCCCAAACGGACACCCCTAGGTTTCAATATGATTCCCATAATTCTGGGTTTGATTTCGAGTTATGTTATTAAAAAACGTTCCTTATTTCTTTAATAATAACAACTACAACTAAAGATATTTAGTAAGAATCACCACCTAATCACATGACACTAAAACACTCCAACTCTCCAAGGTAACAGGAGCGATCAATAGATCCGTAACATTTTCTCCAAATAGAATACCGAAAATGTTGCCTATAAAGTTAAAGAACGACCTCAGCTGACTCGGTGGCGACGTTTATCCTTTTATACTTCAGAAAATGAGACCGACCACATGCGCTACTTATTATTCTATTAATTAATATTTTGCAATACTCCACGCGTCTCACGGCGCAAGATAGCACCGACCTCGACAATTGTCCTCTCTCCCCTCTCGAAGATCCGCACTCGTCGCATCCCAAGTTCCCAACGAACAAACCAAAACTTTATCAAAGGAGACCTCAAGGAAGCGCACGTTAGCCCCTGCTGCTGGATCCTTAACCTCAACCCTCCATTTGCGGCGATCAGCTGGGATCTGGGCCCACGTGAAGCAGAAAAAGAGAGAGTGAGAGAGCGCCAGCGACACGTCACTGGATCTCCCCATGTTCTGCATTTGCGTTCTTCAGGTTCTTCAAAGATCTCCTACTCTTTCTAATCATTTTTAAATCAGCTCTCGCCAGCTTGAATTCTGATTGCTTTTCTTTCTTTGATTTTTTCGTTGGAGAAGTGAGCGTTGTGATTGATGATTTGGATGTGAAGGACGGGGGTAAATTTTTTAAAAAAGAAATTTTAATTCAAGATGTGGGGTAGTTCCTCTGTTCATAAACGAATGGCCGCCAAAGAGCTGATGGCGGACTTCGATCGAGGCGAGCCCAGCTCAGGTGATGCCCTTATTCTCGTGTTTCTGGATGTTTTACAACATGGGTTGTCATCAAAATTTCATCTTAGATCTGAAATGTTAACTGTTTCCTTTGGGGTCACATTTTATGATTATATTGATTTAGAAATTTTTCAGCATATTATTAGACAGTTTACTGAATTCTGTAACTATATCTGGTCATTCTGCATTTGCTGGGTAAGTGGGTGATTGGAATTTTTTATGGTTATGCTTAAAATTTAATCTTGAGATGTTTATGATTGCAATTAATTATTAGGTCGTTTCTTGAGTCAAGAAGGCAGCAATCCTTCCTGGAAACTCTCTTTTCCTCATGTATGTGTAGCAACCATCTCATCATTCTTATTCGGATACCATCTTGGGTTAGTTCTTTTCTAATGGTTTTTGCTTATCTTTTGTTTTTTTTTTCCCGTCAAAATGGTTGTGTGAAGTAGTAAAAGCTTTGAAATTTTGCTTTGAGTTATGAAACAGAGTGGTGAATGAACCATTGGATAGCATTGCTAAAGATCTTGGGTTTTCGGGCAACACACTGGATGAAGGTGCTTAGCTACACTAATTTGAAGCCTTTTGCATATGGTGTTTACTTTGTGTATAACTCCTGGGAGCTTTGGGTCTAAAACAGGACTCGTTGTAAGCATTTGCTTGGGTGCAGCCTTTCTTGGCTCTTCGTTTAGTGGTTGGATTGCTGATGCAATTGGGCGCCGTAGGGCATTCCAGATGTGCGCATTGCCTATGATTATTGGAGCTTCTGTAAGGTAGTCTAACCTCATTCATATATTTTCTCTGCTTCTTTTGGATTTGCATTAGCCTGTTTGATGGATTGATGATGCTTTTGATGTCCTAAACTTATGTGAAGAACCAGTTCCTAGTTCTTGGATGTAGTTAGCAAACATTTGAATCCGTCACTCTTATACTTATAATCATTACGGATGCAATGGATTGGAAGAGAATCAGATACGACATTTGCTTTACCTCTCTGTACACCCTTTTTTTTTTGCATCACATAACACGCACACGCGCACATGCACACGCACATGATATGAACTGTCACCTCATTTAACAAAATGAGCTACCAAGAGAGAATCAGTGAGGTTCATACCATCTGATGTTACTAGCAGGGTGAGACGCCCATTTCGCTATATAAGTTGTCACTTCATACCCATCCATATGTAATCTCAGAGATGGATATGAATATGAACATTATTTAATTAGGAAAATTGATTTACACAGCCATCAAAATTCGATATGGTTACGATTATATGTCACAGAAACAAATATGTGATGGAGATTGAGGGAAATGAGTAAGTATCAAAAGCATATAGGCCATATAATACAAGAGCTATCTAAATTTGATGGAGTCTTTCAAATCTGAGTCCGACCAATGTGTCTGTTAAATGACCTTAGTCACCTTACACCACACCCTTCCACCACACCAAAAACTCCGCAGTTCTAGTGATGGTCAATGTTACAGAAAATGCTAAGCGCCTACATGAGAATTTCTTTTCTTTTGAACAGGAGGTGGAGGGGGTTTTGCTGAAGGTTGGAGGAGGTGGAAGTGTTCCGAGTTAGTGGAGGCCGGAGGAGGTTGAAGGACATGGAAGCAGCAGCAGGGAAAATCACGACCATGACCTATGCAATGTTGTCCACATAAACGGCCCATGCTCTCCTCGTGCCCCCAGACTTAGGTGGGCAGCCAAAATAAGATCTATGTGGGTGCCTAGACGGACGCCCGGACTGTTTTCTAAAAAATTGGTTGAGGGTTATAATTTTGCATTCTAACATTGTCCAGCACAATAGAAAATCAATCGTCAAACTTGGTTTTAGATCCACCAATCACTGTCAGGATACTATCAGCTGTTCATTCCACACATGTCCAACAGGTCTAAGAAGTCCAAGTTCAGATCTTTCTTTAATCAAAATCCCCTTTTCGTTAACTAATCTAGTGTCAAAATTATTTCATCTTTTCGATCAAAACAAATTTCCATATTCATATCTGACTTCTTTTTATTTATGCTAATATATGTACCTGATCAAAAAGAAAATAATATTGACATTGGAATTTGGCCAAATTTTGCATATTTAATCCTTATCTTATCCAATCAGACACATCCGATGTGGATATTACATGTCTTCAAGTCCCTGCTACTACGCCAAAACTCTTGAAGTTGTAGTAAGGTTTGAGGGTTATAGTTTTATATTAACATGTCCTTGCAAGTTGACGGACCTTTTTTGGGCTAAAGTTGGACTCACGGAGCAATATCTTTTTCTTACTCCACTTTAGAAACTTGTGGCCAGTAGGATTCGAACATGGGTTGCTTTTAGACCTTCGTAAAGTCCCTACCAGTGGACTAAAACTCCGAAGCTGTGGCGAGGGTTGTGGGTTTTAGTTTTATATTCTAATGGCATGATACTCATGTATGATTGCATCCTTTGATGTGGATGTATTTGCAAATATACATATCCGTTTTGCACCCATAACAATCGTGCTTATGTTTGGTGTTACGTAGAGGAACCTTTTCCTTGTGGTAGCTGGAAGCAACATCTACTTGAATTGTTCCTCCTTAATTTCTGCTTCTTCTCCTACAGATTCTGCATTACAGATAATCTGCAAAAATTGCACTGAGATAATGTGCAAAATTCTTTCACGTAACTCACACCAGTCTAACTCACACCAGTCTATTGATCCTTAGAACGCTGAAACTCTGTTAATTTTGTTATTGTTGATAGAGTCCTTGACAAGCTTGCTAAGTTAACTTTGAACATCCATTTACAGTGCAATGGCAAACAGTTTGGAGGGTATGCTGCTCGGCAGATTCTTAGTTGGAACAGGAATGGGACTAGGTCCTCCTGTTGCCTCTCTGTATGTGACAGAGGTATGAATGATGATTGTACTATGATTTAGGATTGTTTGTGTTATCTAATTTGCATTATTGGTAATATTACATGGTTGGTAACAGTAAATGATCTCTCTATTTTGCTTTTGTGTATTAAAATGACCAGGTCTCTCCTTCATTCGTTAGAGGTACTTACGGAAGTTTAATTCAGATTGCCACATGTCTTGGTCTAATCGCCGCTATGTTTATGGGTTTTCCAGTAAAGACAACCCCTGGATGGTAAGGGAACTTGGTAGAAATTTATATACTTCTGCGGTATTTATTTTTTGTTGTTCTTCGATTGTAAAGTCCCTGATCACATCAGTCTACATCTTAACAGGTGGCGAGTCTGCTTTTGGGGTTCTACCATTCCTGGTGCTTTTCTTGCGATTCTCATAGAATTTTGTGCTGAAAGTCCTTCATGGCTCTATAAGGTCAGTAGTTGCTGCAAATATTTCCTTGAGCTTTCTCTTGATGTAAACTAGTCATATTTGACTGTGACCTTCTCTACTTTAGTTTCAATATTATTATAATAGAAGTCATATAGAAAGTTAGACAAGATACCATCTTATAGTGTAGAAGCAACCTCCTAATTGGTTAGGGAGATTGCTGATTAGGGCTTGAATCCCTTATCTGGAAAGAGATGAAAGAAAACTCTAAAACTTATCTTAATTTGCTCTCTGTGAAGTATAATTATCTTTTGAGATGGCTATTATTATATCAACTCCAAACTCCTACTTGGAGTTTTTGGAAGCGAGGGAAAAAGAGAGATGATTCTACGTACACTCATAAAATGCTTCTCATATGTGTGTCAGGAATGCTTATACTCATTTTCTGAATGCATACACTTTCTTCATAATGATTTGTCATACCAATATGACTACAAATGCTGGTGGTTTTTGAACTTTTGCCTAATACTATGAACATTTACTTCTTGGTGTTTCCTTCTGATAAATGCCTTCAAGCCCCATCATCCGTACAGAGCGCATCTTTTGATTTTCCCTCTAACTTACCGATAGTCAGTAAAGGGCCACCATACAACTTAAGTAAAACCAATTTTAAAAGGCTCGATTACCCACGTTACTTTAAGAAAAAATCAAGTAGCCGAGCACACATTTTAGGGTAGTGTAGCTTGCCATAAGAAGACCATAGATCAAATTTTCTTTTTTCCTTAGCTAAGAGTCTAAGACATTCAGAACTATAAAGCTTTTATCTTAATTTCTTCTTTATCCAGGATTCTTCAATTTATTTATCAGCTGAGTTTCTTCTGGTTATTATTTACAGCGTGGAAGGCTAGTTGAAGCAGAAATTCAATATGAAAGACTTTTGGGAGCTTTCCATGTCAAGTCAGCAATTGCAGAATTATCTCGTTCAGATAAAGGAGATGATGTAGATAGCATAAAATTTTCAGATTTACTACATGGTCACAATTTTAGAGGTGCATATAACTGGAATGAATATATTACTAAATTTTCTTCTATTTATTTATGCTGTTATTATTATAATAACTATATTATAATCTTACCTACCTTAGAAGTTCTTTTCATTGCAAACACCTTCTTTCTTCTTTTTTTTGATACAGTTGTTTTTATTGGATCAACACTATTTGCTTTACAACAGTTATCGGGGATAAATGCTGTATTCTATTTCTCTTCAACTGTTTTTAAGAGTGCGGGGGTGCCCTCAAACCTTGCCAACTTATGTGTAGGATTTGTAAATCTTTCAGGTAGTAAATTGATATTGTTTTGCGTTATATCTAGTATTCGAAATTGAGAAATAATGGTTTGCTGTTCTTGTGTCAATACAGGGTCGGTTGTCGCCATGACTTTAATGGATAAGTTGGGCAGGAAAGTACTACTTATTGGCAGCTTTATTGGCATGGTACGTTTCTTTTGCTTTAAAGTTCAACACACTATAAGTTATTATTGTTTTCAATTTATATTATTTAGATTGAATAATAATGTATTTTATTAAATCAGGCAGTGTCAATGGGCCTCCAGGCCATGGCAGCAAGACTTCCTGCCTCATTGGGTCTGTACTTCTCTGTTGGTGGAATGCTGTTGTAAGTACCTAGCACCTATCCTATTGGTTTTCCATACTAAAGCAAATGGGGAAAAAATGTTTGTTTATAAGTAAGACGCCTTTATATTTCCTGTTTTTTTTATAAGTAAGACACCTTTCTATTATTAGACTATCAAAATCCAGTTCTTTATGGGTTGGCTTACTTCAACTCTGCAATTGCTAGCTAACAGGTAACAAGATTATGCTCAAATTTTATAGATGTTGATGCGATTAATGATACATGTGTTGGAGTAGTAACTGATATGGGAGCATAGAAGTCGATTATCTTTTCTGTAGTGGAATACTAAGATTCCTTACATTGGATCAACATGTCAGAAAACTACTTTAAATCTTGAGCTAATGAGTGTGGGCCAACAGTCTATCCTGAAGAATCTTAATACTACGCCTGACATATTTTAGTTGCTATGTCCGGATACCTCTTGAAACCTGGGTATCCGATATTAAAGCGTATCTCTTAAAAGATTAAATTAACTAGCGGTATCTTAGCAAAAACTAAACAAGCTTAAATCTTAATATATAACTGTTACATAAGTTTGTTTTGTACTAGGAACAATCTCATGATTTTTTAGTATGGAGTCCTGGAATTTTCATGACCTTGAATTTACTTTTAGTGTTTTTTATACAAAACCACCACAAAATATAGTGGCTTTTCAGAAAACCACCACAAATTTTTTTATTTTCATAGAACCACCACAAAATATAGTGGTTTTTTGGAGAACCGCCACAAATTTTTTTTTATTTTCATAGAACCATGAAAATATGCGTCCATAACAAAGTGCCACCAAATTATAAGTTTGCATCTATATCATATTAAACTAAATAATATGCTAAATCCGTAAAATACCCTCATGGTGGGACCCTTATATTTTCTCAAACCAATAAAATAACTTAGCACCGTTGATGAGCCAGATGACCAGATGGTCGGGAGGTTCCAATATGGTTCCCACTATCTTGGGTTCGATTCTCGGCAGCCTCATTATCAAAAAAACAAAAATACAAAAAGAAAAACTAAAAGCAAAAACAAAATACCTTATTTCCCGCTAAAACTTTGTTAACTCCCTCAAAAAAATTTTAATTCCCTCCAAATATCCACAGTCATCCTCTCTAAAATTGTCATAATCGGTATTTATGTCATTTTATACTATTATTTAAAAAAATACTGATGTAAATTATGGCTTGGTGGGACATTGTAAAAGATTCATATTTTCATGGTGGTTCTATGAAAAATAAAATTTTTGTGGTGGTTTCCCCAAAAACCAGTAGATTTAGTGGTGGTTCTAGAAAAAAAAATGGTGGTTCTCCGAAAAACCACTATATTTTTTGGTGGTTTTGTATAAAAAACCCTTACTTTTATTTACCCTATGTATCGTAGTTTGTGTTTCTTCATCTTACTCTTGAAGGCTAGCACCAGAAAACTAATTCGAAGATCACATAATCTCAGTCATATTCCTTCCATTTTTGCAGATCGGTCTTGGCATTTTCACTAGGGGCTGGTCCAGTCCCTAGCCTTCTTCTATCGGAGATATTTCCCAACAAAATTCGTGCAAAAGCTATGGCCACATGCATGTGCGTGCATTGGGTATGTACTCTGCAATTTAACCATCTCTTTAGGCTTATCTATTTAACCGTTCTGCCTTTTTCCCTTGGATTTGGAAAGGATTATTAACCACAAAAATATTGGATTAAGAGCTTTTTTTTGTTGGGGTGGGGGGGGGGGGGTGAGGTGTGGAATCCTAGTAAAAGAAAATTTGTTGGATGACTGTGGATTGCATATCTTGGTACAACACCAACTTGAAGCCAATTACCTAACAAATTATGTTGAATTGGCCAACTTCTACTTGGGATGGAAAGTTTTATAGCATATGGGAAACTTAGTATCCATCATGTTAACCTTATAAATTCTATTTTAAAATTTCAGGTGGTGAATTTCTTCGTTGGTTTGCTGTTTTTGCCATTGCTGGAACAACTAGGGTCGCAGATGCTGTACTCTATGTTTGCGTTCTTCTGTTTGATTGCAGCAATTTTTGTGAAAAGAAACGTTGTGGAAACAAAAGGCAAAACTCTACAGGAAATTGAAATCTCACTTCTCCAACCTGAGTAAAGGTACCATCAGCTGCTGCCATTATTATTCAAAATTGTAATGTTTTTTTATGTAGTAAACTGAGCCAAGATAGTCCTTACGGTCCATATTTAATCCTTAGTTCTTGATGGCTCCCATAAGATCTATGAACTGCCGCAATATAGATGTGGAAATAACCACTTGTATATTTGCACTCTTGGAGAGAGAAACATCATGGAAATGCATAAGGAGATTCTTTGAAAATACTTTATGCTGGAAACTTACAGAAACAATTGTGTTCAAGTACCTTGAATTGTGATATCTAGTTTGTACTACATTAGTAATTTTGCAAGTCATCAGATATATTCGCTTTCTTAATGTGAAATTTGATGCATTGCAGGTCAGAATGGCTGATAAACAAGAGCAAATAGTTATTCAACATATTCCATGCCGTAATACAGAAACTGTAGCAAATGAGGAACAACGAGATCATTAGGTATTGGCATTTATAGAGTGATATATCCAGTTTTTATCTTGAACAGAGCATCACATGTATTCTTGTTTTTAATTATATGGGAGAAGTCAGCAAGCAAACTGTTCATGCTAAAGAGGCATAAAAACCTTTAGATTTGAATGAGAGTAATACAGTTCTTCGTAGTTGTTCCCTGTCAAATTTTGCATTATACTCATTTGCTAACAAATGCACTGACTTCTTTAGTCGTTCTCTTTGGTGGAGATTAAGAAGAGCCTGTTGAGTATGAGAAAGGCCTTCTTCTCATTTGTCGTTCCTGCTCACCTCATGCTGCTTCTACTTATTTTAGACTCTGTTCTTGATTGTAAGAAAATAAAATCTTTGGATATGAAAATGATTGGATTTATCACTCATGGTCTTTTGTTAATACTTATCCGAAGTGTATAAGTTGTCAGGTTGATAAAATTGTTAAATCCTTGCAGAGATGATGGATCTTCATACTAGATAGTCAATATGTTTGCTAGCTTTGTTAGATTGGCAGGAGGGAGATTTTGTACGCTTGCAACTTTTAGCTTATCTTTTTTTTCAGTGCGGATCCTTGACAGTGGAGTATTATTAGTTTCTTTTGAGGGGTATAATAGTTTTTAGAACATATCTAAAAGGAGAATTTTGAAAAAAAGACCATTTTTGGAAAAATATTAGCAAAATCAATCTTTTTTGAAAATGTATAGTAAAATCGACCTCTTTTTGGGCTACGTCATCTCGGCTCGTAAAAAAGAGGTCAATTTAACAAAATATCAATTTTAAAATAGGTTCAAATCTCTCGGTGTGTTAGGACGTAATTAGGGATCGCTAAGTAATGGTTAATCTGATTCTTTCAGTACTAACAAAACTGCTATTCTCGTGTAAATAACAGTTAGTGCAGCCTCCCTTACCTTCTCCTCTGTAATCCTGCCATTCCTCGCCAAAACCCGCACCATCTCCGTCAACCTCACCAAAGAATGCAACTTTATCCCCTCCCCCGCCAAATTCTCCCTCCCTCACTGCTCCTGAACAATCACCACCGCCGCATCCTTAACCTGCACCCCCACCTTCCTCAATGGCATCGCTGTCTCAAGCACCGATGCCCACCATATCCTCCACAATCAAACAAACATGTCCTTTTAGTGAACGATTCTGTGATCGATTTCCCCGTTCCGTACGATTTGATCTCCTCTCGGCGCATGAGCATGGGGATCGAGTGAGGGATCAAGAGGATGGTGGCAGCGATGGGGAGAGCGGTGGAGGGAACGCCGCAGACGAGATTGAAGGAGGAGGAGGAGGAGGCGGAGGACGAGCAGAGGGAGGAGATCTGGGAGAGGAGATTGGGGTAGGAGAAGATGAGACGGAGGTCGATGTTGATCGGGAGGAGATGCCGGATTTGAGAGTGAAGGTGCCGGATTTGAATGGAGAGTGAGGATTACGTGGCCCTGTGTATATTCGCTAATTATAGGCGACTACTAGTCGCATGATTTTTTTAAAAATCTAACTTCTTTTTTGCTGGCCTTGATGATGTGGCCGAAATAGATCGATTTTGCTAATTATTTAACAAGAGAATCGATTTTTTTACTAATTATTTTTTTAAAAAAAAGTCTTTTTCAAAAAATTGTCCTATCTAAAATCCTTATAACGTACAGTGAAATGAAGTTGTGGATAGTTTTTATATAATACAACTTGGAGTTGTTCTAAATACATGAAGCTTCTTCTCTCGAAAGAAAATCCAAGTGTAGGAGCTCGTGTACCTTCATGTCTATATCAAGATCCACTCCTTAATTTGTTGTTACTGCTATCATCCAACTCTTAAACTATGATCTATTGCGTTTAAAGGTGTATCGTCATTTAGGACTTGAGATTAAATTTTGAGGTCATGATAAATTCAGGAAGTTATGAGTAAAGGGACATGTTTTAGGATTTTGTTTTTTCGGTAAAAAAAATTAAAAAAAACTCTTATACATTACCAACTAACGCTAAATACATTGATAAGATCAGGCATACCCAATCATCACAACAACAAAAAAAAACCACCAAAATCACAAATAAAAGACCCTATATCCATCAGTTTTTACATTTTGACTCAAACCAAGCTGGCAAGCTATATTTCTATTAGGAATGTTAATATGGAATAGAGTAGTGAGAAAAGCCACCTTGATTTCTTTCACTACCCTGTCCACAGTCAACTTACCCAAATTATGAAATCTCTTATTCCCTTCAAGCAGTTAAACCATTCCACAATGTGATTCCAATCGCAGCTCCTGAATGTAACACATCCATTCCATAGTTTGATTCTAAAGTTCACATGAAAGCGGACACGAGAAGAAAAGATGAGAACGAGTCTCTTCACTGTTTTTACAAAGGACACATAAGTTAGACTGAGATATTACCCAACCTACACAATCTGTCTTGCGTCAACAATCTCTTAAGAAACACTGGCCAGACAATAAATGCATGCTTAGGAATGTTCAGCGCAACCGCCCCCCCCCCCCCCCCCCCCCCCAAAAAAAAAAAAAAACAAAAAACACACACACACACACACACGCACAGAGTTCTATGCCATTCTCATAATAGGACCAGCACCAACAGAGCATTATAAATACATGACAGGATCTTAGATAAAGTTAGGGATGACAAGTATCGAGCTTTGTACACTGATATTCCAGCCAAGTCAGTGTATGAGATCTCATGTATGTACTTCGCTTGTCTCTTTCCCCGTGAAACATTCTTATCTTCACTTGTATGATGTGCTTCTCTATAAAGATTTATATATCGAAAGTGGTAGGAAAATTACTGATGGTAAACAAATTGTGGAGCAAATTCTTCACATCTGTCAAGATCTTCTAGGGTCCCAACTGCCTTGGGTTGAGGGAAATTAACGATGGTAAACAAATCGTGGAGGAAATTATTCACTTCTATCAAGCTCTTGTGGGGTGTCAACTGTCTTGGGTTGCTGAGGTTGATGCGGAGGTGGTCCTTAAGGGAGAAGTGTTGCATGGTACCTAGAAGAATTTCTTTGCTCTCCAGTTACCGACGCTGAGACTGTTCATGCTTTTCAATCTATTCCAAATAGTGAAGCTCTTGGTCCTGATTGACCATCATCAGGATTCTATTGGAAAGCTTGATCTGTTATTGGTGATGTTCTCATTGATGTGGTCAAGGACTTCTTTCAGACAGGATCCCTACAAGGAGGTCTGAACTCTTCTACGCTCACTTTTGTGCCTAAGATAAATAATCCTACTAAGGTGGCTGATTTTAGTTCTATTTCATGTTGCGATACACTATATAAAGTGATATCTAAGATCTATTATAAGTAATGTCCTGCTGGGTCATGAGCTAGTTAGTTATTATGGTTGTAAGAACATCTCTCCAAGGGGTATGATGAAAGTGGATACCAGGAAGGCATATGACATAGTTGATTGCAGATTCTTGAGCAGTCTCTTAGCCTGCTTGAATTTTCCTGTTTAGTTTATTGGTTGGATTACGGAATGTAAACCTACAGTGAAATATTCTATCATGTTAGATGGGAGAATCCATGGCTATTTTCAAGATAAGAGGGGCTTGAGACAAGGGGATCCCCTATCTCCCTACCTCTTTGTTTTATGTGTGGATTATTTTTCTAGAAGCTTGCTTAATCCCAAAAGGAGCGGTCTTAAATTTCATCCCAAGTGTGCATCTCTTCAGATTACTCATCTCACCTTTGCAGATGACCTCTTACTATTTGCTAAGGCTGATCTTAGATCTATGTGTATGTTGAAGTCTAAATTCGATCAATTTCCTTTGGCTTCTGGTCTTGCAATTAACCCCCTGAAGAGTAATATTTTCTTAACTTGCATATCTCCTCAACTTAGGGTTGATATTCTGAGCGCAATTGGTTTCCATGAAGGTGTTCTACCTACTAAATACTTGGGTGTGCCTCCCATGATCACTGTCAAGAGCTCCTTGGGAAAATTGAAGTTAAAATATGGGGTGCACATAAGCTATCATATGCTAGCAGATTGGAGTTGGTTAAGTTGGTCCTTTTTAGTATGCAAGCCTATTGGTCTGGTATGTTTCTGTTCCCAAAAAGAGCACTTAAATTGACGGATAGCATTTGTTCTAGATTTATTTGGTGGAGTAGAGAGGGTTGCGCCGAATTCATCTAATTGCTTGGGACAAATTGTGTTTGCTTAAGGACAGAGGTGGCCTTGGATTGGTGCGTGTTGAACGTTGGAACATAGTGGCTATGTTCAAAATTTTGTGGGCTATCCACTTGAAGCAGGATTTTCTTTGGGATAAATGGCTCCACTGCCATTACCTGAAGAATGTTGATAAATGGAATGTGCAGGCTAGAGCTCAAGATTCTTGGTTATGGCATGAACTTCTTCAAATTAGAGATTGGTTGCTGCATAAATGGAGCTCTATTAGTGTTCTAGTCCAGAGCAGCTCTGATTTTGTGATAGGGGGTAAGTTTGTTATGTCTAAAGCATATCAAGCTCTCTTTATATATGATACTCCCCGTATTCAATGGGTAAACACAGTTTGGTGCCATACATCAGTGCCTCGTCATGTATTTATTTTACGGCTTGCTATGAGGAGGAGATTGTTAACTCAATGCAGAATGATCAGACTGGGGATATTCAAGACAACAAATGTATTCTGTGTAACCAGGCTGAGGAGAATACTGATCACATGCTCCTTCATTGTCCAGTTGCTGCTTTGATCTGGAAGTAAGTTTTGATTTGGCTTGGATATCAGCGTGATCGGATGGCCTGGCATGATGAGATTGCTTGGTTCTGCATGTCAGCAGGTAAAAGGCAAGAGCCCATGAAGAAGAAGTATTTGCGTGCTACGCCAGCGGCCGCTGTTTATCAAATCTGGAATGAGAGGAGTTGCAGCAGATTTCAAGGTAAGAAGAGGAGTGTTAATGCTATCATAGAGCAAATGAAGGTTGGATGTTACCTCTCTTGGTCTTCATGCAGTTGTCTCTCCTCAATTTAGAGAGTGGTTGGAGAGTTTATGAGGGTTGGATGTATAGGTTTGTTTACTGAGGGTATTTTGTTTTGTTAACCTAGATTCATGGGCATTGATGAACTTAACTTCCCAGTTGGTAAATGAATAAAAGTTCCAATTACCCCCAAAAAAAAAAAAAAAAAATCTATCTTACGATTTTGTTTCTATAAAACTAGGTCTATATGATTAAGTCAGCATTTGAAATGAGAAAAGATTCAGGGAACCTAAAGATTTGTAATCCATCTAATCTCTCACAATATCTAATTAATCAAGCAAATTTTAGATATAAGGACAACTTCGTCAATCATATTGATCTAATCAAATGACGAACCTCGTCGATCTGCAAAATTCTGACTGGAGATAGATAGTAATTAACTTTGTTCAAATCTTAAGATCTTAATTAGTTTAGTTGTATTCAAATGTTAAAATCTTGTTAACTAATTCATTTTTTTAGAATAATTGTTAACTAATTCATAGAACTCCCTGGGCTTCGTTTAGCAACTTGGCTTCTCACAACCATGGGTTAATATACCTTTCAAACCAAATATTAATATTACAGTATGCTTTGCAATCAAAACGAAGTTTCAGAACCACGGTTTTGGGGGCCTCTGAAATCATTGAAGTATATATATACTTTCGATTTCTTTTTTTTTTCTTTTTCCTTTTTGCATAAATTTTATAAAATATTTTTTGGAAATTGAAAGAACAGATTTAATTAACGTACATTAAAACCCTTTCCAAAATAGTTCTGATTTTGGTAAAATTCTCGAAAACATGTCCAATATACTCACACAGAACATGCAGTGATGCACATAAGGATATCAAATAAATCTGTCAAATTTATAATTACTATTTATCATGAAAATGATCACTAGCTAGATCAAAAGCCTTTACATATGTAAATTACCTAATTTACAACTTGTACTGTAGTTAATTACAGATTAAATTTTTTTAAAGCAAAAAATAGGGCGAGTAGCCCTATTCAATATAT
>JBAKGM010000233.1:23899795-23915323 GCA_037177215.1 Asparagus racemosus
TAAAACTACGGGAGTTCAGCAGCCAGATCCAGTTCAAGTAGATGAAGCACCTCAGCAGCTGCAGGAAGAGCGAGAATATACGATAGCTAGAGATCGGTCTAGACGAGATATTCGACCACCACGAAGATATGAAAATATAGTAGGTTATACATTGTCGGTTGACAATTTTGTGTCCTTCAGCAATTCAGGAGCTACTTCAGGTAATGACTTCGCTAAGAGTTACGGTCGTCGTGCGGACAATTTAGTCGATTTATTGAGGAGGCCTCCTTCAGTTGGCAAGTTCAAGCCGGGCTTGGACTTGATTGATATGTGCCGTACTTAGATGCCCTGCGGGGCTATTGGAGAAGTTAGAGTAAGTTAGCTTATTTTAGAGTGAGGAATTTTTACGTATTTGAGTCAAAGTGGAGATTTGTTATAGGTTGCCTCAAATACTCAAATCCATATTGCATTGGTCATGGACTCTTATTGGGCCTGAGTTACAATTCTAATTATTTTGGATATCAAAATCTTACTTACATTAGAATTTGTACAACCAATCATATTAGAGGTTTATTCCTAACTGGACTCTTATTGGCTACAGATGATAAAAACAGGAGCATGAATGATTGGATTTTAAATTCAGGGTGTTCATATCATGTGTCCTAATCGGGATTGGTTCACCACTTATGAAACTATTGATGGTGAAGTTATTCTTATGGGGAATAATGCCTTTTGCAAGACTGTTGGGAAAGACACAATTCAAATTAAGATGCATAATAGAGTCATCAGAACTTTAAATTCAGGTTGTTCCTATCATATGCGTCCTAATCGGGACTGGTTCACTCCTTATGAAGCTATTAAAGGAGTTGTTCTTATGGAGAATAACGCCTGTTGGGAAAGGCACAATTCAGATTAAGATGCACAATTTTATAAAGATATTTTCCTCCTTCGCCCATGGACGTAGGCTACAAATCAAACCACGTATATCTTTGTGTTCGTGTGTTCTTGATATTTTTCGTGCTTTCGTGTGATTGATATTAGTTTATCCTGAGAACTTGTCATAACATCATGGAAGTAAGAGGAAAACATTGCCTTAGAATATAGTAAGTCACAAACAATAAGCACGCGCAATTTACACATACTAATAACAGGGCGAGGATAGAGAAAATGAACACAAATCTAGGAAGGTCTACTTGTCCCTGAGAAATCGTAGTGAGCTACTTTTAGGTCTTGATCCTTGTAGATAATAACAAACAGCAAGAGAGACAATAGGACATTTTAGAAACATTATGATTTTGAGAAGAGCCCTTTTAAACAGTTGGTGTTCTTGTGCTTGAAGTCACGGCTTGAGGAGATCAGTTCCGGTTCTTGCTCTTCTCCATGGCCCTTGGAGCTGCAAGAACAAAATGAATGGATGACTATAAATTATGCCAACATCAACAACTGCGTCTAAAGTATGGCTCTAAGGTGATTGCAGAGATCTTACATAAATGCAAATAAGTTACTCAATAGTGTTTGATTCAGTGTTAAGAATAGCTGAACCTGAGGTCTAACACAAATCCTGAAAATGCAACAGGATATGCGCAGCATATGGCATTAAATTGATTTCAATTCAACCATTTGCTAGCAATTTAAATGTTATAGCATGTGAACTATCTATGTCATAATCTATAGAATCAGTTTTGTTAGAAGGCAATCCCTATGAAAGAGATGTATCTACTGATTCATTGAACTACGTAGTTTTAGACGAACTGTCATACTCTGGCTCAAAGGACTTGAACATAGTTTATGAAACGTGTACTTACCAAGTCCAATTGCATCTGAACCCTTCATGATTCTCAACCTCCTACAGGTTTCAGTGAACATCCTGCAAGGTCAAAAAAATTAACGGTGAGTCAAAGAAAGAAGCAGCTTACAATGAAAACTGTCAAGAAGAGGATCAACAAATTAACAGAATATCATAAAACTAAAATAAATCAATCGAAGAAATTCAGAGAAACTGTTACCGTCATCAAGAGAGGAAATTAGAAAGAATTATAAGTGTTAACTTTTAGGAATGCTCAATGATAAGGCAATCCTCTAGATTAGTATATGTAAAAGCATCTCACTAGATTCTGCACTGGCATAGAGCCCTGAACACCCGTATTTTCTGCCATTGAGGCCTTTGCCTAAGATATTTGTATAAAAATTTCAGTACCAATAGAAAAATAAAATATAAAAAACTCGAGAGATTTACTTAAGATGAATCGTCAATTTACAATGTCATACAGCTATTAATAATATTATGCCACGAGATATACTTCTTGGACACTCTCAGTAATTTTATGACAGAAATTACATGAGGAACTTTATTGTTAACTAAAACCCTCATGGTACTAATCACTTTGAACTTTAGCAATTTTTCGAAGGAAATTACCAGAATGAACCTCCCACAAGATATAATTCTTGGACACTCTGAGCACTTATATGAAAGAAATTACATGAGGAACTTCATCATTAACTAAAATCCTCCTGGTGTCAATCACTTTGAACTTTAGCAATTTTACGAAGGAAATTACTGGAATGAACCTTTAAAGCAAATGAAAAGAGCTAATGGTAGCAAGCACTTCTGAACTTAATAAGTGATTTTCTTTTCCCCTCTGTGGCAACATGTAATAGATCCTAATATGATTCTCACTTCTAGTAGACTAAGGGGATGGTGAGTAGCACATGCAGAGGTGTGAATATACACATCCAAATATGCCTAAAATATGATGAACAGATAAAGCACTAATGTTTATCAATAAGAGCTTCCTCTTTCACTTTAAGCATTCAAACTACATGTTCACGGTGTGCAGTGGCCATCGAACAAGTGAGATACTAAGGTTGGATCATGTATATCAGTCTGACCATAAACAGGTGAATTAATGTTCAATTACACAATAAGGATTATAAAATTGTCCAGACATGCTGTCAGCTATAACTCTTCCATAAGTTAAAGCCCTTAACAGGTGCTTTAACCTATGGAGCCCCGCCCCCCGCCCCCCCCCCCCCCACCCCCAACTCCTCCGAAGAAATTTGGTCTTAAAAAATAAAAATAAATAAAAGACTAAAAACCAGGCTATTTTGCAGCGAGACAAGATTTCAGAATTGAGTACTTACTCCCATGGAACATCCCCAACAAGCATCCAATCCCCATCTTTGTCCTCATAGGTGAGGACATTTTCAGATCCGTCAATAAGATCAGCCATTCTGGTCTCACTTAGACCATCCTTTGCTGGTATTCCATGTGAACCACATTGACCTGAAATGGCAATAATTGCAGTACAAGTAAACATATATAAAGAAGCTTAAAAGCCCATTTAACAATTTGGAACATAACTAGTATACTAATGACATTGTATTATAATATCCGTTCTGATATGGATGAGACTTTCATGAAAAAGTGTAAAATCATTAAGAAATCACTTCTAATAGCTACATGTAGATATTTCTCAACGATCAGGAGAAATGGAAACGTATGCTCATTAAATTTAGTTGAATAAATTAAAAAAGGCAAGGAAGTTGGAGGAAAGCAGTCGATTAAGCAATTCATCACAAAAGCCTTCCCTTCAAACATCCAACAACTGTGAAAAACAATAATAGTTTCACATATACATAATAGTATACGAAAGAATGCTACCAAAGTACTAATTGCAAGCAAGAATCCTGAGCTTCTTGCTATCATTACATAACATCAATGCGCGTCAAGACTTTTGAAAAGCAAGCAAGATCCTGAGCTTCTTGCTATCATTACATAACATCAATGCGCATCAAGACTTTTGAATAAGTTCTGAGCTCCTTTGTACAGTTGTATTTATGAACAGTTCTCAAATACTATCTATCATAACACACCATCTATAGCTCCCTATGCCGGTAAGAAAAGGGAAAAGTTGTGCATATTACTGTATAATTGTATTTCGTTGACAAAAGTTGCTTGGTATACAGCTGAAAATTAGCAAGATATGGGGAATATACAGATAGATGTAATCACAGAGCGAAAACAGGTCTCACCAATAGTAAAGCAGCTGAACATCTTCTCCAGGGCTAAAGAAAGCTCCTTATAATTGGAGTATGTTTTGAGATCAACTTTCCTCAGATAAGGCGCTCCGTCCATGCTAACTTTCACATAGAGACACCCCGAACCTTGTTTCCCTTCGGCATCTTCCTTGTTCTTTGATTGGTTGTTGTTAGTAGCCATTATATTTTGTCGGGATTTTCGGATTGGTGGCCAACCCACTACTTGTGCTCTGTTGAAGAATATCATTATTAAAAAATATATATATTCTAGCAAGCCCAATTACAAAAAACCAATTTATAAAAACCAATTTATAAAAGATATATAAACTTCCGTGAATAATTTGTTGGTAAACTTGATATGTATTAATCAGCATGTAAACCAGCAATTTCTAGGTAATAGGTTGCTGTGTACATTGATTTCTATAGAATGCTGAGAATTTGAGATTTCTTTAATTATATAGAAAATTAGCTTTGACAGACACAAATTAGGAAGTACTATATTCACATATGGAACAGTGTTATAGCAACCAATCAACAAATAAAGGGGATATTTGCTAGGGAGCTTAAAGATTATCAAGAGCGGGTTCTCTGCAACAAATCCATGAGTACAATAAAAGCATACCAAAACTGTAGGTCAGAAAATTCACTTGTGCTTTTTCTGTAAATTGGCTAGCATATAATTATTCGCTCAATAAAAATCACAGCACAAGGAAAAAGTAGAGCTACCGTACCCTCAAATTTAGGACCTGTACTGAAGTTAAATTCACTAACAAGCACTTGTGCTCAAGGTATTCTCGATCAAACCTTAAGTCGAGCAAAACCTCCAACAAAATCCATCATATTCTCATCTTAATGAAGAAACCACCAATAATTTCACCAAAAGAAGTTGTAACCACTCAAAATCACCACTTGAAATATCCAGTTGCTACAGGACCAACTAAACTTTTATCAATTTCTCCCTCCCAGCTAAAAAATTCAAATAAAAACCCACCAAAACCCAGTTAATAAAAACCGCATAAAAATGAAACCGAGTTTACTATTGCAATTTTGATAGCAAATCAAATACTCCCTCAAACATAGAACCTGCATTGAAGATAAAATCCACCAACAAGCAATTGCACTCACACAAACCCTAAAAAAATCAAGCAAAACCCAGTCATATTCTCACCCTAATAGAGAAATTTTCTGCCTGCTACCAATAGTTCACCAAGGAAAAAAGGGGGAAAACAAAAGTTATGCCCGTTAAAATTCACCACTTGAAATACCAAATACCCAGTTGCTGAAAAATCACATAAAACCCATCAAAGCCCAGTTGCAAAAAACCAAAATAAAATAAGATTAAGCTTACTTAGCAGCAGGAGCAGAATTGGGCATGGGCTTCTTCTCCCCATCCATAGCTCTCTCACTGCTCTCTCCCTTCTTGGGTTCTGATCCAGAACTCCCATTAAAAACCCATTTCGCTCGCCCATCGAGCGCATCAGAGAATCCCCTCTTGGACCCAGACCCGAACCCTTTGACTCCGATACCGAGAGTGAGACCCGACCCGCTAACGCGCTCAGGGGACTCGGATCCAGGCAGCCCCAGGCGGAGCTCCGTCTGCTTGAGGTTGGTGAGCTTGTCGTCGCCGGCGGCGGCGGAGGAGGAGGCGGCGGAGGAGATGGCGGAGCCGTTGGAGGAGACCTCGGAGAGGCCTATGTAGTCGTGCTCCTCTAATGGCGATGTCATCAGAGCTCTGCTCGCAATGAATCTTCAATTTGTTTTGAGAGGTTTTGAGAGGAGAAATAGAGAAGGGGGGGGAGTAAAATACTTTGGTTTTTGTTGTTGGGTTTGTTTTTTAATAGTGTTAGCAGTTCTAGTTTCGGTTTATGGAGTTTTATGTGGATAATTACCTCATATGGATTATTATGGATAAGGACTTTATGGAAAGATCCTGCTCTTTTTCAGAATTTGCATTGGATCTGATTAAGAAGTTCTGTAAATTTTTATTTTTCTTACCGGGGAGGATTAATTAATTTTGTTTGTGGTTTTTTTTTCCCCATCTCTATTTTCCTTACCCCTTGTTTGGAGTTTTTGGATTGAAGTAGAAGGTAGGTGGAGGGATTTTTTTTTTTTTTTGGATGTTACCGCAAGTAAGTCCAGAGTAAGAATTGCATCACAACGCTCTACGCGGTGCGAAACGTTCTAAGCAAAGTGATTGTGTTAGGAGCAGGGTTATTATAGAATACATAATCGTTTACCAATATCTTCATAGTGCATTGTCTTTCTAATGAGGTTTTTGTAGGCATTGGATCGTTACAAGTAGAGTAAATTGCAGATAGTTTCTCTCAATTATATTTTCAGTGGCGCTTGTAATTCCTTGATTAATTTTTATAGCTCAATACTTATAAATTGAAGAGAATAAGAGATTACCTTCAATTAATTTTTCTAAAAATATAAGATATTAAGTGCTAATAAAATAGTTGTAAAGGATAGCTACCACTTTTCTTTTCTTTTATTGAGAAATATAATATTTAAAAAAATTTCTTTATTGTACTTCAGAGTCCAAAATAGTCAAAGTAATGAAAATTTATCAAGTTATTATATTTTTATATAGTTTTTTTGATGAAATTGGAAAGAGAAAATAGAGTGAATCAACTTGTTAGTTTCCCTGAAGTATTGGTCTATATCGATTTAGCTTTGGCACGGGGTAGATCAAAACAAAACCAGTGAAAAATTAGCTTAACAAAATCAATTTAAATTCTAGACCAGTTTTTTGTCAAACTAGAGTCAGAGTTTAATCCGCTTTTATTTCACTAAACCCTTTACATTTGCGAAATAAAGGGAACACGAATATTTAACACTGGGCTCGCGCATATGGATCCATGAAACGAGATAGTGAGAAAGTAAATTTTAAAAATAATTTAAGACAGCGGTGAAATTTCTCTCCAGCTGGAAAACTGTGCTCCTTTCGGAGGCAACCAGACCCGACAAAGGACTGGAAGTTCCCTGCATTGTTTCAGACAAAAAGCTTTGAACTTTTCTCTCTTTGTTTTGTTTTTCTACCGTCTAGTTAATATTTATTAGATTAGATGAATGTTCGCATTTATTTTGATTATTATTATTCTGTTTTGTTTCGGACATAATGAGGAGATGAGAGCATGTTTCATTTTGGCTCCGCCAACCTCACACGCATTGCACGTGAGAATTGGTTACCGTAACTAATTCCAGTCTACAGACAGCAAACTTGTTAGTTTCTCTGAAGCTTTGAACTTTTCTCTCTTTGTTTTGATTTTGAGTTTGAGGTGTTAATATAATATCTAACATAATATATTAAATATAATTAATATATAGTTATTATCAACATGTTTACTATATTATATTACATTATAGTTAATCTAATGTATTAATAATATTTATTAAATAATATAAAATATATTAATAATTAAAATATCTTATATAATGATATAATAACATATCAATACTAGTATTTAATACGTTGATAATGTATTACATAATAATATAGTTAAAGTAATATAATAATAAATAATAATAAAATATAAATAAATTATTTAAAAAATAAAAAACATTATTCATAATAAATAATGATATAATAATATACTAAACAATATTATAATCACTATACTATTATTAATTTTTTCATAAATAATATGCAATAAATTAATAAGTTTAAAACGTTATATAATGGTAACATATTTAGTAATAAAATAGTAGTAGAATAATAATATAATAATAATGTATTATACAGCATGTATTGTATAGTAAATGTAATATAATACATAAAATATTAATATATTATATAATAAATAATATAATATATTATAATGTAAAATAAATTATTGCTAACATATGTTAATATAATAATAATATATTTATAATAGAATAATATTGATTTATATCATAAATTATTAATATATTATTAAAGTAATTATTAATAAACTCTTATTAGAAAATATATTATATTATATAATGTTAAAATATTTAAACTATATTAATTTATTAATAATATACTAGTAAAAATTTATATTAGTATTATTAATAAAATTATATTATATTAATAATAGTATAATACTATTTTAATAATGAAATAATATTATTTTAAAAATATTCAATAAAAAATTGCTACACCAAAATAATTAAATCTATTTTTATTTAAAAATAATATGCAATAATTATAAAGTAATATAACACATGAAAGTACCATATAATATTATAATATAATATAATACATTAAAGTATCATATAATATTATAATACATTATACAATATTATATTGTATTATACTTACTATTAATAATACATTTAATACTAATGTTACAATGGGTCAAACAAGTGTTGACTAAAAACATTAAGCATAGTGTTTTGCAAACATTTTAGGGGAAAACACAACACCATGATGTTTTTTTACAAAAACACAACATGAAAAACATCATGGCATTCAAACGAAGCCTAAATTTAGGAATACAACATTTTTAATTTCTCAATAGAAGCTAAAAGGATGCAATTCTTGTCATGGTTGCAACTTGGACATAGTAGATTATCCAGTCAAAAAGTAAACAACTTTCAGGCTCGTGCTCCTTTTTTATCTTTATCTTTTTTTCCCCCCTCTTAATGAGTCATACAGGAAAAGAGTTTGACATGATAGAAGGAGAAGAGGTATGAAGGATTCAGATCACTTTGAATCTCCCTTACGTAGTCTTGCCTTACATTTTACAGTACAGATCACACAATGATTCCTGCCGCTGCTCTATTAAGAAAAACTATTAATTTACCAAATAACAAAAGAAAACAAAACAATTAAAGTAATCCATTTACATGGAGTCAAGTTTAGTCATGTAAAATGAAGGTTTTTACTAACCTTTTTATTACACACGTTTAAGAAACAACCCACCTTGTATATAAAGAAAGTGATGCTTTTTGTTTTTTGTTTTTTTCCAAAAATTTGTATATAAAGAAAGTGATGCTCTTTGTGTTTTTTGTTTTCCAAAAATTAAAGAAGATATCAAAAATTAATATAGCTTTGTGGTTTGTTAGATCGATTTAATCATTTTTTTCACCCAAAATGAGTTAACTAGCTAGCTTTTTTTTTTAAAATTCTCTAGCCCCTCATTCTTAGTCTTTAACCAAAAAACAAAAACCAAAACCAAACATTATTGAGTCAGACCATAACCCTTGTAGCACGGGCATTTGTTTCCACGTATTTTGTGGGTTTTGTATTGAAAAGTGGGATCCCCAAGCTTAAAGTCCTAGGTTATTACCAATGCATTGTTTATTTGTTAATTTTCTTGTCTCAAATTTGAGGTCGACACGTAGGATAGATGCATAAATTTTGATCCCCTAAAATTATGCTGATTTCATTCGAATTTATAATTTTAGTCACATATCCTCAACAACATACACGTGCAACCAAAAAATATTTAAGTGGATTTTTATCTCTTATGCAACTATAATTTAATATCCATTGCAAAACAAACATAATTTTGAGTATGGATTTTTCTAGATCCATAGTATGCGTAAAAAACAATCCACGAACCAAACAACCCCTAGCCACTGGTTTTCTGGCAACTCATCATACTCAACGTAAATCAAATAGAAGTTCTCTCTGGGATTTTTATGCTCTCAAATATACACCAAGCCATTTGTTTTTATGCATTTGGTGGATTTTGCATTGAAAAATGAGGCCCACAAGTTCAAAATCCTAAATTTTTATCAAAATATTTGTTTAACATTTTTAATTTCACGAATTTACAGTTGCCATGTAGGATAGTTGCATCAAATGTAATTTTATAAAATTATGTTGATTTCAGACTGAATTGTGATTTTAGTCACGTATCATAAACAAAGTTCATATACAGCGAAACAAAATTTAGTTGCATTATGTCCCACAATCAAATTCTCTTTAATATCTATCACAAATAAACAAAGATTTTAAGTGTAGATTAAAAGCCATTAATGCATCGAGATGAATTCAATGAACCAAACGGTCATTATTGTCAAACCCGTGCTATATAGTATAAAGCAACTATAGAGTTTTATAAAAGAACAAGGACAACTGTGTGCTAAATCTTTATACTCATGCAAATAATCCAAGAATATTCACATATCTAAGAATCCTAGTTGTAAAGAGAACTAACATTTTCATCAGATAAATTAAGGGAGATTATTTAGTAGAGTTTCTTCGATATTAGTCCCTTAAATCTTTAATATTTTGGAAATGGTCTGCCAAATAAATTATAATTGCTATTTGAACCCCCAAATGTCATAAGTAACCTAGCTCTCTAGTTTGCTACCCTTTGATTAGGAGGGATGCTTCTTTTAATTTAACTCTTTGACATGGAACGACACTCATACGTCAAACATCTTTATTCTCCAAAGGTAACTTCTTGCTCTAACCTGTTCTACGTTAGCTATCTCCTCTCTCAAATCAAACGCATACGCATTTACTGAGTGTAAAATGGTAAGCCGCCATTTACGGTTACTCACAAACCCTACCAAGATTAGCAAATTGGAGCGAAACTACAAGTGAGGGGCTATTTTGAAACAAACTATGATGTTGTTTGGCAACATGGTAAAAGAGCGAGCGGCTAAGGTGACTTAACCTTTTCTTAACCTGCCAAATACAAAAACTAATCGCAAGGAATAAGCTGATTAAACCCATTTAATTCGCCAAAAGCTAAAATTATAATATGGTTAGAATAATGCAGCTAAATATTTTAGAATGGGTTAATCCCTCAAGGTGATGGTTTTGCTAGTCTACTTATTTAGATGGGTGAAGAAATAACTACTCTATTCTTAATAAAAGCACAGTTATTCCTCGTTATTCTCAAAAACTAAAAATATCACCATGATTAAAATAAAATCTACCTAACGGATTAACTTGTTTCATCCTTCGGGCTAACAACTGTCCTAACTAAGCTAACTATTATCCTAAATCCCTATTTCATAAAACTTTGCCAGACGAAGCCGATAAAGTTTTGGGGGATGTAATTGAAATTTCAATGATCTGAGGGATCAATTTCAAAAGAGACTGATATCGAATGAAAAAACCTGAACATCATATCAACACATTTGCAATGGTCGGGGATATCCTGCAAATTTATAATTTGTAAGGGTTCAGATGCGAGAAGTTCACCCACGCCTGAGCCATCCGTCATTATTGTGCTCCAAATGCAATCGAACCCCTGCATCAAACGGCCCGTGAACCATGCACGGACGTGCTCTCAACCGTCCGATCTCCTCCTTAATTGCTGTTCACATACACTATGCACAACACCACACAGCATTCTATCCAACACAAAACTGAAAGTACCCAGTAAGATTTCTATTTAGAATGACGGCTGGATGTAACTCGAGAAGTTCGCTGCGAGCTGTTCAAGACAAAGTACCTGATGCTTTCAAAGTTGTCGAGGAATGCACGGACATCGCGATGGCCACTGCCTCGAGCTCGAGTCGAAGGGAGGTTTGACTCCGAGTTACCGGTTACAGCCGGCGTCAACGAATAGGAAACGAGAGGTAAACAGACAGGTGGAGGTAGCGCCGACAGGGATAATGAGCGGGTATTATAAGCTTGTCACCACTTGGTACCGGATTAAATTATTAAATATTCAATGGGGTTCTCCCGAGAAAGGGAAATGGCTGTACACGTGTGGATGCACACTCGGTTAAAGCGTTATTAAAATCCCCTGTCCTACTGTCATTGTCGCTGTTATTTCATTTGTCTTCATGGCTTCAAAATTCAAATTAGCACTTGTATGCATTTCACTGCATGACGCATTTCTCTTATTTACAATAAATTCATGGAATTTTACGTATTTTCAATCATCTTTTATACTAGAGAAAAAGATTAAGCATAATATGATTTGTTAATCTTCAATTATATTTGTTATGACAAAATCTTCATAATAAACTGATATCAATTATTCGGAAACACGAAAAATATCAAGAACACAAAACACACGGATATATACTTCGTTCGGCTTGTACCCTATGTCCATGAGCAAAGAAGAAGAATAGCTTTGCTATCTCTAAAACTTGTAGAGCAATCAAATGCAAAAGCTTTACTATCTCTAAAACTTATAGAGCAATCAAATACAGAGCCAAATCAAGAACATATTGAATCTTTTACTTCAGCCAGCAGAGCCCGTCTCAGTACTTACTGCTGCCGTTGGGTGGATCAAATACAATCTCTAAAATGTAAAGAAACAAAAAGAGAGAATCAATCACTTGCGGCCTTAATAAAGAACTATCATTTCTTTCCCTTGATGTTGCCAACCTAGGTTTGGGTGAATTCTCATCAAAGAGCTTCTCCTATATTTATAGAGATTGATGATAATGTTATTGCTAACTATAAATCCTACAAGATTAGAACCTTAATCTCAATAGAATAAACAAGCACCTTTGACCTTATCTTAATACTAGGCATAGCTAATAGAAACTTTAATTAGATTGCATACGCTATTCAAGGATTAGGATTTGAATCGCCCATAATAATATTAATAATATTGAACTGCCATATAAATTTGTTTCGATTCTAAAGAAAATTAGGAGCGGAGCTACGTTCATGGTTGAGGTGCCTTGCCAAAAAATGAAAGAATAAAAAATTGTTCTTCTTGCTTGTGGGTTTTGCCCATGTTAGCCCTTAAATCTTTACTCTTAAATCATTGAAATTGCCATCATGTCACAAAATTTCTTTAGCTATTTCAAAATTTGTCTCTCAAATCATTGAAATAGCTATTGGTTTCCCTTATTCTCACGTATTTCAAATTAATCATCAGAATTGGGGGTCTGATACCAATTTCAATGATTAATCTATAGAACTAATTTTGGAATAGCTTAAGAATTGAGGGATCCAATAGAATTTTCAATGATATCGGGGCCAATTTCAAAATTAACGATTTAAGAGACTAATATAAAAAGAAACTTTTTTTCATGAATAAATAAGAATGGTTCCATGTGCATTGGAATTTTGGCCATCCAAGATAAAAATTTGGGATCAATTTACCATTTGAGTTAATATCCACTAAAAAAGGTAAAAATAAATAAAGTTATATATGGAAAATATATATATATATAAAGTCAAATCTCTTAAACATACATGATTTGAGCACATATGTCATGTCCGGGACCTATGAGCTCATTAGGGTAAAGTTAGTCCTAAGACCAATTAATTAAGTGTAGCAAGTTGTTTGGCTTAATTTATTGTAAAAAATAACTAATCGATGCTATAATTAAGTCTTAAACTTATCTATTTAATCCATTCAAATTATTCATATTTTCCCGATGTGAGACTAATGTCACTTGGGCCATCACAACATACCTTGCAAGTATAACTCGATAATAAACTACATATTTGGGTAGTCGTAATGAATTCAAATAGTATATAGCTACAATGTATTCAACTCTCTAGCTACACATCCCCGCATCAACTTGTCTCCTAGGCATGCGGTAAGAAATAAATAGTCATCATAAAATAGTTATGACGAGTGGATGTAGCTTTAAACAAACTGAGACCGAGACAATTAAGAAGCATAGTTAGGGAATAAATATTACCGAAGAGTCAATCTTTATTATATAAGAACATAATTCATGTAAGATGTGAAAATAATCTAAATATTTTTTTCGTTGCTGTTTTTACTGACATGCACATTGCTGAATTAATATGTATATATAGAACTAATTTATATTAAATGTGATTAAGTTCAAATTTTGTAGCTTATTATAAAACAATGACAAACCAATAAATTTACATAACCACAACAATATCTTTAGCGTATCGACAGATATGTTACAAGTTTTTTTATGAAGCTTCTATCTTTTTATTTGGTTATTATTACCCAACTATAACTCAAACTGCTTGTAAGTCTTCGGAATCCAAATATTTTTAAATACTTATCGCAATCATAATATTTTTTCAAATATGATTACACAAATGAAAATAAAATTTAATAAGAATTTTAAACACATTATTATTATTATTGGTATGGATATTCTTATTGATCCATACTTGAAGGATGTTGGGCTCAAAATTTATTGCATTCTTTATATGGCAACATGGAAATAGGTAAACATGATGCGAATGATCCTATTACTATTCTTACTTATCATAGCACAATCAAATATTTTTTAAAAAAAAATTATATGAAGAGTCTACAGCTAGACATGGTGGAAGTTCTCAAGCTACGACTCCTATGGCTTCAAGCTCTATCTCGAATACGGGATCATGTTTATTTGACAGGTAGATGTTAATAGACCAATTAACTGGTTATATTGGTAGTGGTAGTGATGGATCAACGGTAAGTGAAGTTTCTAAAATTAAATAATGTTGCACATTCACTTAGGAGTCATAATAATCAGTATGTGATATTTTACAACGGTTAAAAGTGTATGGAATGACTTCATATCTGTGTTTTCCATCATGGCTCGTGATTTACTAATAATACATGTTTCTACCGTAGATTCGGAATGCGCCTTCAGCACATTAGGACATTTGATTGATGACCACAGAACATCACTAGATATGGCTACCGTACAAGCGGTTATTGATGTAGAATACACTGCGAATATATTTATGGAGAAACAGGACCGTCACAAGCCCAGACGCGAGCCTGGTCGAGGAAAATAAATTGCAACGAAGAATAGGTCGTATCTCCCAAACCGTACGTCAGAATTAGACGAATTATATATGAAAATTGCGTAATTTTTCAAGACAGAGTCAACCAAATCGACCGATGTTCAGTTTGCCGCCATCTGTTTCACCAAATTCCCTCAGGATTGAGAGATGTCAGAGTTTTTGTCCGTTTTTTACTATTTTAGGTATTGTTTTAGGAGTCTGTTTTGATTAGGAAGCAAATCCAGTTTGATTATAAATTTGACCGACTTACTTCCCTAATCATAAAGAGTCTTTTAAGAAGAATTTTCTAATTTCTATTTTTGGTAAAGTTCGGGTCATAGTAGGAGTCTATTTCTATTTTTGGTAAAATTCGGGTCATGGTAGAAGTCTAGTTTGTTTTTCTATTTAAGAAGAGTCTTGTAAGACCTAGAGGCATATATCTTTTTTATTAATAAAATTTTTCTTTAATATTTCTTCGTGGATTCGAAGTTCTTCGTGGATTCGGAGATCGTTCTTTGTGGATTCGGAGAATAACCATTGGTGGATTCTGAGGTTTATCACTTCCGCGCTGCATCAGTTATGTACTTACAAGATTGGTGGCCGTCAGAAAAGAAATGTCAAAACCTTGACCGTGTTGCTAATATCAAAGATAGACTTGAAGATTTGGTGATAGCAAATGACGCAGTAGAACAATAATAGAAGTTGCCAAGCTAGTCTAGTTGTGATGTACTCATCTGTAATAAATTATTTTATAAAGAGTTGCAAATGATATTAATATAGATGGGTAGGTGCCAACCTAATTGGGATGTACTCATCTATAGTGATGCGACAATTTCCATAAAATATTGCAATTGTTAGAGATTATGAGATTAATAATAAAATAGTATTACTTTACTATATATATA
>JBAKGM010000233.1:23922180-23934452 GCA_037177215.1 Asparagus racemosus
CTCCTGAAAGTCATTACGTCGTGACCTTCATTGTTTATACTTGATGAGGATTGACTATCTGCAGTGATTTTTAGACAGCCTACACTATTACCATGTCAGGGTGATATTTTTCATATTAGATGCATGTGTCTTTTAAATTTAATTATTCAAAGTGTATTTAATAAAATTAAACCCATGATAGAAAAAGTTAGGGTTATAGCTTATGCTCATAATACTTTTGAACAAAGACTTAAAAGATGGAAACTATTATGTAGAAGAAAAAAATTTAAAACCCAAGTTAATTCCAAAAGATGTTGACCACAAGTGGAATTCCACCTATGCAACGTTAAATGTAGCAATATAGTATAAAGAAATTATAAATGATTTTATTACTTTCTATGCTTCTAGGTCTAGGTCTGGTTGTATGTATGGAATAATTGATGATGAATGGACAATTATATGTAGTGTAAAAGAGACGCTACAAGTTGTTTATGAAGCTATTATGTTATTATCTGGTTGTTATTATCTAACTATTACTCAAGCTGCTTTACAAGTTTTAAGTATCCAAACTTTTTTTTACTACTTATCGCATGGATAATTATTTTGAAAACATGACTTTTGAAATGGAAAGTAAGTTTAATCAGTATTTTAGACCAATTCCTATTATTTTTGTTTTGGGGTTCTTATTAATCCATACTTGAAGGATATTGGCCTTCAAAATTTGTTAAATTCTTTATATGAGAACATGATAATAGACACTTATGATGGTCAGAATATTACTGCTCTTACTCATCATAACACTATTAAATATTATTTTCAAAGATTATTTGATAAGTATGGAGGTAGATATGTTATAGGTACACCCGAACCTATAGCTTCTACAAGCTCAAGACGGGGCAAATGTAAGATTTTTGATAGGCAATCGATGATAGCGAGGCTAACTGGTAGTGATCGTAGATCTGGATCTGGGTCATCATTAAGGAAAATTTCTGACATTGAACAATATTTAGTTGTACCTTTAGTTAATTCTCAAAATAATGTTGATTTTGATATTTTGTAATGGTTGAGAGTATATGGAACAGTTTCATATCTTATAATTTCCGTCATGGCTCGTGACTTAGTAACAATGTAGGTTTCTACAGTAGCTTCAGAATCTGCCTTCAGCACATCAGGACGTTTGATCGACGACCACAGAACATCGCTAAATCTGTCTACCGTACAGGCGGTAATGTGCCTACAAGATTGATGAAGGTCCGAGAAGAGAACTCAAGACATCGACCCAATAGCTAATATTGAAGATAGGTTTAATGAGTTGACGATAGGAGATAGAGAGAAGAAAATAGTTTGTAATTTTTATTTCTTCCCTGTAAATTTGTGATAAATTATTTTGGAAAGAGTTGCAAATGATAGTAATATAGATGAGTAGGCGTCAACCTAGTTGGGATGTATTCATCTATTGTGATGCGACAATTTCTTTAAAAAATTTATAATTGTTAGTGATTAATAATAAAAAATTTATTTTTTATCATTTTAATTTCTATGATATTTGTATTTGCAAATTGTATAATTATAAGTTATTAATAATATGATTGAATTTTTGTCCAAATTTAGCATATTTTAATTACTCTTGAAATTCCTTTTTTTTTGCAAAAAAACTAATTTTAAGCAATTTTTTTGTAAAAAAAGAAAATTAAAAAAAAGTAAAAAAAATCTCACTCGGATCCGGACTTGGCCCAACTAGGGCCTAGGGGTCCGGGCCACCCATTTTGCCCAGCTTGGACCCAGGTTTCCCGGCCGAGCCGAGCCGGGCCGTGTCGGCCTATTTGGATAGGCCTATCTACCTATCTCCTCAAAAATTTTTTTAACGATTTTAAGAGTTTAAAAAATTTACTTGGGGGGCTATTCGCAAAAATAGAACTACATGGGTCTACTTGCAAATGGGTGATACTACGTTCTCAATTAACCCTAATCAGTAATAATAAAGTATGAAACATTATTATTTAATTTTTTGCTAAGTCTGTAGATTTTATGTATTAGTTTTAACTCAAAGTTTTAAACACATAGAAAATTGTCCTATGAATCATGGATGGATAACAGCATGAATCATATTTTGTGAAATGAATGCTCTTATGGAATAGAGAGCAACTTCTCTTGAGAAGAAGGCATCCAAGCTAAGACATGAAATGGATGAAAGACAAAAAATAAATCCAAGTTGTAGACGTTGATGAAGCAGACATTCAAATGTCACAAATGCGTGGGATTAAAAGAGCGGAGTGGGGGTTGGACTTGTCAAAGGAGGATAAGATAACAATGCAACAATGATTGTGGACTGAGCATAACACAAGTAACCGGGTTTTATTGGGATTGACCCATCAAGATTGGATAACTTAGGCCCAGCTAAATTAAAGGGCCTTGGGCTAGACATCCATATGTTGCTTAGGCATTCAGTAGTCTGAAAGTAATTGATACGAAGCTGTCCAGAAGGCTGTGGGCCGTCAACTGGAGCCCAAAAACCAACAAATTCCGTTCTTGGATTTCTGACTTTTCTCATTCGATTATTTTTTGTAAGTCTGTAATATTGATTAAAACTGGACATTTGATGATCCGAATTCTGAAACCATTTTATTATCTTTTTATAGACGATTATCATTTGTTTTTATTTGAAAAACAGATCCAGAAAATACAATTCAATAGTTTACTGTGATAGTTTATATTCGGGATGAGCCACAACATACACGGAGATTGAACCGTTTGTTATCTCAACACCAATGATGTGTTTGGATGGAGGGTAGGAGAGAATAGGGAAAGAGAATTTACAAGTTCACTTTGTTTAGGAGTTTTTTTAGAGGAGTAATGTAAGGAAAAGAAGAGAAAATTCACATAAAAATATGGTCATTTTATTATCCCCCAATTTGGAGTGTAGAGGAGGGAAAAGAAGGGGAAATAGTTATAAAAGAAGTTTGACCGTTTATCACTATAGATCAACGGCTGAGATTTGATTATAATACATTTTTTTTCCCTTCCCTTACCTCAGTTAAAACTCCCAAACATGAAAAAACAAGTTTCTCTTCATTTCCTTCACTAAACTCTCAAATAAGATATTATATTTTCCCATCCCTTCTCTATCTTCCCTTTCCCTATTTTATCTTCATTTCTCTTTCTCTAATAAACTCCCAAACACACTGCAAGAGATAATACACACATTGAGCTCTTCGGTGTGGCATAAGTACTTTGTTACTCTACAGAAGGGTATGAGCTTAGCCTTTCTCTTATAACGTATTTTAAAATTATTGTTTAAAGGCACATTAACGGAATACCCTAGACTTTATGATTATAAACTTTATCAGAACACCTGGGTTGGTGTATTCTAAGACGTTCATAAGAATGATAGAGAATGATTTGAAAACTTTGATTGTTTTCTTTATTGTTCAAACTGCTTCACTCATGTAGAGAATGTTTCAATAAGATTTGTATTCATAGTTTATATGTGTCAACCATGTCGACAACAGGACCCACGTGTTTGAGGATAAATGAGGGTGTTTTTGATTTGGGGTTCTGAATAGAAACATTGAGTTTTTTCTATGTACATCTCAACAATGAGATAACCCTTCCTTCTATAGAGACTTTTGAGTAACCACCTCCACCCCAAATCGTATCAGCTTCCATGATTTGCTCTACCCAACCATGAATCTTTCTTCTACAGACATTAAGGAGGTCATGCTAACAATCCAATAATATCTCAAGAATATTTCTTGATTGGTTTGGTCAATAATAGACCGGGTCAAATTAACATCTCTCACTTGCTCAAATTAACGAAGTGATATGCCTCCCATTGAGATTAAATATTTCTTCTTATCATTACTCCCACTATCCGTAGAGAGTAACTCCTATTTTATTATTTATGAAATTTTACTTGAACTTATTTATTCCTAAGTCCCATCAAATTACATGTTTAATAAAGGATTTCGCTAGTGTTCCTTTTGTCAAAGGATCAGCAATCATATCTATAGTAGAGATGTAAGTCAATTTAACTTCTTCTTTTTCTACAATATCTCGAATATAGTGATAATAGATCTCAATGTGTTTTCCTTTGGAGCTATTCGCGCCACCTATTGATCAGGCGAATGGATGCCTGATTATCACAATAAATATCAATAGGTCATTATAACAAATTGATATATAAATCAGTCAAAAATCATTTTATCCAGATAGCATATGTAGTTGCCATACTGCAAGCTATATATTTAGCTTCTTGTGTATATCTAGCAACGCACCCTTGTTTCTTACTACTTTAAAAAATAGCTCCTCCTCCAAAGATAAACAAGTGTCCCGAAGTGGACTTTCCATCATCTTTATCACCTCCGAAATCAACATCGGAGTAACTGAGGAGATCAAGCGAATTTGCATGATAAATCAATATGTGAGTCAATAAACCTCTGATATACTCCATAATCCTTTTAACAACTTTCTAATGTGCTGGTCCTGGATTACTTTGATATCGACTAACCAGACTTACATCATAAGCTAAATCAGGTTTGGTGCACAACATTGCATACATCAAGCTTCCAACTGCTTGAGCATAATGAACATCTAATGGCTTTTGCCCCTCTTCAGGGCTTTGCTCTTTACATAATCCCTTTCCCATGACCAACAGAGTTGGTGCCGGATTGGAATTCTCCATTCCAAACTTTTTAAGAACTGATCTTAAATATTTTTTCTGGTTTAAACTTAGCATTCTGGACTTTATACCTTGAATTATTTAAAATCCAAGAATATATGATGCATCTCCCATGTCTTTCATCTCAAACTTTTCGCTGAGATCTGCCTTGATTTTATTCAACATTTTCCTGTCATTTCCAGTGAGTAATATATTATCCACATATAAGGATAATATAGTAAATTTACTCTCACTTTTTAAGACATATATACAATTATCTAGTTTATTTTGAATCAAACCAAGTTTGGTGACTGCATTATGAAATTTGAGATACCATTGTCTAGAAGACTGCTTCAAACTGTATAGAGATTTCATTAATTTGTAAACTTTATGTTCCTATTCTTTCATCTGAAAACCTTCAGGTTATTGTATACACATCACTTCCTTCAACTCTCCGTTAAGGAATGCTGTTTCAACAACCATTTAGAATGACTCCAAATCAAGATATGCAACGATAGCCAAAATGATTCTGATGGATGCAAATTTAGCTGCAGGAGAATATGTCTCCTGAAAATCTAGTCATGTCTTATAGTTGTAACCTTGGCAACTAACTGTGCTTTGAATTTATCAATAGATCCATCAACACGGTATTTATTTTTAAGTACCCATTTTCATCCTATGGCTTTTGGTAGATCACATAGCTCCCATACTATATTTTTTTCTATAGAATCAAGTTCTTTTCTCATGGCTTCTAGTCATAAAGCTAAGTCATGCGATTTCATCGCATCAGAGAAGATTAAGGGATCTTGTTCTTCTATAGTTGTATCTACCGAGAAACAAGATGGCTAACATGAATACAAATAGTAATCGTCCATCCATGAAGATTGTGTTCTTGGCCTTTTGTTACCTACAACCACTTGATGAGGTACATCATTTTATATAGGTATTTTATCATTTTTAAGGTTAGGTTTATTCATAATATCTGGATAATTAGTGGGAACAACACTGTAATAATCATCATCTATTACAATTAGAGGTTATGTTTCCTCTTGAACTTGTTCTTCTTCTTCTAGATTCTCTAAAAATGTAGCATCTCTGCTCTCAATAATCACTTTTTCTTTATTATAAAACTTATAACATTTTGACTTTTTTGAATATCCTATGAATCTACACTTCACTGTTTTAAAATCCAACTTATCTCTAAGTTGATATGGAATGAGAACATGGGATATAGATCCCCACTTCCTGAGATGACTCATATTATTTTTCCTCCTATTAACTCATAACGTGTAGATACAACTGACTTGGTGGGAATCCTATTTAAAATATAGTTTGCAGTTAACAATACTTCTCTCCAAAAATTTTTGAAGAGACCAGAATGAGACAACATGTATCTAACTACATTCAGCAATGTCCTGTTCTTTCTTTTAGCAACACTATTTGTTGTGGTGTATACGGCATTGTTGTATGCCTTTTAATTCTATCTTGAATACAATAACTCTCAAATTCTTTAGAGTTATATTCCCCATCCCTATCAGTTCTTAAAATTTTAATTTTCATTCCCGGTTGGTTTTTAACTTCTGTCTTATATCTCTTAAAGCATTCAAAGGCTTCTAATTTTCTAGAGATAAGATAAACGTGTGCACACTTAGAATAATCATCTATAAAAGTAATAAAATATTCTTTATTACTATTAGTTCTGACACTTAGGGGACCCCAAATATCCGAGTTATCAACCCTAAAAGTTCATTGGCTCTTTGTCCGCCAATAAAAGATTTCCTAATCATTTTATAGTTAGACAATGTTTACATGGTGGCAATTGAACATTAGATAGTGCAAGCAATAAGTTCATTCTGATAATTTCTTTTATTTTTGAATTACTAGCATATCCTAGTCTAGAATGTCACAATTCAAACTCAGAAATATAACATGACAAATAGTTCAAATTGAAAATTTTATTATCAGAATTATTACAAACTACTAGAAGAATGCATAATTCATGCACAGGTACATATTTTCCCATAGCATACATTTTATTAATTTTGTCTATAGAAACCATGTTATTGTAGAACCTAAATTCCAGTTATTTCTTCATCAAGGTAGGAACATAGATCAGATTGTGCTGAATTCCTAACGTGTAGACCACATCTTTGAGGATGAGAACGCTGTCCCCAAGGTCCAATATGTATGAACTAATACCTTCTGCATCGAGATAGATATTGTTTCCCATATAAATTCTCTGTTCTCCTTTCTTAAGCTTGATGAACTCCATGACTCCATTCTTGTTCTTTGAGATAGGTCTTGTCGCACCGGAGTCGATCCACCGACCGTGATCAACCGTTGATATCTGTCATTGCAGCATTGCATTCTGTTACACTGACAAATTCTCTTTTGCTAGTACCCCCTTATTCCAGATGCTTATAGCCTCCTTTATTCTTCTGCTTTTCACCTAGTGGGCAAGTGGGCTTGAATAGCCCGAACTTCCCACAATTATAGTGGGGTACTTTCTTTCTCGTAATTTTACTAGGACCGAAATTTTTATAGGTTCTAGTATTATGCCTTTGGAGGACATAATTCATTTCATGTTGCACTATGTTCAGTTCTGGTTCTTTCCTATTGGCTATTAAGTTCTGTTCTATTGCTAGGTGCATAGGAAAATCAGTGACAGATTAATGGCAAGGTTCATTCTCAATGTGGTGGCAGCCACAATAAGGGAAGAGAGAAGGCTATTTAAAATAATTGCCACTTGCATGGTTTCTAGGATTTCGGTCCCAGCAGTGGATAAGTCCTTTGCCATGACAATCATCTTATTTATATGCTCTACGACATTATCTCCCTCTTGCATACAACAAGAATTGTATTTATGTAAGATAAAATGTATGTTAACTTCAGAGGCAATGTCTTAGATTTCTTTTATAGCAATCCACATGTCCATGGAAGTCTTGTAAGTTTTAAAGACTTTGATCAAGTTATCTTCCATGAACATGAGCTTTAGGCTTTTTGACTTTTTGTCTTTCGACTTCCACTGTTCTAACCATTTCTTTTCCTTACATGTGGATTTATCAGTAAGAGTTGGAGCAGCAATTTTGATAACATCATCGATATTGTCATGAATAAGGGTATATCCTATTTTTATATGCCACATATCGTAATTACTGCCATTAAATTTGTTAATTTTTCCTAGTTTTGATAGAACAAACTTATTAGCCATTCGGTAGAAAACTAAAACCAAAGTTTCAATTTTAAAATATGTATAAGATTGGCATATTGACATATATACTAAAATCAGAATGAGGTTAGATACTAAAAAAATTAAAGAACCTGAATACGAAGAATTGAATGGGTCTGAGTGAAACAAGTTGACTTTGGTTGATGCAAGCTCTCTGCCGAGTGGAGTTAATCGGAGAACTAACTGTCTAATCAGACTTGAAGATGATTGGATCAAGTATTGGTTCTACTCCGAATTGATTTGACTGAACTGAGATCTGGTCAACAACAGCGAGGTTTGGTTATGTTCGGGTCTGGATCAGAGGCTGCAGTTTGAGAGCTCTGATGGACTTGAAAATAGAAACAAGAAAGTGATGGGTCTATTTTAGAAAAAGATTTTGTGACGATTGACTAAAGGAGTTTCTTTGATAGATGAAAAAAAAGCTTTGATGTGACTCAAAGAAGTGGACAAAGTCATGGGTAGGGAGAGAAAAAATTTAAAAGAAAAAAAAAGCTTTGATGTGACTCAAAGAAGTGGACAAAGTCACTTGTTGGGAGAGAAGAATTTTAAAAGCAATGAGTATACACAATTTTTGTGTAAGAAGAAAGTAAGGATTTCTTTAGGGAATGTGCTCTTCTTTTCAATAGACCATTCTCTTTCTCAAATAGTGTGTAGGACCGATTATTATCTATTGGATAAAAAAACAGATCTTACTTCTTCTCCTCGGATAAAAGGCTAATATGATTTATTTTCTCGTGGATAAAAGAGATGAAAACGTCGTAATAGCTCTAATACCAGTTCGAGGATAAAAGAGGGTGTGTTTTATTTGGGGTTCCGGATAAAAACATTGGATTTTTTCTGTGTACATCTCAGCAATGAGATAACCCTTCCTTTTATAGAGACTTTCAGTAACCACCTCCACCCCAAATCGTATCAGCTTTCATGATTTACTCTACCCAACCATGAATCCCTCTTCTATAGATATTAATGAGGTCATGCTAACAACCCAATAATATCTAAAGAATATTCCTTGGTTGGTTTGATCAATAATAGACCGGGTCAAATTTATAGTTCTAGTGAGGGTGAGAACCTAATAAGTGCATGTCATGGTAGGTTTATAAAGTTTTTGTGCGAAACCAAATATCAATATCCAATTGTCCCCCATTAATCCCAAATTATCCAAAAGTAAGTTGGTTTCTGAGTCTTGTGATAGCATCACATAGAACCAACAGGTCAACAGTCAGCGCAATATCTGCATCAATTTCATGCGTTTATCACAGACTAGGTGGAATGTACGTGCATTGCATATGGTCAAATATCTTAATTGTTTATTTATTTACTATAACGTAGTTGCAAAAAAGTTTATGATTGTCATAACCTATTAAAAAATTCTAGATATTTCCATTTGTAAAATCTTGTTGGTTTTATATTTTGCCTTCTAGAGAAATAGTGAACTTTAAAGTCTTAATATATTAATTATTTAAGAGCAGTTTTAATGATATAGAAGGACTAATTTTAAAATATTAATGATGTAAGGGACCAATATCCAAAAAACTCTTATTATTAATGAAAAAAATAATTCTTTAATTCATAAAAAAATGATAGGTTTTATCTAGTCATATATGATTTTGCTTAGTTATAAGGACATCACTTCCACATGTTGTTTATAGTCGGCGACAGAGTATTATAGTAATTTAAAAGCTTTTTCTAGAATTTTCTAAGTCAGAATATGCAAATTCAAGAAAGAAAATATAAATTATGCGATCAATTCCAAAATCTGGTATTGTAATATTTCTACATCTTCCCAACTAACTAATTGATTTGTAAAACGGCTACTTTCTAGTTTCACAAGATTATATTTTATAATCCGAGAAAGATTTGTACAAATTATGCACTCATGTGAATTGTATTTTAACAAAATAATTTAGATCCATCCAATGTCAAACAACATCCAAAATTTTAGTTTAAGGAGTTAGAATAATCCAATATCTGCAACAATACTCATATCCAAGCTACGTGCTTCATAAACTTATAAGAAGGTGAATAGTACAAAATGAATAACTTAATTTATTTTGTCAAATAATTAGTTACCGATCATTAAAGATAGGGATAATCAGAAGGATCACATATCCATCCCAAATAAAGAGTAAATTTCTCTTAGTAATTCTTACAGCAAATTATTTTCAAAGTTGATGTATAGGATAAATGTTAGGACAAATAACCCAAATCAGTCCATTGAGTGATATACTTGATATGAAATCAACTCTGATAAAATCGATGTCACATAACCCTTAAGTTGTGCTTTGTTTAAGGGTTAATTTTAGAAAAACTCCCCCTCAACTATGGGGGGTATGTCAAAAGAACCCCTCAACTTTTTGAAATTGACTAAATCTCCCTGAAGTTTGGGGTGTTGTAGATAATCCATCTTAACTTCAAAATTTTGATTTAACCCCCCTGAACATTTCTCACTTGACCCCTTGAAACTAACATCATTGAGTCTAACCAATTAAGTGACACGTACTTGACTTGGAAAGACCAAAATATCACTCAACCATGAAAGAATGACCTTGGTCAACCATGAAAGAATTACCTTAGTTTTTGCTAGATAAAAGAAAAAGAGGAGATATAGAAAGAATTGTAAATTGGTTGTGGCCCTTCTATTATCGGTTGAGGGTTTCTTTTTAACTAAACTGGGTTTTTTTAAGAGGGTATATTCATCCACATCACATATTGAAGTAACTACATTAAGTGGATTTGTTGAGAGAAGTGTAAAAGGTCATGAAAATTTTTATGAGAAACACCATGGTTGAGAGGTGTTTTCTAAAATTGCACCAAAGTTGAGAGGAGTTTTCTACAATACCCCGTAATTCCTTGGGTGGGGGGCGTGGGGGGGGGGGTTGTTTCTCAAATTAAATCAGTTGAGTGATTTTTTGAAAGACAATCCCCATAGTTGAGAAGGTTTTCAAAAAATTAACATTTCTTTTAAATATGGCTTATTTACATATTTGTCCCTCAAATCTTTAATAATTCAATATTAGTCCCTAAAATTATGAGCAATTTTCAAAATTTTGAGGGCATAAAATAGAATTATTGAAGATTTAAAATCAAGGAACTAATATCTAAATAATCTTTAAATATTTGCTCTTATAGGCAATTAAATATCAACCGATATATCGCTCTATCAGTCGATATATTGGCTTAAAGACCTTATCGCAATGATATTTGTGGTTTTATTTTGTTTTCCTTTTTTTAGGATTTTTTTCTGATATATCGGCCGTTATCAAAAACATCGACCAATGTACCCCTTTAAAGATATCGACAAAATTGAGTTACTTTTAGTTTGATTGTAGGTTCGCGTTTGGGAACCCAAACTAGAACCCACGAAAAGCCATAATTCGTCTTCAAAATCTCTCCACTCTCGGCTCTACCAAATCTTAAGCATATATCATGATGCAAATTCTTATGTTTAGGATTCATTAATATATTTAGATTACATATTACAATGTTATGGCGTGTATGAATATTATCTCATATGACATCTTGCTATTTTTACATATCTCTGATTTTCGCAATCCAATATGACTTTTAGATGTCTAATATTTATCTGATGTCCAACACTTTGTAGTAGTCCTTCGAAAGCCTCTTCTAAAAGTTTTCTAAGTGAATTATATAATTTCAAGAAATAATCCAAAATCATGTGACTTATTCAAAATATAATGCTTTAATTTTTCCACATCTCCCCTGCCATCTCCCCTACCACTCAAATATAAGTTAAGCCTCTGGCCTCATATTATAAGATGAATATTATTTGTCAATGGGATCGCGTACTAAATATTTATGTTAACAAAGGTTTCAAAACTTTATAGGCTTAATTGAACTTAAATACCTTATAGTTTACCAAAGTTGCACTTATATACCTTAACTTGTATTTTGCGACACTTAAATACATTACAAGATGGCAATGAACAACGTATATTTACCAAGGTTTCACAAAGTGTAGGGAGTTATCAACAAATTTTATATTAACGTTGAGCCCATGACATAAAAGGAAAAAGTCAAACAGCAGTCCAATTACTTAAAACCCATGTAAAGTCCAATCTTGTGTGGTCATCACAACCTCCGCTAAAATAGTCCACTCCATTTTTGCTCACCGCTTAGGGAAGATGAAAAAGATTCCCAAACACTAAAACCCTAATCTCTTATCATTGATCCTAATTGTAGGAGGAGAGAGTTGAGGATGCAAGATATACACCATGAGTAGTAGGTTTAGGGTTATGATCACCGGAGCTTCGCTGGGAGGAAGGCGGTGGAGGGGACGAGGGCAAGAGCAATGTGGCCGTTGTGAGAGGAGGAGGAGGAGGAGGAGGAGGAGGAGGAGGAGGAGGAGAGGAGGCGGGAGGAGGAGATCAGGGTTAGGATTAGGGTTAG
>JBAKGM010000233.1:23934552-23965181 GCA_037177215.1 Asparagus racemosus
GGGACGGGCGCTGGGTTGGGGTCAACGCACATCCCACGTGGGTGGTCCCCACCCACGTGGGATGTTCCCCACGTTCACAGGAGGGAGATCGAGAGGAGGAAGGGGAGAAAGTGAGAAATTTGGGGGCACATATTGAGGATGAGATGGAAGCTCGGTAACGGGAATAGTTGGAGGAGAAATCAAACATTATTGTTGCTTGATTCAAAGGCTTTATGCTAGGGTTTTGGGGGTGGAAGTTAGGGTTAGGGTTTCATTTGAAGGGATGCGGGAGATTTTTGAAATGAGGGAGGTGATCGCAGAGGGGGACAAGAGGGGCGATGTCGGGATCTGATTGCAGGTGAGTGTTAGTGTGTTACCTCAGTAGATTTTATGTTGATTATCTCTATTGATTCTCGATCACCCTCATTGCCTCCAATTTTCTGGCATTTTCTTTGTCCGAACTCCGCTGATCTTTCAATGACCAATAATGCTGAGGTTGTGGTTTCAATTAGAGTTCTGGAGGGTCGAGGAATTGAGGGAGATAAAAAAACTGAGTGGGGTGGTTGATGTTCGAATCGTGAGGAGAGGAAAATTCTTATGCTTTAATCTAAAATGTTTCATCTTTTTCATAATTGCATTTCTTTTGAAAGTTTAGATTGAGATTTTTCGTGATTTCTCATTGCATGTGTCGCAGCCTCAAGCAAAAAAATCTCGTCCTTTTAAACCTCTTATGTTTTGATGCTCTTCATTTCTTTGCATGTATATCTCATAGGAGTTCATAATGCTTCTTTGTTGGTTATGTGAAAAGTAGCTTTAGGAGTGTTAGTGCTTCTAATAGGAGTTCATAATGTAACTCTGTGTACATCAATGAAGTTTGGACATTGAATACTCATACAAGATGTCACTCCACCTTGTGAATATCAATGAAGTTTTAAAAAATGTGTGTTGATTTGTTGCCTATTGATGCTACTTTAGTGTGTCTCAGTTTTGGATCGAGTTCTAATTGTTTCTTCTTTCATCTTGTAAATTAGAAGATATCTGCGACGCTGAAACGAACCAGACACGGATAAGACATGAAGGTCTTTACTTTTATCTTACAGCCTCATACTCGTGTTTCTCCTAGTCAGTTCTTGAAGGTTGTGATATATAAGTGAAATGATGTTTAAGTTTCTAGATTTATTGACTAGTTCGGCTCCTTGCCCTCTGACTTTACACTATTCATGATAGCTTATGGCATACTTCTTATAGTTTCTAAACGTTTTTAAAGCTTATTTTGAGCGATACTACCATTAAAAAAAAAAACATATGTGGGACTCCATGACTTTTAGCTAGATTGCATGACCTTAAGGCTATGTTTGGATTGTGTATTATTTCAAGGTAATAAGCCTTTATCCATTAAAATAAAATAGTGGGGTGTCTGGTTCAAAATTTTGGAGTGGATTAGACCGAATTATTTAGTCCATTAAAATAAAATAGTCTAAAGATTTTAGACTAAACAAAGGAGGGGAGGGGGTGTTATTATTGTCCCGAGTCTATTCACATTCGGGATTAGATGTGAAAGGACCATATTGCCCTTAAGTTCCCTGAAAATTATGTAAATGATCGAATAAAGCCTGTGTACCAAATAGACTGGCTGTGCTCCGGTCAGGAGTGGATGCATTATGTAGAGCACGTGGATGTGCACTCTTGAGAATGTCAGGTATCGCATTATGTAGAGCACGTGGATGTGCACTCTTGAGAATGTCAGGTATCATTTTAATTTTAGCTATTTCCTAACTTCTGGGATTTATGTCCGGTCCTATCTGCATGCATATATTTCTTTTGCTTTGAAGAAAGTCAGTTATAGGTACAATATATTACTAGACAACATTATTACACATTGTATGTGTTATTTGATGATTTATAACATTTCTATAATCTTTATTATTATTCCACTCTTGTCAAACTTGTTTTCTAATAAATCGGTACAAATGACTCCCAATTTTACATTGTCCTAAAATTTTCATTTAAGATTTTTATTTTAAATTATACAGATATTTAAGTTGGTGATAGTTAAATAACATGCTTTTACAATTGTCACTTCACAATTTGAAGCAATATCAAAATGTCCTGAAAATTCTGCCAAAATTCAGTTAGATTTGGCTAGTAATGGAAGGGCATTTTGGGTGTTTGTTATTATGTCTTAATTCTATACCCTTTATAATAACAAGTTTCTAAACATGACATAGGTATTAGAGGTGTTAATAACAAATTGAATCAAATAAGTTATTAAAATTTTAACTCACTATTGTCTACTGGATTATTATATCTGGGGACTATAGTGAGTTAAATTAATCTCAAGGTAAACAAGTTTTCAGTCCAAACATGGCCTAAATGTAGAAGATAGTCTTGGGCAATTCTTCTTCTGTTTACTTCACAATGGATTCTGAAGCTCTCATGACTCATGTTAAACTGTTTACAGATTAGAGCATTACTACAATTTCTCATTTTGTTAAAACTTCAATATCTTAGTATATATAAATCTCTTCAGTGTTCTCTGACATGACAGATATTGTTTCAGTTAAAGAATGTACAATATATATTAGCATTGACATTTTTCACATTATGTTTACTTCACAATGGGTTAATTTCACTGCACATCTTCTCGAGCTCCATAGCTACATTAATTATGAATTTTACTACTTTTTTCTATTTCTCTACAGCCTTCAAGTTGGTGAGGGTTATTGAGGTGTGATTAACTTGAGGGACTCAAGTCAATTGGGCTACTTTTGGGAAATTGGCATGTATGGAAACTTTGAAAAATCTGAATTTGATAGGGATAAATAATACAAAATTGTAAGTGCACAATAATCAAGTTATAGTATAGTATAGAGGTCAAACCCACGAGGAAGATGCGTGTTTGGAAATTCTAAATTTGGTCTCAAAAAAATATGGACAAAAATGAGTAAGAGTGAAAGTGTGCAGATGTAGAGAGAGATTTATCACAAAAATAAAAACTAAAACGAGAGAGATGAAAGAGAGAAGGAGAACACAAATAAAAGGAAAACAAAGAAGAAACGAAGAAGAAGTAAAAAAGAAATGAAAATAAGAAAAGAGAAGGAAGTAAGAAGAAGAGAAACATCAACAAAATAAAATCAAGAAGAGGAAAATCAAGAGAGGAAGAGAAAAATCAAATCAAGAAAGATTGAGGAAAAATAAATAGAGAAGTTAGAAATCTACAATTAATTCCACTAATTAATTTCAATTAGGATTTATGAACTAAATTTTTTTATTATCTTATTTTACATTGATTTACTAAGTATAGATTATCAAACCACTTAAAAAAAGCATAATCTATCAAATTATCATCCAAGTAAAATTCTCAATCATGAAAGAAACAAGCAACTAAATAATAATCCTAGAAATAAATAAGCATAATCTATCAGACCACTCAAGATAAGCCTAGATTATCAAACTCTTTTCCTACCAGTTAGTTCTCTAGTTGATTATTCTAAACATAATCATTTTAAGCATAAAGAGAGCAATCCATAAGAAATAACTAGTTTCATACAATCTTAGGTTTCCTACAAGAATTAGTTACTCATATTGTACCGTAAAAATAAAAAAAATAAAATCTATACTAGTAAGCATAAAAGAACAAGATCTAAATCTAAGCTACAAAGAATAAAAGAAAGAAATAGGAAATCAAAACATAAAAGAGCAAGAAAATAAATCTACTTTATAAAGCATGAAGAAAAATTATACTACAAGCATGAAATAAATCTAAGCTACCAAATATGAAATAAAAATAAGAAAATAAAATTTTAAAACATGCAATTCTAAATAAAAAAATAAAAGAGAAAAATAAAAACTTACATTACAAAGGGGTTGGCCTCTTGAAGACAAATCTTCATCTTCATCATCAAAGAAGAAGAAAAGAAAATTAAAAAGGAGGAATTTTTTTATTTATTGTAAATAAAACGTTTATATTTTTAGAAGGTATTCTCAATTAAGAGTAAACCTTCTCCCAAAAATAGAGTTTTTTTTATAAAATGTTTCACACCAAACCGCTCACTCTCTACCGCTATTTATAGTCCAATGCAATCAACAAGAGCTATTTGATTTGTCTTGAGCTCTAAGAAATAAATCTCAGCCAATAGATAGTTCTGTTACGATCTAATCAATTAGCAAATTGATTTGCTAATCGATGGGCCAATCGATTGGTCGATCGGCTAATCGATTAGTTCCTAACAGAGTTTGATTCTTTAATTGACTTGTTGACTCGAATTTTTTCTTGATCATTTAGTCTTTGTAGGCCTCCTCATGGCTTGATCTTGGGTTTCAATAAAAGGTTAAAAATGAGGAAAATTAGTTCTTTTAGGCTCTTATTCATTAATTCTTCATTACCTAAGATAAAAATATTGACAGGAAATAAATAAAACCTAGTTGCAAGTGCACAACCATCAAGTTATAGCATAAAAGATATCTAATCATCAAGGAAGGTGTTGTAGGATATAATTAAAATTAGTTTTTTAAGTTGTGTGTTGTGTGGACAATTAAGAGTGACAATTGTGGAGAGATCAAGAAAGTGGGTGTGATTATATGCAAATAAAATAAAACTAGATTAAGAGGGGAGAAGAAATTAGAGGAAAAATAAGAAACAAATAAAGAAAAATTAAGAATAAAGAGGAAAATTACAAGTAAAAGATGGAGAAAATTAATTAGAGAAATGAAAAATCTAGAATTGAATCCACTAGTCAATTTCACTTAGAATTTATGAACTATTCTCTTTTTATCATATTTTACTTTAGATTTATTAAGCATAGTCTATCAAACTACTTAAGGAAAGCATAACCTATTAAATTATCATCCTAGTAAAAGTAACATTCATGACAAGAACAACGACTAGATATTAATTCGAGAATTCATAAGGATAACCTATCAAACCACTCAAGATAAGTATAAATTATCAAATTCTTCTTCTACCAATTAGTTCTATTATTGATTATCCTAAACATGATCATTTTAAGCATAAGAGAGTAATTCAAAAATCATAAAAAAATTAAACTAATTTCATACAATTCTAGAATTCCTATAAGATTTTAGTTACACATTTTGGAAAATAAATAGATGAAACCTAAACTAGAGAGTATAAAAGAAAGAGAATAAATTACAAGAAAGATAAAAACTAACTACAAAAAGAAAAATAAGAACAAAGAAATATAGATCTAAACTATGAACATAAAAATAATTCTAAATTACAAAAATAAAAATACAAGAAAGTAAATCTATACTACCAATTTGAAATATAAAAAAACAATACAAAAATACAGAGATGGAAGTAAATCTACTCTACAAGGCATAAAAAAATCTAATCTACTAAAAGAAAATAAAATCCTAAAACATGAATATCTAAGCAAAAATAAAAGAGAAAAAAAAAACTTACATTGCAAGATGGTTTTAGCCTCTTGAAGTCAAATCTCCTGTCTTCATCCTTCGTCAATAAATAATGAGAAGAAACAAACAATTATGAAGATGTAAAAAATTATTTTATTAATTACAACAAATTTATAATTTTGGAAGGTCTTCTCGATTAAGAGTAACCCTTCTCTCCATATGAAGTTTTTACAAAATTTTCACACTCAAACACTCATTTTCTACCCATATTTATAGAGTATTACAATCAATATTAGCCCTTAGATTAAACTTAATCCCCGAGTTACACAATTTCAGCCTTCGGTTTGTAGGATATCGATACTGGTATCAGTACCCCTATTGATACAAGTATCGATACCCACATTGATACTTCTTCAGCTTCTACTCTTTGGCCGAATTTGTCTTGTGTATGTGGGCTTGGGCGTCTTGGGCTTCAACAAGGATTGAGAGATGAGATATTTGAGTTCTTTTTGGGCTATTATTCATTAATTCCACATTAACCTGCAAATTAAGATAAAACATATTATTAGTGACATTTTTATTTAAATAAAATAGATAATGAGAGTATAAAAATATAATAAAGATGTGATTATCAAATATTTTATTAGATGAGATTTTATTCAAAATAAAATAGATAAGGAGGGAATAAAAATATAATACAATGTGATGATTAGAATTGCATGTATGAAACTTGAAATTTTGATTAGTTTACTTTTTAATATTCTTTCCAAATTAAGTTTGCTAATGATCTCCATTTCTTACGCTTTCATACTTCTTTTAAGGTCTTAAAACTTCTATATGGTATCAACTACAAATATTTTAGTTGAGTAGATATTTCATCAGGTATGCAGTTTGATCTAACAGTATTGATTAGGCAAGCTTGTCATTTTCGTTGGTGACTGATTCGATTGTGTGTTTTGAAGTGGTAAAAATTAAGAAAAATTTATACATTAGAGCATTTTTAAACAAATACACAAGGAATTTATGATTGAATAGTAATAATATTATACTAGAATTTTGTATCACTTAATTTCTCTATTCTGTTTTATAAATCACGTGTAACAGTTTATTTTATAAATTAAAAGGGCTTAAATTGGTACTATTCAAAAATCTTTTACCTACAGTTTAGTGAAAGATTAATGGCAATGTGCCAGTAATTGTGAAGATTTTCACTGATTACAAGGAAGACCTCGATGTTGACGTAATAGAAGATGAGCTTGGGGGTGATAAATTTGATGGAAACAGGTTGAAGATACATCACTGCACATTGTAATTTAGTTGATACAGTCATGTATGTAAACAAGTTTCATGTCTCAGTTTTCTTGTATAGTATATAATATTTGAAAGTATCAGGTAATATTTAAAAAGCTCGATGATAGTATATAATATTTGACAAGTGGCAAGTAATAATTGAAAAACATTAGGATATATATCCTAGCATCTTCTAAAATTACATGTTTGTACCTTCTGTCCTGTTACCTAAATGTAAGAATAATCTTTGTGATTTTCCTATATGAGTGTCATAGTGCCATTTTATGAAAATTCTATATTTTCTACTCTTTCCATAAATAATTTATTAACATGCAATTGTCTATTAATATATTATTATACATTACTAATAATTAAAATGGTGTAAAGTTTCACAGTAACATCGGAAGTTTTAATGACCAAGTTATATAAAATTGAAGTCACATACAATATAATTAATAATGATAATTAATTTAGCTTAATTAGAACTAGAATGTAATATTAAAAAAGAATAGTAGCAATATAGTCTTTAGAAAATTTTTTTCACACCTCTGAACTCTCCCTTTCAATGGGAGTATATATAAGTATGATATAGTTTTGGGTCCACCAAACTTTTGAAACAAATCAATGCAAAAGGGTCCCAAGCCATGCGTTACATAGTTTGATGATCTTTTTATGATTGTGGGGTGTACACTTAAAAACTCTCATCCGGAATCAAAACAAGACGTAGGCTATTCGGACGCAAGCGAGTGATGCGAGCCCAGAGTCGATTAGAAAACGTGTTCTGCTTCTTTTTCCGAACCCAATCATTGAAGTTAGACATGGTCCATGCATGGAATATAAAACTAGTTAACCACATGATGCCTGCGTCCAAGTTTGGGGCCTTGGATAAGGTTTTAGACTAACTTTAGGTTAAAAGTTAGATTTAATAGCAATTTACGTTGTTGCATAAAGTATGACTATGATTGAGTATGGTGTTACGCACGCACGGAATAATAATGACATCATTGTTATTTAAGGGAATTTTCTCATTAATTAACTTAACTAAATCTCAACCAAACCGATAAAGAACATTTGACTCAAATTCTGGTCTATGTAGTTGCATGTGAGAGAATCTTCTCATGTTATTATTGGGATTCTTCCAATCTCATAAATGCAGAGTGCATGCCGGAAAGATTGAAATGCTAGTCGTCTTGGAGAATGTAAAAAGTAGAAGTTTGAAAGGCTAATATTTAGGAAGATGAAATGGTGCATTAATAATTAGCTTCTTGAACCTTTTTTTGGAGCTTATAAAAGGACTTGTGTTAGTTTTAAGAGAATCATCTTCTTGGAGGATCCTCTTAGAACTCCTCAGTGATCGGTGTTCTCGGGTTCTTTGAATAATGTGGTGCATGATGGTCTCTTGAAGATCTTGAGTGATTTGCGTTCTCAGGTTCCTCGAGTGATGCGAGATGAGTGAGGGTTTTCAAATTTGTCCATGCAAATTGTATCACTTGTATTAGTTGTATGAGTTGCATTGATTTATGAAGATAATAGATTTCCCTGATAGGGGACCATGAATATAGACATATTTGATCGAATCACGTGTTCCTTGTGTTTATGTTGGCGCTTGCCCTCTCTAGTTGCGTATGGTATTTGTGTGCTCCATAATACCCAACCGTCATTATAATCTCTGTATCGCAATACAGGTGCGCAAACTCCAGGTACATCCAACTTTTCATTTCACGAGTATGACGATGGCCTTTGCTCTGGTCTCATACATATCAACACGTGAGAGACTTTAATTTGTATATGGTCGCCATCCAAATCTTAAGCTAAAACGAAAAGTAGTGACAAGATAACTAATCATTAAAAAAAAATCTGGAGTCGGGGGACCACCAACCTAATCTCACCAAACAATCTTAGAAAAGGGAAAGAAAAATAAGAATAGAAGTAGGACTTAAAACAGAGTTTGCAATGAAAACCTAAATATGCAATAAGTCATAATCACACCCAAACCTTTATAGGTTAATTTCGGGACTTGATGGAGTTTAATTTAACCCCGACTAATAATTGGTCTATGAGATCGGACTACAATTCGTGGTCAGGATTCTTGTTAGGCCACTTGCTGTTGATTCTTTCAACATGTTTCAATGCCAAATCCAATATATTGTATTTTACTGCCTCTAAAATTTTTAATAATATGCTAGCGATATTTTTTACAGAGTGATCTGATCATGATTACAATGAAGTCGTGGATGCAATTCAAAAGAGACAGAAAATCATAAAGAAAAGCATTGGCAATAGCTTAATGAATTTGTTCATTGACATAAGGGTACATTTTACAAAAATTAAAGTTGGTTCTTCTTAGGATAATCCCCTAACTATTTTAATAGGCACAAAATCCCCTTAACTTGTAAGGTATTTCTTAAAACTCCTTGCATTTCTTCTGTTTCAACTAGGGGCTGATTGGTTGGTTTCTTAGAAACCAATGACAAAAAAAATTAGGGTAGGAAACAATTAAGAAGGGTTTTCCACTTTTCACCACCCATTCCTTACAAAACTCATGAAATGATTTTTTTAAATATGAGTCACATCATTCAATAACAATATGCCACATCATCTTTTCACTTAGGTTCAAGGTGTGAACCAAACAAAGAAAAGAAAACCATTATAGAAAATATGTTTCATATAGTTACTTTCTTTGTTTTTTTGGCCACACAAACAACTCCTAAATTTCTTGAATGTTTTTTCAGCGTATCCTCAAAGTAACACCATAAAGTCTAATATGCGCTCAACGTGTGATCAAAAGAAGAAAATGCTCTAAACGCTTAAAAAAAAACACCCTTCCCTTTTTTTATTTTATTCATTATTTTTGAAGTATGAGTGGTGTTTTCGCTTTTTTTTAATCATGTAATTGAAACATAACAGGTTAGATTTGAGAGTACTAACTTAGGGAGTAAAAACGAACAATCTTTGATGAATTTAGTGGAACAGAATAAGTTTAGGGAGGTTATATGTAAACCGCCTCAAAGTAACCCCTCAAAGTTAACGGTAGTTTTTATCCATATTAAAGTAGTTAAGGGGTTATGTTAAAAACGCCCAAACAGAGGGTTTTGTTAAATTTAACCTTAAATTGAAGAACAAAGTACAACTAAAATAAAGTCTATTACCCAATCCCTCAAACAAAGAGGATATAGGGGGAAAAAATTAAAATTAAAATTAAAATTGTAAGAAGTGAGCTACATCGATAAGAGACATATTTATCATTTCGTGCAGTTTCTCTTCTTGATGTTACTTTGTTTAGAGGAAAAATTTTAGGGGTTTTTAACACTAAAAAAGATTCTTACAAGGACTAAATGTTTACTAATCTGCCCCTGAGCACACACATTCTTGAGACAACCAGCACCAGCTGCCGCTGGAAGGACAGCAATTAAGGAGGTATACCCGGCGCTAATTAGCCTCACTTTTATATCTAAACCCCCATTAACAAATCGGACGTGGCACTTTATAATTTCTGGTCACAGTTGGGTCACATATGACACCGTCCACAAATTAATCAGTCCCTCTCTCTCTCTCTCTATATTTGCTCTCTCGCTGTCATTCCAAAAACCAGCGAGAAATCTTTTTGTTTCAAATGATTTCCTCGAAAATAATCGAAGCCCAGATCTCCGTTCAGCTTGGTAAGGACCCTCTCCCATTTTACTCTGTATTGTCTTTTCTTTTTGGATTCTAGATTTGGAGTTGATGGGCTCCTCGTGGGGTTTGAGCTTTTCTTTTCTTTTTTTTTTTCTCGATTTGATATTTGATTATTAATGTTCTGTTGAGATGTGGAGTAATGGGTTTGGCCTTTTTCTGTCGATGAATTTTTCTTTATTTTAAAGATGACATTTTTAAGATTGTCTTGTTTTGTTAAGATTTTGAATGAGATTTGTTTCTTTATCCATTGCAGATTCAGTCAAAAGATAATTAAGGAGGAAGAGCTTGGGTAGTACCAAGAAAGTCAAAAGCTAAGATTGATTTGTTGTCAAAGATTTTATTGTAGATTCACTAAATTAAGAACATTGAATTAGTGGATCTTTATAGTGCTTGCCATTTCAACTGCAATTGGGATATGTAAGTTAAGGAATTGAAGTTAAGCAGTGATCAATTTCTGGTGGAAGGCATTTGAGTAAGGAAATTTTGGTTCTGGATGCCAATATGGAAGCTCTTTTCCTTCAGATATGTCGATTCATTTAAACTAGTGTATAGAAGATTGGAGCTTTCTGCCCTTGCATGGTTGTCTTAATTTGGTAATTTATTGATTGTTGAAAGCTTGATATGCATGTAGAATGACTCAATTGTGCTGCTTCGTTTAGCTCAATTGTGGACTGTTAGCTTGGGCTTCTTATTCTTTAGGACAGCCGACCATTATCCAAGGAGTTCTGATGTTTTATGCTACAGAGAAAATGCCATCATTTAGAAGAACTACGTCCCCGTTGCAGCGAGATGGAGCTGTACAAAATGGCGAAGCAACCTTTGATATTTCTCCTCCTCCTAAATTGCCTCAAAATAGGACTTACTTAGCCATTGGGAGGTTGCTTAATTCGTTGTTAAACTCTTTGGATTTTCCCGGATCTTTGTTTTCAAGAAGTTACCGGCCTGCTGCAGAGAGGTCAAAATCCAAAGGGCTGCACATGAAACGATCCTTCTTCCATTACTGTCTTTGTTTTATGCTAGGGATTTTCATAAGTTTCACACCTTTCTTCTCGGTTGATGTCTCGAAGAATTTGGCATCAAGACAACATGCATTTTCTTTTGAGGATGCTGCTGTGATCGATAATGCTCAGCTGAAGATTAGTTCAGTGGAAAAAGAGATTCTGTTTATCGATGAATCACTATCCACTAAGAATGGTAGCTTGGAAGTGAAAAATGAGGCATTTGTTGCTTCAAATGGGACATCATCTGCTTATGCCACTCCCACCTTTCAGGATGTGGAGTTGGTTCCTCAGCAGCAATTGATTATTGTGACTCCGACATATGAGAGGCCATTTCAAGCATATTATCTAAATCGATTGGCTCATACTTTAAAAGTCGTGCCACCTCCTCTCCTTTGGATAGTTGTAGAGATGTCGTCACAATCGACTGAAACAGCAAAGATTTTGAGGGAAGCTGGGGTAATGTATAGACATCTGGTGTGCAAAGAAAATGTCACTAGTATAGGAAATAGAGAGGCCCATCAAAGAAATGTGGCACTTTCTCACATTGAGAAGCATCGGCTTGATGGTATAGTTCATTTTGCTGATGATGATAGGATGTATTCAGTTGAACTCTTTGGCCAAATGCGGCAGATCAGGTACTTGCCTTTCATTTATCTTTACATTTTCTATTTAGATACTATTTTAACTTGGGTCATCGATTTAGTATCGTGGTGTATGTCTTTCTTATTTAGCTATTTAGTGTCTTAAATTTGAATGGAAATTTGGGGACACCACCAATTGATGCTTCTTGTCCATGGTTTCTTCCCTTGGGAATTTGACATTAGTTAAGTGATGCTGATGTCAGGTTCATTTATAGACCTTATGCTTACAACCTTATTTTGATGGGAAAGACTTAATGATGATTGCTTTTAGAGTGAATCTTAAATCACTTCTTAGAAAGGAACTCTCATAATTAATGCTTATGGTACTTTTGAATAAAAATGCTTATAGACTAATTTCTTAAAATAGATTTGTTTAAAGGAGTTCATATAAGAATGGATGTGCAAGAGGCTGGGTATGGATAATAGTCCATTGAGGAAAACAGAAAGGAGGTTCTGAAAACTCAGTTAAAAACTTAAATTGTGAGAGGTCATGTGAGGAAAAATTGCGAGGTTTGTACATTGAGAGAAGCTAGAAATTTTCCAGAAATAACTTTTTGACTCGTGCTTTTCTGAAATATTCTTTTCTGAATTGATCACCAAACATCCAGTTTTTCTCAAAAAAATGTGCTTTAAAAGCAGCAAAAAACTTTTTCGAGTGAAGCCTACCACACCCTAGGTTTTCTATCTTTCTCAGTCTGCCCCATCAAAAAACTTATATTTCTCTCTTCTTGAGTTCCTCATGGTCCTCTAGTTTCCATTTGGATTCTACTTTTCTCTGTATATTCTGATAATTTCTCAACTATACTCTCCTTATCAATCCTCTGTTGAGTGTAAGAACTATATGCTGCTTAGAGCAATAAAATTCTAGTGTGATCTTCACTTCTTTCGATGATGCAAAATATGAAATGCAGAACTCATCTTATTAATGTATTTTTATTTATTTCTTCCCATTCAAAGACTGTGCTCTCACTTCATGGGTTTGAGTTTGACTTTGTAAAGAGGGAAGTTAACCGATTTCCGCTTTAGTTTCCCAGGAGCTTTGACAAAAAGCTTTCCAATGTTGCAAAGTTATCTCATTGTAGGCTCCCATTCCAAGTGAGCCCAACGCCTGCTTACTTAAGAGAAACAGTTTGCAACACTGTCAAAATCGTTTTCTAATGTAAAGGTTGTGTATATGTTACGATATGAATGTATATAAGATCTTAAGAAAGTTACATACAGGTTTAAAGGCATTTGTCAGTGCTTAGAATGATAGCTTGATGGGACATTTACATGGTTTGGCATCACATCTTAAACCAACTGAGATGCATTGCCAGTCCCTTACGGGTTTTGGAGAGTATTCTGTAACTAAGCTAGAATATTGTTATTGGTCAAGAGGGAAACATCCTGGCCATGGGAATATTGGAAAAGTATAAGAATGAGGCATGGAAAAATGGTGGCAGGAATAAAGAAAGGAAATTTAACTCCTGCGTAATTTTCATTAGTTTACTTAACCAAAGCACAATGTGACATGGTCAAACGTACTGCATTTGAGATGAAAATTCTGAAGGAGACATTGAAATTGAAACTAAGGCTTCAAACCTTAGCTTGTGAGAGGAAGATGAATAGAACCACTAAACGTTAATTACCCTATTCCAGGAGTCTTAGCCAACTTATAGGGAACTTGCTTTCGCTAGGTCAAAGACGCGCACAAAAAATTTTGGCAAAATGCTTGTACTAATACTAATGTATGGTCTGTACAGAGAAAACTTTGGCGGAACAGTTTGGATTACCATCCTGGTATCTTTTCTCTTCTTTTTGGATTGTTTTCTTTATTTACAAATTTCCAGTCCTATGTTCTATTCCCATTGTTTATGATATGTAAATAACACCTATTTCACGGTTGGCGAAATTATAACATCAAAACGCTCGTTTGTTTATGATATGTAAATAACGCCTATTTCATGATTGGGACAATTATAACATCAAAATATTTGGTGGAGATGGCTATGCCAGTCATGCCTTGTTAGAAGTTAGAAATTTATTTTGCTCATAGAGACACCCTAGAATTGCATTATGTTCTTGGTTTTTCTCACTAACGAAGGCATTGTCTCTTGGGTTGCAATGGTATACTGTATGTTGATTTCCAGTTTCCTGTGCACATTTCTGCATTTGGCATAAGTGTGACTGGACATTGATGGGAATTTTGGATCTCCATAGGTACCACATTTTCATGACTCATGGGAATGTCATCGTTCTGGTGTTAGGTAGGTCATGTCATATTCTCACTTGGTGAGAGTCTTATGCAAAATGTTACTTTTCCCAAGCTTTGCATTCCCCCTCCAAAAAAATAAAAAATAAATTGCCCCACCATCATTATATAGCTTATTATTCTGGAATGGGAGTTATTATTTTGGATGCTTTATTGTAGATTCAGCGAGTGTGGATATAGCTCCAACGTACCAAGGACAGCTATGATATTAGAACTTTGGCTTTTGCCAGTAAAAAAATAGACAAAAAGTTTTATACGAAAGTTCTCGAAATACAACAACATAAGAAGATTGAAAATCAAGCTAAGAGGAGTGTTTGCTATGACCGAATTTTATGCCAAGAAGTGGGTGAGGTGAGTTTGATGTGAAATCTTCTACAAAACTGTTTTTGAATCAATGTCCTGGTATTGATATTTGAGGGTTTGTGCTTTTCTTCTATGCACTTAATCACATTCTGAAAAGCTTTACCTGGTGTATTTATGCAAGTTTGAATATCAACCTTTTTTTTAATTATTTATTTTGATAGATAACTGGGTCCTGTTTAAGAAGTTACAATTTTGTTCTCGACATAAGTAAGTGTCCACTCATGTTCCCCTAATATTGCGCTGCGCTCTTTGATTCTTAACTTTTGGTCTAACCTTACACATAGATCTGCTATCTTAATCATGTTTTACTTGTTACAGGCGTTTTGGCGCATGGCCAGTTGCAACGTTGAGTGAAAGCAAGAACAAGGTGTTACTCGAAGGTCCTGTTTGCAACAGGAGCCAAGTAATTGGATGGCACACTAATCAAAGGAGCAAGTTATCTCGAAGATTTCATCTTGATATGTCCGGCTTCGCGTTCAATAGTACTGTACTTTGGGATATCAAAAGATGGCACCGCCCAACTCTCGAGCCCATTAGGCAACGTGACAGCTCCAAGGAGGGTTTCCAAGTAAGTTTCTTTTTCCTTTCAAGGCTTTGGCATACTATCATTTTCTTTATCCAAAATTATGAGGTAAATTTCACGAAACTCCCTAAATTTGGCCGATTTTGAGATAACCCCCTAAACTCTAAAAGTGTCACTTGGCCCTGTTAAGTTTTGAGGTGTTTCAGAAAATCCTCCAAATGTTTTCAAATATTTCAACTTACTCCCCAACGGTGTTAGATGAACCGGTAAAATTGAGACCAACATACCTTTTTCAAATTAGCACTTTAAATTATTAAATTAATTAATTAATCGTTAATTAAATTACTAAATTCCTAAATTACTAAATTAGACCAAATTTAAGGGGTTTTGGGAAAATTACAATTAAAATTATTATTAAACGGGACATGAAAGGGTTTTTTCCCCATTAGTGGCATTTCGTTCATTCATGCACGTGATTTTCACATGCACACCAGACAGTGTTATTTTTTGTTTTTGTTTGGGGTGGGGGGGGGGGGGGATTATCTGACAAAACTTAGGGGGGTTAAGTGACATTTCTAAAGTTTAGGGGGGTTCTGTGAAAAATGGTCAAACTTGAGGAGGTCTTGTGAAATTTACCCAAAATTAGACACACGCACGCACAAGAGTTTGCCTTGTATGTTATTTTTTCATAACTTCTGGAGTGACCTTTTTATGTGTTTGTTTATAGGTGACCACATTCATCGAGCAATTGGTTGAGGATGAAAGTCAAATGGAAGGCTTATTGAGCAATTGCTCTAAAATTTTGGTTTGGCATCTGCATTTGGAAGCTCCTAAACTTCTCAATCCTGAAGGCTGGTCAATCCAGAAGAATTTGGAGCTTGTCGTCCCTCTAACATGATCTCCACTTCTCCTGAGCAAGTTCACCTCAATGTATGCTCTGCAATAACGTTAGATTGCATAACAATAATATCTTCATTATCTTCAAATTGCCAGTTTTTCTTGTCTATCAAATATGGTTAAATAGCACTTAAATACCTAATAGTTTCACTCACTCTGCACTTATATACCCTCATTTGGTTTTCGCATGGTAAGGGAGAAGGGCAGCAAGCACACTTGAAGAGCGCAGTACAACGGAGAGTGGTATGCTGCGTTCGGGAAGGATGAGTTGCTCCCGAAAAAGAATCTAGTATGTGTATACCCTAAGTTGTTTAAAGTTGGTAGTTTGCTACCCATTGTTGCGCGGACATGAAATTTTCACCCGAGTAATACTTAATATCAATTAGCATGTGAGTGTAAAATGCAGGTGAAAATTTTCACGTCTGCACAATCAAGGGTAACAAAGTGCTAATTTTAAACAATTTTGGGTATATAAATGTTGCGAAAAACAAATAAGGGTGTATAAGTGCAAGTCGAGTGAAACTGTATGGTAGATAAGTGCTATTTAGCCCAAAATATGCAGACAATTTTTCTTCTAATATTAAAACTTAATGTGACAGGGATTGAGCCTCCTGATTGGCTGCTGCTTACAACTTCTTGTTCACTGTCTACTAGTTTTGCAAAGCGCCGATCTTCTTCCTCTGTTTGTTCGATGAGTTTTAGGTTTTTTTTTTTCCTTTAAACATTTTTATATTTTTAGAGTTATTACCTTTTCCTCTCGTCCTGGCAAAACATATTCATGTACAGTATTGAGTTTTGAGCAGGTTCTTCAATTGTGCAAATTCACAAATGGAGGCATGTACAATTTTTTCTTCTTCAAGTAAAATGAGCTCTTCTTTATTGTTGTTGTTCGACTCTTATGGCCGTGGTTTGGCAGTTTTTCGTTTTGTAATATTGTATTTCAACTGGTCTTAGTTTATTTGGAGCAACATGTACAAATCTTCAGAGGTTAAAGAGTTCGTGGTTCGATGAAACTAAGGTAAACGAATTATGAGCTAGATGTATTTGGGTAAATGAGAATTAGAAAGCCCAAGAAATGGCACATTAGATAAAGAAATTTCTTCAAATCTTAATAATCGGTAGCTATCCTTCATAATACTTATTGATGGGCTAATTACCAGAGTGGTATGTTTTGTTGACTCTAAATAACAGCTTGGTATATTTTCTTACTCCGGTGATAGTAAATATAAAGTGGGACATAGTGATAAAAAGACCTATTTTTTTTGCCGGAGCGAATTTTCTGACGACTAAAGGTCATATGACTCATAACGTGATGCTGATGTGGCTTCTTAGATGACAGATAGTTGGGCATGTTCATTTGAGCGGAGAAAGGAGGATTTTTTTCCCCCTTCAAATTAGGGCTCAAAAGGGTGTTCTTCTTTCTCTTAGTTGGGTTAGAGCAATTGAAATTGGGTTAGAGAATCTATGCAATTTAGAGAAGAATTGTTCTCCCCCTCATAGGAACATAGAATAGAGGCAATGACGAGTCACACGATGTTATCTCGCCGGAAATATAGCTTCAAGTGCAAAAAAAAGTTTTGTTTTCACCGTGTGCCACTTTATATACATTATCATCACCGGAAAAAAAAAAAAAAAACCGAAGTTGGTGCTTATTAGGATCAACAAAAAAGTACTCCGGTAGTTCAGAAGCAAACAAAAGTTTTAATTATATAAATGTTTGGTGCGTAACGGGTTCGTCGATATGTCCGAGTGGTTAAGGAGACAGACTCGAAATCTGTTGGGCTCTGCCTGCGCAGGTTCGAATCCTGCTGTCGACGGTTTGTTTTTCGTTTATTCATCTTTTTTGACTTTTCCCTTCCGTAAAATATCTCAATCATACTCATATACTTGGGTTAGTTCCACATAATTCCCCTGAACTTTGGGGCCAGCTTCAGATGTCCCTGGAACTTTGTTTGCAATCTCACTTAACCTCGCTGAAATTTGGAGTGTCCCACAAAACTCCCATAAATTTAATATTTTCTCACCGGAAATCACAAAACTCCCGTAAAATTTAGTACTTTTTCCCGAGATTGCCTACTTATAATTTGCAAATAATCAAAGTTTTCTTGAGAGAAAAAACTTCAATTTTTTGTCATTTAGAGCAACATATACTCCTCTTCTTAACTTGTGTTTTTCCTTTTAAGAATTTATTTGCCAATTACATATAAAGAGGCCCGGCGAGATAAGCTCAAGGTTTAGGGGGGTTTTCGAGACACCCCAAAGTTCAAGAGGCTATGTGGGATAAACAAATTTTAGAAGAGTTTTGTGAAAAACCCCTAAACTGTAAGGGTGTTATGTGAAATTAACCCCATTTACTTGGAGAAATTTTGCGAAAATTACATTTTTTTTTTCCTAAGAAAAATAAGTTACGAGGCCACTCCGGTCACACTGTCCGTTTCTCTCCGGGGTCCTATTAAATTCCCAATTCCTCCTCCTCCTCCTCCTCCTCCTCGTCCAAAACCCCGCGGAAACCCTAACCCTAAAAAATCCCCACAGCAATGTCGTCGACCAACACCCCCAACCTCGAGTGCCGCATGTACGAGTCCAGGTACCCGGAGGTCGACATGGCCGTGATGATCCAGGTCAAGAACATCGCCGACATGGGCGCCTACGTCTCCCTCCTCGAGTACAACAACATCGAGGGCATGATCCTCTTCTCCGAGCTCTCCCGCCGCCGCATCCGCAGCGTCAGCAGCCTCATCAAGGTCGGCCGCCAGGAGCCCGTCATGGTCCTCCGCGTCGACAAGGAGAAGGGCTACATCGACCTCTCCAAGCGCCGCGTCTCCGAGGAGGACATCCAAGCTTGCGAGGAGCGCTACAACAAGTCGAAGCTCGTCCACTCGATCATGCGCCACGTCGCCGAGACGATGGTGCTGGATCTTGAGGATCTCTATGTTCACGTTGGGTGGCCGCTTTATAGGAAGTACGGGCACGCGTTCGAGGCGTTTAAGTTGATTGTGACGGACCCGGACTCGATCCTTGATGGGCTGACGAGGGAGGTGAAGGAGGTGGCCCCCGACGGGAAGGAGGTGACCAGGGTGCTGCCGGCGTTGACGGGGGAGGTGAAGGATGCGCTGGTGAAGAACATTAGGAGGAGGATGACGCCGCAGCCGTTGAAGATTCGGGCGGATGTCGAGATGAAGTGCTTTCAGTTCGATGGGGTCTTGCATATTAAGGTTGGCTGGGGATTGAGGATTGGGCATTGGGGGATTGAGGTTTTGTGTTAATTGATTGATTTTGGTTATTTCGGCTCTGGTTTTGTAGGAGGCGATGAAGAAAGCGGAGGCGGCTGGAAATGATGACTGCCCGGTGAAGATAAAGTTGGTTGCGCCACCTCTTTATGTTTTGACCACGCAGACTCTTGACAAGGTTTGATAAAAGGCGAATCTTTGTTATGTTTTCTTCTGCAAGAGGATGTTTCCTTGGTAGTTGACAAGTGCAAGGTTTAACGAATGCTGCACGCCCTAGGGATTAGGCTGGTTGGAATAGCCTTCTTAGCGAAATAGGAACTTGATCTGTAGAAGCTTAAGAGTTTGGAGATATTACCATGTTCCACTTGCTGGTCCTATTAAAGTGAAACGACTGAAGTTCATGATTGCAATCTATGGTAACATGCTAGGGTTGCTTGGTTTTCCATTTCTAAGAACCCTTCTTTATGAGCATACTTGTAGATGTAGTTCTACATGTTTTGCTTGCAACTTATGTAGCATGATCAGACTGAGATTTTCGACATTTAGGCTTGATGATGATCTAGCTTATTCAGATGTTTGATGACCGACCCAAATGATCTAACATATTAGTTTGTCGTTATATCTTAATACGACACAGACATTCATGACCCTTCAGCCTGATCAATTGAACTGGGACACGATTCCACGAGGAGCAGTTATATATTGAAATAATAGATGGATGAAACATAGTTTGAGAGCAGCTAAAGGAGCAAATACCAAAAACATTTCGCGGTTCAAGCTCATAACTTATACCAAAACATTGGGGCTTGTGCTGCCTACTATTGTTGCTACTTCTATACCTGTAGCTTGCGGCTGCTACTGCATATTTCTGCGTACTTGCAGCTAGCAGTTGCCGCAAATTTCACTACCTTTGATGTCTTAGGGGCAAAACAATATCAGATAATTCCTCATATGCAGCATTTGATGTTTGGTTATACAAGGGCGAAATTGGCATTCATGAACATTAAAATATGGAACTATTTCTTTGCTTGCTAAGATTCTGAAACTTTTACTTCAAACTCATCTCTAGTTTTCCAAATGGGAAGATTCTGGTTCAATCCTTGATGCACCTTCTTTTTGTCTTAGCTCAATTACATTCAACGAACTTTGGTTTTGTAAAGGTGTATTCTCCAACGAAGTAATTCTTTGTGGCCTGAATATTATTCAACAACTATGTCAGTTCAAAAAGGGTTTTGTGGCAATAAAATTTCTCAAACGTCTTCCCAAGATTTTCTTGATTATTCAATTGCTTCCATGTGAAATTCTCTCCCATTATTTTTTCAAAATTTTTAAATATTTATATTGTATTTTGTTTATTGATTCTTGGTATTCTTTGTTTTATTCACTCTTTAAAATTGTGAAAATAATTTATTCTTTGCATTTGTAACATGCTTAGTGATCTTAGAATTTAACTAACTAACTCATTAGTTTTTCTTTTTCGGTATTGTATATTATAAGTTTTATTTTTGAGGATAATTCCACCAATATTCAAGGTCTTTTATTTTGCATTCTCTTGTCTACATTTTGCACATAACATATTTCGATGTTACGTATATCTTCTGGATCTTAATTTTTGTGTAGTATGTGAACTAGTGAATTGAATAACTAAGTATCACTGTTATTATTTCCTTGAATTGTCTTTTTAGACCTTGTATTTAGGAGATATTATTATATTTGTTTCAGTGTTTCTTCAATATATTATTTGTTGTCTATAAATTTAAACCATCAAGGCATCAAATGCTAATTTTTAATCTTTTACATTTTCTGAATTTCCATTTTATACTTTTTTTTTGTTAGATATTTTTTAAAGTTATCTTGGAAAAAAAAAAGTACTTGGTACTTTTTATTGATAAAGCCCCTAGAGACTAAGACATGTTCTGCTTCACTCCTCTCTTTGCTTTCCACACTATTCATATCATGTTTTGTGGTATAATAGCGCATACTAGTACTGTTGAACATTTTTAGGAAGCAGTATTACTGATATCCGGTAAAATTATAAGTAATGTGGATGACCTTCGTACTGGGGCATTAGAGAAGTTCATTTAAAGTAGAATTTTGATTGGCTTATGGTAAATTTCATAAATAGGTGCTGGTTAATCATGTCACAGACGCCAAGAAATCATATGAGAACACATCTACATTTCAATTAGGGCTATAGAAGAGGAGATGCAGCGCAACAATGATCTTGATGTATTTTACATGTCGGTGGACTTGAAAAAGCTTAGCCCAGATCAAGAGTGAGGTTCTTAAGTTCAACCTTATACAATTGAGGTGGTTTGCTAACCTTGACAACACTTGCAATAAATCATATGCGAACAAATCCACATTTCAATTAGGGCTATAGATGAGGAGATGTAGCGTAACAATGATCTTGATGTATTTTACATGTCGTTGGACTTGAAAAAGCTTAGTCCAGATCAAGAGTGAGGTTCTTAAGTTCAACCTTATACAATTGAGGTGGTTTGCTAACCTTGACAAAACTTGCAATGCTTGAAGACATTGATAATGATTTCATTATGCTTCTGTGCCCTTTCAACGTTGGGGTGAGATCTCATGGTCCCATGGTCCCATATGTTTTTTAATGAGAAAACTATTAGCAAAGAAGTTTACAATGTCCCAGTAATTAATAAGGGTACTCAATTAACTTGGTTAAGTAGACTAGAATTAAAGGTCCCATGAGAAGGCAATTGTCCAATGGATTACAGTTTACTAATCATGTGCTATAATGCCAATGATTTTGTTCATATAATTTATTTTTAAAAGATTATTTTTCTTGAATTACATGTGTACTGATCACCATTGTCTTACCTGATTTTCTGCTTCTCCTTCTTTCTTATATACAGTAATTGCTAGGAATCCCTGTGATCTTTGCTTTTACTGAATTCCTAGCAGATTTTTCTATGTCTACGAGTTTCATGCTTGGGCATCAGTTCTATGTCGACCAGTTCCATTAAACGTCGTAATTCTCATTAATAGAAATGTGTTTTGATTATTTTCAACAAAATATTCCTTTACTCTGTTTCCATAATTTCCTATTAAAGTGTTTCCTTCCTACAGGTGTGTTATTTGTGTTCCTAGTGGAAGGTCTATAGTCATTTTGTAGTAATTAACCTGTGGATGTTGAACAATGTAAAAAGTAGTATATCACAAGTGACCTCAGTTATAAAAATTTACTTTCATTTTTCTTCTAGTTTAACTGATAAATGATCTAGAGGTTTGAGTTTTTTCCTTGATTTTGATTGTCTTCCCAATTAGACCATCATCAGTTGAAGAATTGTGGGGGTACGTAGCCTGTTGAATACAGGGCTTTCGGTTGGTGGCCCTAAGGTAGTTGAACTGTTTTAGGCGTTGGGACAAGTAAGTGAAAGTGGATCAAATGAAAAACCACTATTCGTATGCAAAATTGGGTGGGATATTGGAGATTACAATAGCTCAACTTTTGGAAGGATAAATGTCACAGAATTGTGTCCATATAGCATAAATGTTTTTACTTTTTGGCCTGGACCAGGGTGCTACCATAGCCACAAGTTGTAAAGATCTAGTTGATTCCCAGCTGAAATTAGAGAGAATCAAGGGTAACTTCCCTGAACTATTGAGGCCTTATAGGCAAGCAGGACTTGAGAGACAACACGAGGCTGAGAGATGATTTTCCTTGTAAAGCATTTTACTGATTCTTTAATTTGTCGGGGTGCATTCCTGGGCTGCAAAATATATCTGAAGTGAAAGTTCCATTGCACTTTGACTTCGCTACCTATCTATGATGTCCTTGCAAGGGATAGTCTAGTGAAAACTCAAAAGAAAAATTCAGTAGTCAGTGCAATCTCAACATCCAATTACTATAGGGAAAGAGACAATGAACAATCTTATATGCAGTTTCCTAGCTATTTTGCATGTCCATCGTGAGTGAGGCACACACCTTTTTCTTTGTTTTGCCAACATGGACAAAACAGGACAGGACATAGGCAGATGACAAATTCTAGGAAGTAAACCCGAAATAGAAATATAGTATCCAATACGCATGGCCTATATATTGGTTTCAATCTCAGAGTGCCCGGGTATGCACCCTTTCCCAATTCCAAGATGATTTGGAATGAACATTTTAGGTGAATCAAATCTCAAGGCCTTGTGGTCAAGATGGACCCAAAGGAGGGATCAAGGTTGACAGCATATCAATTGACACTGAATGGATACATGGTGGTGGTAAGTATGATGGAACTCTTAGATCTAAGAATAAAATGGGAAGCTATAAAAAAGAACTTGTTATATATGAAAGGACCTGGATAATTGTTTCTTGATTTCATTTTCAGTCTAGATCCCCACCCCCATTTCCTGTTCTATTGGAATTTTAAATTGATGTTTTGTTGACATATATATATATATATATATATATATATATAAAAGCAAAAACGCGTGCAGACTAAAGTGTAGTTTCTAGGGAAAGAGGAAAGTAGTTGGTGAATTTTGTTATAGTAATTAATATAAGCGCAGTAGTTTTCATCATTTAGAGGTTATGTCAAGCAAGGGGACAGATTAGCTAAATTTCCCTGTATAATCTGATTTGGAAGACTATTTGGTTAACGCAATGCAATTTCAAGGAGCTTTACACTTCTGACAAGGTGACCCTGTTCTAGTATCATTTGGCTTAAGGTAAAGCAATAATGGGGTGTGTGCTAAGGTTGATAATTCGTATAATCGTTTGGCCAAATACATTAATTTCAGTGGCATGTGCCATGTACTGGTACTAGGCTATACTTGTTCTAGTTTTCAGTTTCATCATCCCAAACCTATCTGTTGTTACCTCTTTTATTTTCATAAACCACTTTGGAGATGTATTATATGCCAAGTCTGCATACTTTTTCTTCCATTCCCTTTCGTCTCTTTTGATTTTATATCCACCTTACCTTCTTCATGGCAGGAACAAGGGATAACAGTCCTTAACAATGCTATAAAGGCTTGCACTGAAGTCATAGACTTCCACAAGGGGAAACTGGTAGTGAAGGAGGCAGCAAGAGCGGTGAGTTCTTGTTCCCAGCCAATAATTTCTTTTTTGATTTTCCTGTTTCTTTAATTTTCTCAGCTTTTATACGAGAGTTTGAACTGTAGTTCTACTTGGCATTCTGCATCTCTTCCTGTTTCTATATTAGTGGTTTCTAAAACTAAGATTTTCCCCCTTTCCTGTTTCTCACTATTTTTTTGTTCTGGATTCTATCTATATATGTTGACACCGACGTTTTTGTAGGTGAGTGAGCGAGATGATAAGCTTCTTGCTGAGCACATGCTTAAACTATCGTCTGCAAATAAAGAAGTTGATGGTGATGAAGGTTCTGAGGAGGAGGAGGAAGATACAGGAATGGGTGAACTTGACCTTGACAATTCTTCTGGTATAACAGAGTAAACTTATAAAAGTAAAAAGGTTTTGGAAAGTGGATACACTTCAATAAATGTTGTTTGAGAGTAATAGATGTATAGAACCGAGTAGAGTTGGGTATCGCGATTGTGAGCCCCATCAATGTTTTTCTGGATGTGGCGGCTGGGATGTTGGCTTCTTTCCCCAATTTGTCTGGAGAATACTTTGATCTTTGATTACAATTTTGTATTTTGTATTTTTTTGTTAAAAATCTGGATTAATTTGGTAGCTTTATTTCAAATATGATTCATTAAGGTGTTTGACTATTAGGATAATGTTACTGTGGTGACTTTTATGGTAGCAGGAAGTCCATTAGCTTTGTGTATGCATATATTTTACTATAAAAGTATTTCTGCACATCTATTTCCTGACATTTTTTTTTCTTTCACCAAGCGGTTCCACCTTACTTAAGGAGGAGGCAAAGCAATTTTGAGTAACCCCAGTACTGCGAGATTCTCATCAAGTTTAGACCTGTGAGTCTACATTATCTCTTGAATATGGTATATATTCAATTTTGGTATGCTTGTTGCCTGAGTTATTTTATTGAATAGATGATTCTATGTCATGCGCACTAAATTAAGTTTATTTCTTATGCTAATAAAACTTTCTTCAGCACTGTTGCAAGAGAATACATTCAACACCTTGCTTTGTTCAAAGGAAAGAGATATTTTTTCCCCCTCTTTTCAGAATCTCCACAAGTACTGGTGTGTTTCCTCCATGATCTCCCAGAGAATGCCAAGAGCAATCTCCATAGAGTGACTTCAATCTGGTCCTGGCATGAAATTCTCCTCGGTCTTGTCTTTATCGACTCTCTTTCAATCAATTTCGCTTTTGTGCCCATGGTGCCAAATTTAGACCTTCTGTTTCTTTCCTTTCTATATGGCTCCCTGATCTCTTGCTTTCTTCTTCTGGCCATATTTCTTCTCTTGATATGCCTTCTTCTATCTGCATTTCTTGTTTTCCTCGCAATTCTGTTGATCGTTATCTATGATGCTATCAGTTCATTTTCGTGGATGCTTGATTCATTTATGGCGAATGTCAAGCTAGCATTTGTATTAATTACATCCATCGCGATGAAACGAACATTTGAAGGTTTGTTGGCTTTGATACACTTGCTCTTGTTGGTGATGTTGGAGGCAAAGGAGAGAGCTTATGGTTTGGGAGACCTAAAAGCCTGAGTTTTCATTTGAATCGTGAATTTGAAAGCAAGAATGGGGTGTATGGGGGAAAAAAAAGTGAAGCCTGGCAGGTCTTCGCATCTGCAAAAAAAATTCTAATGATTCAAGAACTCCTTCACCAAAATCATTTGTAGTCGTAGCTCAACAAGTATGGTACTTGATTTCATTCATCTTGTTTTTTCTTAATTGTACAATAATGAATGATTTTCATACGAGTAAGGATGTAAGTTTTCCTCTCAGTATTACATGTGTACAAGTGCTTGTGCGTGTACGCTCATACATATGTATATACTAATTGGGATGTACGTGTGTTGCACATGGTCAAATCTTGTTTTTTCTTACTTGTACAATATTGAATGATTTTCATACGAGTAAGGATGTAAGTTTTCCTCTCAGTATTACATGTATACAAGTGCTTGTGCGTGTATAGTCATACATATGTATATACTAGCTGGGATGCACGTGTTGCACGTGGTCAAATATCTTGACTGTACGTGGAAATATTTAGTTAATTCTATATAATATAAACATTTATCACATGAATCCAATCATATTTATTTTCTTATTGGACCGTCAAATTTAAAAAGTAAGAATGAAAATATTTAATTACTTCTCTATGCAATATAATATAAAGATGTGTACATATGATTTCAAATCACATACTATTTTCTTATCTCGTAATCGATAAAATTGTCTCGATATAGTCGTGTTTAATATATATTTTATTTACAATAATTTCTATTTAATTTACTATTCTTTAGAATATTACCAATCTGAGCATACATCTTGACGCACGCAACAAAAAGTAGTTATATAGGCTTCCCTAATAATATTTACGTAATGCTGAGAAAATTTAATTTCATGATATATATAAATATACCTATTTATTAGAAAAGGAAGCAATAGTTCTATTGTGATTTTCATCTAACAATAAATGTTTTATTTTAGCAATTATAACTAAAATATGATCAAACAAAACAAAGAGTTAGTATATATGTCCAATCCACTTAGCTTAGACTAACTATCATCATTAAAATAGTTTTGATAATGAATTCATACGTGGCTACTCTATTCTATAATGGCTCTGAACCAGTCTATCAAATTAAAAATTATTTTCTAATTGTCTGAATATCTACATAACAAAGAAGAAAGAATATTATAAACAAATCGTTAGACTATTTTCTATTGAAAATAACAAATAAGAATGATATATTTCAAATCTATGCTAAAAGCAAAATTTTTCCTTTCAGTTTTGACCAAAACCTGGACAAATAGAAAAAGAATTGAGTCGAATGCAAGAACAATGAAATTATTCACACACACTACCACAAAATATGCTTTTACCCAGAAAGTTTTCCCCAGGAGTGTAAATTCTTCATCTTTGAGTAGCGATGCCCAGGAAATATGCTGTGGGTACTGGTTCTGTGGAGCAATAAGACAATACCCAAAAATGAGTGGGCTTTGACAAAAACTTGTCAATATATAACTATTTTAAATAAAAAATCATTAAGTATATAACAAAGCCCTTGAGGCGTTGTCAGAGCTACTCGCTGCGTTTTCGTCGGAGATGCTTGCTTCACCAATGGCTGATGGGCCCCACCATTACGCATCGTCGGACTTGTCTGTTTCACCAAGCAGCTCAAAACTTTTTGTGGGCCCACGAAGACACATGTGCATCATTTCGTTTCTCCTCTCCCTGCAATTAAAAAATGAATGAGTAGTGATAAGTGTACTGCTCCTCGTATACTATTTTGTTACTATGACTCATAAAAGAATAGGGTGATGATGACTCACCACTATAATTTTCCAGTGGTGAGTCATCGTAACCCTACTTTTTATGAGTCGTAATACCAAAGCAGTATAGGGCGAGTCGTACACTTAGTATTTTTCAAAATGAATACTCATTCAATAACAGATTGGGCTCTGGCATTTAACAAAATAAGATTATTAAATAAGATATGATTATTTCTCTAAGAAGAGAGATTTCGACATAAACAGCCTAACTATCTGTTTAAATTAAAAAAAACCATAACTTAAGTTTTGCACATAGCCCCTCCGAACTTCTTTTATTCCACTAGATGTCTTGAAGATTTTTCATCCTAACATTAAAAAAGAACATCATTAAGTCCAACACGTCACATACCAAGCATGTGAGTAGAAAGACGAAACTACCCGTCAGTTGTTAAAAAAATATTATAAGTAATAAAAAGAATAAAGTGGTGATTTTGAGCGGGAACATAGTCTTTGTGAAAATGTAAGAACCAGCCATGTAAAAGATTTTACTCACAATTCTTATAGTAGTTCACCTTAAATTAAGTTGACATCTTTTTGTTGTTAGAAATCAATTGATTAATTGCGTAATTTATATCTATGCTACATATAAAAGAGGATTGCCTTGTCAAAACTTTTGATTTCCATTTTTGCCCTTTTAAGTTTGATAATTCTCAAATATGTCATTAGTTGTAATTAATCATTCACTAATTATATACAACTTCTTATTAATTATGTATTTTCTCACTTTTTTCAAAATATTTGGTCACACTATTATTTCATTATTTAATTATGTTATTTAATAGAAACTTTAAAATTTATCCCTAATTTATCTTTACATAATATTTAAAATTCTAGAAAAATTTAAAATAATAAAAATTCATTGGCTTATGCCTTGTGTCTTTGGGTTTTACATCATGGAGAACTACCCCTTACCTTTCATCTTATAGCCTTTCAAAGTATACATATAAAAAACTTTTGCCTTGTCAAAACTTTTGATTTTCATTTTTGCCCTTTTAAGTTTGATAATTCTCAAATATGTCATTTGTTGTAATTAATCATTCACTAATTATATACAACCTCTTATTAATTATGCATTTTCTCACTTTTTTCAAAATATTTGGTCACGCTATTATTTAATTATTTAATTATGTTATTTAATAGAAAATTTGATATTTATCCCTAATTTATCTTTACATAATGTTTAAAATTCTAGAAAATTTTAAAATAATAAACATTCATTGGCTTATGCCTTGTGTCTTTGGGTTTCACATCTTATAGAGAACTACATGTTACCTTTCATCTTATAGCATTTTAAAGTATGATAATAGTATGAAAAATAATTTGTATTTATTGTAATTGTAATAGTATTAATAGTATAATAGTTTTAATAGTACTTTTTAAATTAATAAATTACAATATAATTTAATAATTATACAATTTATTAAATTATTTACTAATAGTGTAATAAACTAATTATTAAAGTAAAATGTAGTTACTTATAGTATTATAAATATGCTATGTATAACATTATTATATTTAAAAGAGAAGAAATTATTTAATATATTATAATTATTTTAATAAATTATGAATAAATCATAATAGTTATCTAATTTATAATAATTAATCATGCAGCTCTTTATACACAGTTTAATCATATAATTATTTCATTTAAAAAAAATTATAATTGATTATAATTATATTGCTATACAAGTCATTTCATTGTTTTGCAGCCAACAAAAACAATTTGAAAAAAAAAACCAGGTATACTCTCGTGCAAAGCACGTGCACTGTACTAGTTATTAATAAAGACCGATTGAGAGGTTGCTGTGATGTTCTTGCTTATGTTTAATTATCTTTATGGAAGTTTATGTAAGATCATGTATGAAATAAATATATAATATCTGAGAAAACTTTAATTATGTAATGCAGTATGTACTTACTCTCTGAAAGGTCTTATTTATTCTCTCGGACTTGCATTTCGGATTCACAGAAACATTTGCAACGTTAATTATTTTGATTAAGGATCACTGATTTTTTTGAACAACATAATTAGGATCAGTTAACTATGAATAGTTGCTTAGCTCAACTCAAAAAAGAGTTGAGCCATACTACTATTAATAGTATCCTAGATGCAACCATTATATATTCAAATTTACTCGTTGCAGCTTCAAATTGAAAATCTATACCTTTGAATGTGATCTCTTACATATTGACTATCCTGAAAAACAAAATTTCAAATGATTTAGGCCCATTTTTAATCAGCTAGCGTGAGGTAAACAATATTTGAATTTATGAAAATCTCAAAACGTTGATAAATGAATATCAAAGTCATGCAATTTTGAAGGAAATACATATAATTAGAAACGTTAATGCAAAATTGGTATTGCATGATCTTCGTCGACCAAGGGTATGATTAGGTAGTAGTAAACGAAGTTACAAATGCATCTGTAAAATCTTGCAATTGTAGTCTCAATTATTCCTGTTGAAACTTCTCGCATATCCTAATTACACGCCAAAGGCAGCCCCAGGCAAATTCTCCGCCATGCTCCAAACGGTATGAAATCAAAATCTCGCCCTTTATACACATCTCTCTCCAATAATCTTTCCGCCATGAAAACATCTAGATCTCCTCTACTCTCAAGGTAAAATTAAAAATTACAAAAAAGCCCCCGAAAGATGTTAAACTTTCAAACAAACTTTTCAAAAGATCAATAACTTACAAATAGGGGTGGTAAACGATCGAATCGAATCGAATACTGATGTGTTCGTGTTTGTATTTGTTTAAAATTATCGAATTCGAATGCGGACTCTAATATTCATATATGCAGTTTTTCGAATTCGAACTTGAATACTTCGTATTTGATAAATATTCATGAAAATTCACGAATACTTATCGAATATCAAAATATATTTATTCCGCTAAAGAATCTGATTTTCAAATAGTATTTAAATTCATAAATAAAAATTATTCTTTTAAAATATATGATGTATATATAATTTAAATCA
>JBAKGM010000233.1:23969372-23984603 GCA_037177215.1 Asparagus racemosus
TTTTTAAAATTATTTAAAGTATTATGTAAATAATTATTTAATAATGTACACTATGCAAATGGAGCTTGATATAGAGGAGAGTGGTTAGAGTAACTCCCCTCTAAAAAAGAATATTCACAAGCATATTCTTTGGGGAGGCTGCAAAATATTGGACCTGCTCTAAAAGCAGCTTCTTTTTCATCTGTCGTCTCCTACTAAGGGTGAATTGACGCTAATGCCCATCGTAATAAACAATGAGCAACTAAAACATGAGGATAGTTATCTTTCAATATGGAGTATGATAGTAATTATGTGTTGCTTGCAAAAAGCTTAACCCAATCAAACTGAACTTAAAAAGTGGGACCCACTCTTCACCGTTTTTTTATGTGCCGTGTACTTTTCCAAAAACACTCTTAAAATATTATATTTAGTGTGGCTTTTGGTACCATCCCTTGCATCTTTAAGGGTGTGTTTGACAAATTGCTCAAAACTGGGCCAGGACTAGTCCTGGCCTAGTTTTGTGCTAAACTGGTTTTCATTTGGACCAGCACCCCCTGGTCCAAATGAAAGCCAGTTTAGTGGCACTATTTGAGCTTAAAAAATGAGGCCAGTTCTGAACTTAAAATTTTGACAAACAAGAAATATTGCAAAATTGGGCCAAGTTCAGTCCTGGCCCAATTTTAGCAATTTGCCAAACACACCCTAATGCTTTAAAAACGTTCCCCCAAATTATTAAAATTGCTATTAAACCCTGTTAATTTCTATATCTTACTCTTAATTGGAGGGGTTAACTTAAAACAACTTATAATAGTTGAGATACCTAATAGTAATGTTAATGAAATCTCAATGATTTGAGAGACTAATTTCATAATATTAAAGGTTTTAAGGGACAAATATTAGAAAAATATCGTTTTGTAATAATTTAAAATGAACAAATCAAGAAAAAAGTTACATTTCTGGTTTTAAAGAATATATAAGAGCATATTTTATTAAGCATGTTGTACTACTCTATTTGTGAGTTTGGTAAATTTATATGAGCAAGATAGTACATTCCTTGTAGCACTACATATAACTTGTTTATTGTTGATACATTTAGGGTCGAATATATTTCAATATATTGTTCGATATCATTTATGTTTGCATGGATGCAAGTCTTTCAAATAGTACTACTTTGTAAATTTATTCATTTCCACACCAAGATAAGTAAGTGGAATTGCATATTTAAGTATAGTACCGCAAGTAATTGCGTACCTACATCTATCTCACTATCAGATTGATCTTCAAAGAAAAATCTTTGCCCACAAGACTTTTGTTACCGTAAAAATAAAAGCCTCACAAAGTTGTTTGGTAAAAATAAAATGGATACCTCTACGAAAAGTACTTATATGCTCATTTTAACAAAAAAGAAAACCATGTACCGAAACAAATTATTCTTCTTCTAAGATAATAAATCCGTTTCTAAATTTTGAGCTCAGCAATTGGATGGAAAAGTATGAAAAGTGAAGATGTCATTACTTTTATTGAAATCAAATTTTCTAGAAATGATCTTGAGAAATATCTTGATTGAATGGACAGTTTAGGGAGGAACTGTCCAAAATGAAGTAGGCACGTGCATTGCACGTGCCTGCCTCACTAGTATTTAGAAAAATAGTTAATCGACCGGACCGAGAAAAACCACCGCTAATATTTTTTTTCACCCTTTCTTGGCTCTCCGCTCTGCCTCATCTCCTCCTCTCTCGATCTCGGTCTACTGCGAACCGCCCCTCCCTCGATCTCGATCTCGATCTCTCACCTCCTCATCTCCTCGATCTCTCATCTTATCAGTCTCTCAGCTCTCCTCATCTCGATTTCGATTTCAAAAACCCTAGAATTCTTCTTTGAGTCCACGAACAAGGTCGATTTGATACAAAGGAAGCCCTAGCGATCCTCTCAACCGCGATCTTCGTCCATTCTCAAGTAAGTTCATGAATTCATCATCGACCGTGATTATTTAAGTATGTTTTTATAAATTTCTGCTAGATTGCTAGGGCTTGATGACCATCAATGATCTCTGAATTTCTAGGTTTGTTCTTGTTCTTGATCTATTTCTCTAGAATTCCTGTATTATAAATTCAATTGATGTCAACTGTAGTCAAGTTTACTAATTTGCTTGGTGTTCGTTGTGTAAACAATAAGGGAAAATGCTGAAAAATTTGAATAAAGAAAAGTAATGCATTGAATCTAAAGCCCCCAAATCTTGAAAGAATAGGGTTTTAGGGGCTTTTACCCCCTATTTTTCTTATTTTTTCTATTTTTTTTCCTTCCTAGTTGTTGCTCTGAAACAAAATAGAGTTTCAGGTACACACAGAAAATCAGCTTGTTATGATATCTAAGACTAAGAGTAGGCTTTCTGGAAAAATATTCATATATTTGCTTGCAACATTTTAATTTACAAAAAAGACGAGCTATGTATTTTCATTGGTTGACTTCATACTAAAATACTCTATCCAATACTTGACAGTTATTTAAACTTGTTTATATGTCCTGCATATTTATTTGTGTCATTGAGCTAACTTTTTTTTGGGGTTAAATCCATTTTGCAATTAGAAATGCTTCCACTTATATTAATTCATGGTGATGCATAACTGTAGTCAAGGGAGCCTAATTAGGAAGACCATGTATTAGAATGGAAGGAATCTAGTATGTATATTTGGTTACTGATCTTTTTCATTCATTTATGCTTCGGAGCTAGAGATCAAGATTAGTTTCTCAATGATGATTGATTTGATTATTTGGACTGGAACTAGTTTGATAATATTGGTGTAAAATAAACACTGTTTGCACTTTGAGGAGGTTCAAGCAAGTTAATGGATATCTGCAAAGAATCCTAGTTCTTGATTTGCACAGCACATCCTTTTGCTGTTTGAAATAATTTATGATATAACAATAACCTTAGAATTTTTGGGTACTTGTTATATGCATTAAAGTTTCTGATACACTTATTTTCATGGGTTGATTTCACAAGCAATAACATAGCCTGTGATGTTATTTTAATGAACAACTTTATAATTGTTTTAGATGCGAAATGATTAAATTTAAATTTCATTAACTATCCTTGTCCTTGTTATTTTGTCTTTGTATTGTGAGATCTCTGATCAATTTCTTGTTTCGTTTTAGTTTTTGATCAATTTCTCCGGAATTCCTTTTATTATAAATTTAATTGATGTCGATTATTGCTCAAATTTGCTCTTTGTTTGTTAGATATTAATTTGGAGCTGATGCTTATTTATGTATTTCTAGCTAAAATCGTACCTCCTCTCTCAGTGAGCACTGCCTCCTCCTAATTGGACTCAAGCAGATCAGGTCAAGGTATATTTTCTTGGTTGTTTTAATGCTTATTTTAGGTTTATTTTCGAGGGTTTAATCTGTCACTTAGTGCCCATGTTGACTCCATTATTGGCCTAATCATATGATTTATTGTTAAATATAGAACAAACAAGAACAATAAAGAGTTACTTGGCAAATGTTAAATAAAATGATGTGCATGCCATTTTTGGATTTCATGTTGCTTTGGTGCGTACTGTTTTTATTCTCTGGATAATGTCAAAGTGTTATAACTTAGGTTTGATTTCTTTGTGATAACTTGTGGATTGTCAACCACCTTGTTGGAGGTTTAACATTCTTTTATGGCATGTAATCTGTGCATAGTATTATATATTTGATTGCATCTATGTTTGATGCTTGTTATGTTAATGCAAGGCTATTAATGGCATTATACAATCCAAGAATGTATTGATTATTAATTTGCTGCCTACTCACCTTGACTGTAGATCACTATATGGTTAATGCCTGATCACCTTTATGTTTGAAGCTTGTTACGTTAATGCAAGGTTCTTACTGGATTTTTTTCTAGTTTCATAAAATAACTAAAACGTAGAGGAGATGGCTTGTGATTCAGGGTATAAAGATTGAGACTATTCTTTAAGGTTTTGAATGTTACATATGCAAGTTACATATTTATAAAAATGGTTGGTATAGGTAAATTCATCTTTGGAAGATTACAATCCTTAGAAACGAAGTATAATTGGTTTCCTGGGTAATGATCACTACCCATGATTTACCAGGAATTCATCCTTGGGTACTGCCCCATTTTGCAATATTGACAGTGAAACTTCATGAACTTTACTAAAAAAATAGTCACTGTCTGCAATACGCACAAGATAATTGTGCTCATGGAAATACCCGAGTATCTTGTCATTTTATCTTGTTCCCTTTTAATAAATGACTGATGCACAAAATAGAGAATTAGACAAGATTTGCAAGAATAGAATCTGATATAAATATGGTGCGAGACATACTGTGATTTAGTGCAATTTATCTTATATCAATCTAACAAATCAATATAGTTAATCCCCAAATATATATCTAATGCATAGCACTGGGTTACCATCCATAAATAATTAGAGATTTGGTTTTGCAAAGTATCCTGCAAACTATTGCGTACTAAAATGCCAAACTTAACAGAGTTCAACCATATAACAAATGATGAAGAGATTGTTTGGCTATTATTCAACCCAAAAGTAAGATCAGAAAAATATGTTTCCTTGTTTAGCACATGTGCTTTCTTCCATACTTAGCTCATGTCCGCTCACCAACGAGAAAATATATGTAATATATGCAGTTTTAATTATTTAATAGTAATGTCGGGACAACATTTTAGCGGAGCTACAACAAAGGTACAATCAAATTAACAATGAAAAATAGAGTATAAACTAAATTAGATAAGTTGAATTATACATGAATACAATATAAGTAATGACGTGTAAAATATGTTAAAAACCTAATACAGTAAAACTAAATCACACGAAAAATAAAAAAGAATTTAAGAGACTTAAAAAAACTAATTATAAATCAAATATATATTATAACTACCAAATAGTATATTATATCTGCACACATATCCTATCGTTACACAAATTAAACAAAAGAATGTGAGAGTTATTCAAAGAAGAGGTCAGTTTACCTGCAGCAGAAAGAAGTGGGTACCCAACAAACTCAAGAATGGTTTCTGAATTTGAAATACACATGAAGAAACCAAAGGAGTTTAGCCATCAATTAAAACTTTATTTGTAAATGTTTACATTTAATTTTCAGTAAAGTTGTTTTCTCTTGAGAATGCTGTATTTGAATAACTAATTGGAAAGAAACAGAAAAGGCAAGCGAGAAAGAAACTGAAAGGGTAGCCACTTTAATTCATGCATTTAATTAGAAAGAGAGTTAATTAGACGGAAGAAATCATATGGCTTAATTAGATACGAAAAAAATTGATTAGAGGGAAGATTGATAGTCAAAAGACTCCAAAATATGAAATAAAGAGTTTATTTGGAAAGAGACTAAAAGTGCAGGAATTCAATTCATGCATTAAATTACAGAAAAAGAGTTAATTAGGTGGCGGCCACATGGCTCTAATAAGGTGCCAAAAAAAAAAAAAAAACTAGGAGGGGTACTTTTGACCAAGAAAAGTTTTTTTGAACTCCCATTTTTAAAGGGTATGTTTTTAGTAGTAGAAGAATTAGATCTTTTGGTTTAATAAAGAGCAAATTTTTATATTGATCAGAAAGAATACAACCCACTAAGAATATTTTACGACTAATCTAAATCCTCCATTACTTCTCGCCACCTTTTCTCATGGTAGAAAAGTGGTAGGGATAATTGTGGAGAATTCCACTTTTATCGAGCATAAATTAAAATGAAAGAAAAAACATTAAAAAAATAATAATGGGATTATCATAAATTTTCGAGACCGGCTATATGGATCTTGTTCTTTCGTCATTTCTATTCCGGACCAGCCAAGGGAGCCTTGGCGACACCTTGAATTATATAGAAGAAGAAACATATAATGTTTATTTGCTAAAATAGTAATTTATATGGAGTAAAATGCATAAGACATCTCAACTTTTTCAAACTTAATCCTCTTAATTCCTCTCTCTATTAACTTGAATGAAACTATAGATTTTATTTCTAAGAGTTGAACAACATTTTAATAATTGCAATATAAATGTTGTTTGGTAGCTATAGTGAAAAATATATATTTCATAACATTGATGAGGAAGACGTCACGAAATAGTTTCAAGAATGAAGGCAAGACGAATGTTATTGTAAACATTATGTTTAAATTTAAAATATTTTTTAAAAAAATATTATTGTATAATGATGTTTAGATGCTAAATAATTGTGCGATTTTTTGATATGTTATCGTGTTTAATTATTTTTTAGACTCCAAGATTCTAACTATTTTTTTGCCCCCGCCTCAACATAATTCCTGGCTCCGCCACTATTTAGGTATCTTTGTTGTTAAATTGTTATTAATTATTATAAATCTCAATTAAATTCCTAATCTTTTGATGAATGGGCCCTAATCGAGTCAGGTCCCTAAATCTTTATTTGACCCGTTTATATTATATTATATTATATTTGGTTTTTATATGAAAACCGCCTTAACTTTTGTCCAAATTATAATTTACCACTTTTTTTATTGTAAACCACCTTAGTTTGGTTACATGTTCTCAATGTCACACATTTGCTACTATTCAGCCAAAAAAATTTGAAAATACCAAATTTACCCCTCTCCTCTCTCCACCTTCTTCCTTCCTTCCTCTCTCCCCTCCTTGCATCCCCTCTTCCCCTCCCCGTCCTCCCCCACCTGATCCCTTCCCTCTCCTCTCCATATCCTCTTCTTCATTCACTTCCTCCATCTCTAGAGTTTCTTCAAACCTTAATTTCTTTTCTCCTCTCCTCCCCCTCCATTAATGGCCCCTTCCACCTTCTCCCTTTCCTCTTCTTCCCCTCCCCGTCCTCCACCTCTTCTATTTCTAGAGTTTCTTCAAATCCTAACCCCTTTCCTCCTCTCCTCCCCCCACCTCCCCGTCCACCTCCCTTCTCCTGCCACCTCTTCCATTCTCAGCTTCCTCACCTTCCCTTCCTCCTTCACCACCTCCTCTCTCTCCACTCTTGCCGCCAACCTCCTTCGACCTCCTTCCCTCCTCTCCTGCCACCGACCTCATCAACTTTCCTCCCCCTCTCCTCTTCCTCTCTTCCCCTCTCCTCCTCTCCTTTTCTCTTGGGGTTAGATTGAGGGGTATTATAATAGTTTCATATTTTTTAAAAATAGAAAATACCAAAAAGTAGAGAAATTCTTGGCTACTCAATGAGTACCAAGGTGTCATTCTCTAGCTCAATTAAAAACTGACACCTAATCGTTGTTAATTTCAGTCACCTCCCCCATCATTCTCGTATTCATTTGCCTCTAATTAAGACTAATTTGCTTCACTGCCTCCCCTCTCATGCCCTCCACCACCATACCCTCCTTCAGTACCTCTAGTATCGGCCCCACCTCCACTCCCATACCCCCTCAATGCTCTCCTTTGGCACCACGTCCACCACCGCTCCCTTTGACACCACCACCGACATGTGCTCCTCTTTCTCCTCCCACTCCATAACCACCTCCCTCTCCAAACTCACCATTTTAACCTTCGGCGTGCGCACCACCACCACCTCCACCTCCATGGGCCCCACGACACCATATCGGCCTCCGTTTCCGCTCTCGCCTCACCGCCATACACAACATCGCTGTATGATGAATGCTATGGGCTGGAGTCTTGGAGCAGTTTGGTGATCCCTGTCTATAGTAATTTAATCATTTAAGAAAAATGAGAATTTCTCTTTTGCAAAAAAGAATTTATTCACTATCAACTCTGAAATAATGTTTAAACTTGAAAATTTTGGCAGGGAGGTTTGAACGATTTCCTTGAAATCCTAGACCTCAAATATATGCATGCAGTCTATTTTTGAGTTGTGTAATGGTTAAAGTTAGTTATGTTTAGGTAAGTTTATAAGAGTTATGTGAATGTAAAAAGCAACCATTTCATAACACAAGATACATATACAAGAAAAACTGAATGCAAACACAAATCCAAGTAAGAAATTTAGCGGAATGATTCAAAATCTTAGTATTACAAATGAAACAATATCAAACTCATTCAATGAACATAGCCTGCAAAAAAAGTAATTATTGAAACGGAGAGCTCTTTTAAAAGACAGTAAGCCTTACTATAGAATTATATATACTCCTAAAAATAACTGATAGATCAATAGATGTTAAACATAATTTGAATTCCTTTGAACTCATTCTTGCAAAGGAAGACATCTGTAGACTCTTTAATCCCATTTGAAATGGGGACAAGAGGCACAAAACCATTACTTAGAGAAAGTGCCATGGAAACAAACAGAGCAACTTAAAAGGAATCCTCAAAAAATTGAATGCAAGTCTAATGAGAAGGCAAGAGGAAATGCAAGAAAGAAAGAGTAGAGGAAGATGAATGGACGCAAAGAGAATAAGATGGGTGGTGGAAGAAGAGCTATTTTACTTTATTTTATCCATTTGGATTTTGGTGGAGGTGGTGGTCGGGACGCTGGAGGGTATGGTGGTAAGTGCCAGAGAGGGCGATGATTATGGAGGTGCTGCAGGACATTGGAGAGTCCAGAGGGTATGGTGGTGGGGATTAATGTTTTGAAAAGCCTCCGTCTAGTCCGCTTAGGCGTATGCCTAGGCCTAGGTGGTACCTTGGCCGCCTACCTAGCACCTAGCCGATATCTAGGCTGCCCATCTAGGTATTGGGAGCGCCTAGGTGATTTGCCTACATGAACTGTACCTTTTAGGCATTAATCGTGATTTCCGTCATTATAGCCTCTACATTCTCCAACCTCCTCTAACTATGAACAGCTTTGCCTCTTCCGACATTTAGCAAAATCTCCATCACCACCACTTAAGAAATCTATCTAGGTGTCAGTCTAGCGCCTAAGCTTTCTATAACATTGGCATTGACTAACAAAAATTGTGATTAAAAACTAAAAAATAGGAAAACGTCTAGATCCTGCTTAGGCTTCTGCTTAGGCGTTAAGGCTCTAGGTATCATGTCTAACGCTTAGGCCGCCTAGCGCTTTTTGTAACCTTGGTGGGAATGCTGGAGGGTACATTGGAGGTGCTGGAGGAGGAGGGTGTGGCGGTGGAGGAGGATATGAAACGGAGCTAGTGGAGCATATTAGACTTAATTAGAGGCAAAGGAATAGGAGAATGATGGGAGGTAATTGAAATTAATGAGGGCCAGGTGTCATTTTTTGATTGAGCTGGAGCATGACACCTTGGTACACATTTGAGTAGCCAAGAATTTCTCCAAGAAATGTGACATTGAGAACATGTAAACAAACTAAAGGTGATTTACAAAAAAATAAAAAAATATAAAACGTGGTAAGTTACAATTTGGGCAAAAGTTAAGGTTTCATGTAAAAATCCTATTATATTTTTAGAAATTCTGATTGAACACGACTTTGGGTTTTGTCAACCTGATGCATTGCGCTTTTTACAGTGGAGAGTTGAGAGCCTAACGTCCTGATGAGGATGACGAAGCTGCCCTTTATCCTCTTGTCAAGCCCAACAACAACAACATTGACGAAATTTTCCTTTGTTATCTACCAAAATAACAGCGATTCTTCTAGCCATTGAAGTCTCTAAGCTCCTGCAAAAAATTCCCATAAAAAATGGGAAGAACAGAAACCCTAACCCTAGCAGCCTCCTCTTTAGATATGAATCCCCCATCAGAGGACGCCTGGATTGATGCCCACCATAGATTGCGCCCTCAATGGAACAACTTGTCTCAGGTAATTTCTTTTTCCCCTTTTCAATTTGTACTGGAATACCTAAAGGTTGAACTTTCTCATTAATCTCTGTATATTTTGCAGCCACCTATAGAGATTTCGATATCGAGAGTTAACCAATTTGACGCAGCAAGATTAGATGTTGAGATGTCCGCCATGTTGAAAGAGCAACTAGTCAAGGTCTTCTCTTTAATGAAGGTATTCTCTTTTTTATCCATTTTTTTTCCTTTTTGAATTTTGTTGGATTTATTAGTTACATATTTTTTTTTGCTGTTGATTATGTTGTTTGGGAATTAGCCAGGGTTTTTATTCCAATACGAGCCGGAGCTCGATGCATTTCTCGAGTTCCTTATTTGGAGGTTTTCGATATGGGTGGATAAGCCCACACCAGGGAATGCACTGATGAATTTGAGGTATAGGGATGAAAGTGCAGTGATCAGCTGGGGGAAGGAAGGTTAGTAGTCTTATTGCCTTCTCATTGCTCACTAGATAATGTTTTTGCCATGATTAATTTATCAGAAAGCTTAATTGTTCGTTGGGAGCTCAAAATTTGCTATGAGATTATAAAAGGTTGTTATTGAACATCAAATTAGACGGTGGTTGGAATGTTGTGTGTTTTTAAATTTTTATATCTGTTGTTGCAATAGTGGTTAGATTATTGTATAGTAATGTTCTTGCCAGTTGCTTCAACTTGAATAGTTTGAGGAAATATTGATTTGGATCATGGCAGTCAGCTTCTAGTACTTGGTTTACACTTTGCAGACTAGGATGATTTTCGTTTTATTTTAAGTTAGGATGTTAGCATAGGAACAGAAAAAATGAATTACATAAAGAGAAAATTGTTAGTTTAAATCTAATGAGAGGCTACAAATTGAAATTGAAGAGGTTGGTTTCTCTTTAAAGGCTGGCATTTTACTGCTTAATACATAAAAACCCGATAAGTCATCTTGTTATAATAAAATGGAAGCTGAAATTAACTCCTGAATAGATACATAAACTAAACTTTTATCAGATACATAAACTATGGTTTACTAACTCCGCTAGATTAAAGATTTGTCAAATCCAAAAAAATTATTTGGTGTCTTGATTGTTCTTCCATTACCTCATTAGCTATTTCTAACTCACATGTAACATGACCTGATTTTCCTATACAATTTTGTTGGAATACTTTTAGTTTATCCTTGTGCAGCTCATGTAGATGAACACTTGCTGCTTTAGAAACATCTCTATAGCTGAATGAGTTTTGTCATAGTAAAAATCTAAAATGTTGATTTTTTGGATATCAGATGTGGGATTAATGATTCTGATGATCTCTTGAGAATCATGTACATCTAAAATGTTGATTTTTTCTTTTATGTCAAGATAAAAGAAAAACCTAATAAGCTGATGGTATGTCGAATAAGTTTATCTTGCCACTCAAATATGCAAACAATAAATGTCAAGCATTATTTTATAATTTGCTATGGCTTTCTGGTTCACAATGATAAAGTGTATAAACTTTTCCTACTTCTTGTCTTTTCTCTGCTCCCTCTGAAGACAATTTGTTCTATATTGATTTGTTCTTGAGCATTGAAAAGTGCATAGATTTGGAATGTGATTACTTTTGGCTGTTCATTTGTCCCATGGCCAATAGCTTTATTTGACCTCATCTCAACCTTTTTTTTTATGAGTGGAGGTGGAGGTTTGCTCCTTGATACATAAGCTCAAACATTATCACTAGAAAACTTATGTGAGTCATTTAGAAAAATTGGGCCGTCCCACTGGGTAAGGTAACTAAAGATTGAAAGTAACTTTTAATACTAGTCAATTTAGATTGGTCTCAACATTTGTATTTGGCTGGGTTGAATGCTGCATAGTTTTTCTCCATCAAACCAAGGGTGTGATGACTACCTACCAATTGGTCATTAAGGTTTTTGGCAGGGTCCTCTCGTGGAAAAGTGATCTTAGAAAACTTGGTTAGTTCCCTTGAGAAGCCATCTCTTTGCATATGTAAAGTTGACATTTCAACCTTGAGTTGTCTATCTATATACTTGCGGTCCTCTCCAAGTTATATTAGGGAATAGGGATTTCACCATAAGCTCTCATTGTGGTAACATCAAATAGCCTAGTGATGTGGATCAAGCAGAGTAAAAGGAAAAATATTTGGATAAATATTTGGATAAAATAGAGTAAAAGGGAAAATATTGAAAATTTCACTCTTCGTTTAATTAAAAAAGATACAAATCTTGGGCTTCTCACCTGGGCAATTCACATGCTAGACTATTTACATATCTAATACTTGATGCAATTAACATGGATATCTCACATAAGTGTTCTTCTCTCCACTAAAATGAATAAGTACAATCATATTTATAGGACTTAAATAAAATGCTACTTCTAACTATAGATAATATCAACTTAACTTTGTAACAAGATAACAAATTCAATCCTGATTAAATATCTCAACTAAAAGAATAAAATCCTAAAATCTATTCTTTTAGCTGTTTTGCATCAACTAAATAAAATACATGATGCGGGATAAACGGATGGAGATTGATTGAGGATAATTCTTTGGATAAAATAAATTAAAGGCACAAATATTGAAATTGCACTCGTTTACTTAAAGAAGATACAAATAATGAGCTTCACATCTAGAAATTCACATGCAGGGTATCTCGCATAAACCTTGTCCTCTCCTCTGAAATAAAAAAGCACAATTATATTGATAGGACTAAAACAAAATCCTAATCTTGATTATAGATGACATCAAATAGCAATTCCTAACAAAATAAAAATTCAATCCTAATTAAATAAAATAAAATCCTAAAATCTAATCTTCTAGTTGTCCTGCATCAACAAATTATTATGAAAATTATGACCAGTTCTTTGTTTAGTTTTGTATCCATGCAAATGTATTGTATTCAAAATAAGCATTCATGACTTTTAAAATTTGCTTTGTAGTCCCTCCTAGTTTGATGCAAAATGCTTAGATTCTGGTGATGTTTATGACTCCATTGTCCGAATCTGAGTAATCATGTTTATCAGAGCCAATTATGATATTAAAGAGAAACTTTTGTTTGAATCGCTTATTGTAACAAAAGTCATGCTCTTATATTGTAAGAACCTATGTCAAGGCTGGATGCATTGGAAATAAGCTGTGAAGTTTAATGCCTTCAAGTTATTTCTGTTTGAAGTTGAAGACCTGGTAACCTTCTTTCTGCCTAGATCTTTTGTTCCTCAATTTTCTCTTGTTACGATCTCTATATTGTTCTGGCAGAAAGTTGTCCCTTCCTAGTTCCTATATTCTAGTTTCTAATTTTCAGCTCTAAGTAGGCATCTTTCTGTTTTCTTTTTCTCTCTTTCAAATGACAACAAGCAAACTGAAAAGCATTGTCTTTTGCACTTTTGCTTGTTCACATCTATTTGATAAGTTGCTTCCACTGTGCATGTTATTTCTACTCAATAGTATACTCAATAGTATAATATTCAACACTTAACTTAGATTTGCCGCTGCCATGGATTTACTAGATTTTGATGGATCCTGTGTCCGTTACTGTTTTCATGACTGCTTAGATGCTTGGCAAATACCATGAATATTTTCTGTCAGTTGATGATGGAGGAGCCCTAACTTCTTGGGAGATTTGATGATGAAGATGCATTAAATGATCACCATTTTTGCAAAATTTTGGCTGATGGAAAATTCTGATCCTTGTATGGTTTTCTGTAAAATGCAATATCTTCCCCTTCTCCCCTGGTTGCCCCAAGAAAGCAAACTTCTAGTTTCCTTCTTATATTGGTCGACATAAGAGATATTTGGTTGTTCAATATACTAGAATCTATTAATTTTTGTCTTTTTTTGGCTTAAGGAAAATCTTGATGATCTTTGATTGAATTTTGAGATACCCAGATTGATGTTGCAATGATAAATGTAGTGAAGACTTGAATAACTTCACTTGAATATCCCATGATCACGCACATCTTAAATGATCTGTGGCCCATTAAAATGAACTAGAAGGTGCTCTGATATCAAAATTGTACTCGATGTGAATGTTAAGTATGGAGCTTTTAAGGTTTATTTGATGATGTTTGAATGGTAGAAGAACAGGAAAAGAGAAAACACTTGCAAACGTTAGGATATAGCCAATGTTCCACTTTCTTTTCTGAGAAGCAGAGAGAAGAACCAAGAGAGATAATAGTAGAAGATCTAGAAAGAGAGAAGATCAGAATCGTACCCTTCATCATAAATAAATCATAACACGCCAATCTTCACTCTTTATTTCCATTACATCAAGCTCTTATGTAGGCTTTTAAAACGTTAGATCATGACTCTTGCTTACTACATCTGTCTAATAAAAAAAAAACTTAACTTTTATCTACCACAATCGTCCACAATCAAAACATGACTCTTCAATAATCATTGGCACCTAGTAGTGACACCTAACAGAAAAATTACCCTTACAATGCCATAACTGAAATGAAACTGCTTATACTAAAGCTGCAGCAATTAGTCCCTATTATTTGGTTGCATCAATACTGTTATACATCTTCACTCCACAAAAAACCCACCTATGAGAGAAATATATCATCTTTGAATACCTATTACCCTTACAATGCCATAACTGAAATGAAACCTAACAGAAAAAATTACCTTACAATTCCATAGCAGAAAATTACTTCCATAACTGAAATGAAACCTCTTATAGTAAAGTTGCAGTTATAGTCCCTTTTATTTGGTTGCATCAGTACTGTTTTACATTTGACTTCACTCCCCAAAAAAGCTACCTTTATGACATTTGACTTCACTCCCCAAAAAAGCTACCTTTATGACATATTATCATCTTTGAATATATATTATGTGAAATAGAAAATGAATCTGGCTTTTTCACTTCACCTATGTAAGGTGATGAAGTTATCTAATTGAACTAGTGTTCTTTTTCCCGCTTCAGTAGAATAAATTCTCAAATTATTGAACAACATGTAACTAAGATGAACATGATCAGTATTTGATTTCTATTTATATCCCCATACATTTAGGCTGGAATTGAAAAGTTACTACCTTGTAATCTTTAACAAAGTAATACTTCTTTTATGTTGTGTCTCATGACGGGGCTTCTACTAAGCATACGCTAACTATATGGGCTGCTCGTTCATTTCTTATTCAGTGAGAACTGGTTTGGAAGGACCTGGGCTTTCTGCTTCTCAAAAGCTCTGGTATTGTTTCACCACTGTAGGAGGGCAGTATCTGTGGACACGTTTACAGTCATTTTCTGCTTTCCGCAGATGGGGTGATTCTGAACAGGTAACTGAATCATTCCTCTTCTTGTTCTCATCAAAATATAGATTCTTTACTATTTGAATTTGATTTGATGCGTCTTTTCTTGTAGAGACCATTGGCACGACGTGTTTGGGCTGTGATGCAAAGAATAGAGGGCTTCTATAAAGCTGCTGCTTTTTGTAACTTGCTCATATTTCTCTACACTGGAAGGTACTACTGTGTTTATCATGTTATATTTGGTACTTCAACTATTCTATCCATGTATATGTATATATATATATATGTATGTATATATGTATATATAT
>JBAKGM010000233.1:24008503-24018928 GCA_037177215.1 Asparagus racemosus
TTAAGACGTGTTACTGTTCACGCGTTTTGGCGTGAACAGTAAACGCGTTTGGGCCTCCTCGTGGGCTTATTCTCACAGATAGTCATTTTAAACTTTAATTTGTCTAGTCTTCAACTTGAAAATTTATATGTTACTTGATACATTGTTAAGAGTAATTATCCAGAGGATAGTCATTTAAATCAAATTATTCATTTGTATCACATATTTCCTTAATATCTTTATATAGTTGTGAACGAAGATTGAAACTTTTTTATTTTGCTTCCGCATTATTTCAGATGATTTATTTATCACTGTTTGGACATTCTAAGATTGTGATCTCAAATGTGATGTTTTTTGAATGATTGCAATGTACAAAACAAATTCTGGGTATTTATATAGAATTTGCTTTATCTCAATAAATATTTTGTCGGTATTATCATGTTCTGGTACATTTTGTCAGTATAATTTCACAAAAGTCAACAGTGTTTTAACATATACTTTTTTATTGCGCTTTTCATAGCATTATCTACATAAAAGTTTTATTTCTCATATTCAGCCCCCTCTAGGTTCTTACAATAGCCTGATGAAGTAAAACTATACCATGAAACCACTCAATGTTGTTTTTCTTGCTCCACAGGGTGCCTACTATATTTTCAAGGTTCATCTCTTCAATATGTGTATATCTTCTTACAATCTAATACCAGGTTATTTTTCAAATAGTGACATTACTCATCCTTAGTGTTTGTACTTATGAACATTACCCTATTGTTAGCAAGAGCAGACTTCAAAGATACATGTTGATGTATGTGATCGAACAGTCACTAACCCCGATGTGAGTTTAGTTTTAAAGTGAGCAGGGCTCGCCTTCTCTCCTATGGTTGGAGTTGGGATCTCCAGTGGTCCCTCCGACGATCAAGTCAGTAATGAGAAGAAGAGAAAATGTGTAGTGGAATTGACTGAGAATGAATCACTTACTTGTTCGATATTCCTACCGCTATTTATACCTAGGGCTTAGAGGGCACTCTTGTCTTTCAAGAGACAGCTGCTGAGTTAGCTCCCTCCTCCATGTGTTGAGAGACTATTGGGCCAGCTCCTGTATGCGCCGGCCACAGTAGCGCATCTCTGCCACAGTAGTATGCATTGACAGGTGTCAAACTGTGAACGGACCGAGAGTTAGCGTTTTCTATTCGCCATTAATGGGATGGGATTGGCGGCGTCTGCAGTAGCATGGGTCCGAGTTACCTTAAATACCGTGAGGGATGGAGGAGTAAAGGGGGTTGTCAGCACATTTAATGCGATAGTGATAGATTGTCGGGCGTGGGCTTCAGATAGCCGTCGTCTAGGTGGGGGATCACGAGTAACGAGAGAGGAGGGGGAGTCGGGACTGATTGGCTGACTTAAATTGCTCCTCTCGAGTGCTAAGAGTAATTTGATCGAGTGGACGACCATCATCACCTTTCGCGTCGTCCATAGGTCGCTAGGGTGAATGGTGGGCCGAATAGACGACCATCACTGCCTTTCACGTCATCCACGGATTGCTAGGGCGAATGGTGGGCCGAATGGACGACCATCACCACCTTTCGCGTCTTCCATGGATCGCTAGGGGGAATGGTGGGCCGAATGGACGACCATCACCACCTTTCACGTCGTCCATGGATAGCCATGATGTGGGTAGTGAGCGTAGGTTGTCTTATAGGCCGGTTAGGGTGGCTTGTGCCGCCCTCGGTCGACAGGTGGGTATGTTCATTTGTGTTGATACTCTTATTTTCCTTTTTAATCACTTATTAGTGGTTATGACCATAACAATACAGATTGTGCAATTTCACTAGCAATCACTAGAAGACATATATTGCATAGCACTTCTTGGATGTTTTCTTTCAATCCCGTAAGCTCGGGGTCATCATCTATAGCCACCCCATCTGCTATAATGGCTCAAGGAAGAAGATAGGAAGAATCTAATTAATAAAAAAGCGTAGCAATAAGAATTGGGGTGATCTATGCGTGAGCAAGTTCTTTTGCTATTTTGTTGATGGCAATGCTTAAAGATTGTCTAAGGAAATTATAATTGCTTCGAGATGACAACAATTCAGGATGAGGATTTAATTAACATAATAGAACTTATATTTTCTAAGTACTTGATTTTTAAAATGATCCAAACTCGGTAGTCAGTTATTATAGTTAAAGGGGTTTAAAGTAAAATCAACAACTTATTCAAGTTTCTTTCCCCTTCTTGAGCTAAATCTTATTAAAGTTGTTCAATAATATATATGTTATTTTATTTTCCTTTATTACATTTATTTACATTCTTAAAGGAATTTTTCATTGCATTTTGTAAAACTATCCCGTAACATTTATAATACATACTGAGTTAGCAATTTCACAAACAACCATTTGAGAATCTATACTGCAAAGCGCTTATTAGATGTTTTCTTTCAATTTCATAAGCCTATGATCATCATCAATAGCCACCCCATCTGCTGCAATGACTCTAGGAAGAAGATTGCAAGAATTTGATATAAGACTTACACAAAATGAGTTGGGGTGATATTTGTGTGAGCAAGGCTTTTTCACTCTTGGGAGAGATTCATGAACCTTTAACTTTGTATGTAATGACAGCAACCGTGATGGCAAGCCTTGAGGATTCGCTGAAGAATTTATAATTGCTTTGAGAAAATGCGAATTCTTAAAAAGAATTTAGTTAACAGAACAGAACCGATGTATCCTTTGTATCGGATTTTAATAATAAACATAATTGATTAGTCAGTTATTACAATTAAAGGGATTTAACATGGGCTCACAACTTATTCAACTTTCTTTCCCCTTCTCGAGATAAATCTTATCATAATTGTGCAATATGATATTTAACCTATTTTTCTTTATTTTATTTATTTCCTTTTATAAAGAAATTTTCACTGCACTTTTTAGAACGATCTTGTAACATTTATACAATCATTTTCAATGTAAGCAAGTTTGATTCATTAGTAATGTCACTGGAACTCAGTGCATACTTCTCAACGAAGTTGGAAAATTCGTTGTCGTTAAAGACACTTATGCTCAGATTTTCAATATTAACTTCACCTTGGGATTCGAGCATTGGAAAGTGGTTGTTTCATAGATACCAATTGTGCAATCTCACCTAAAACTATTTGAGAATCTATACTGCATAGCACTTCTCAGGTGTTCTCTTTCAAGCTCATAAGCTCAAGATCATCATCATTAGCCACCCCATTTGTTTCAATGACTCTTGGAAGAAGATAAGAAAAATCTAATAAAAGACTATACACGAGATAAATTTGGGTGATCTCTGCGTGAGCAGGTTCTTTTGTTAATTCTTGTGCTCTTGAAATAGTTTGTTGAACATTTAAGTTGTGGACATTGAGAGCTATTCTTTCCTATGCCAATCCATGAAGATTGGCTAAAGAACTTATACTTGCTTCAAGAAGACGGGAATTGATCACTATGTTTTATTACACTTTTATACCATTATTATCTATTTTATTGAACAAATATACTTGCTGATATTGTTTGTTTTATGAATTTGTTGGAAATAAAGAAATTATCAAATAATACCTTAAAAAGCCCAAAATACCTCTATTTGAAGTAGAAAAGCCTAGAGGAAGCCCGCAAAGCCCAAAAACCAAAGAGGAGTCGAATCAATGAGTAAACACAAGAAAATAGAATCTTTACAAACTAATCAATACACTAATCGATTATCTAATTGATAAGTTAATCGACGAGCTAATGAATTGGGTTATAAGAGAAACTAAGCAATGGTTGAATTTGATTTCTTTGAGCTCAAGACTAATCTAACGGCTAATGTTGATTGCTGTAGGCTATAAGTGAAGATAAAGAGTAAGGGTGAGGGATATATAAAAAATTTTGTGAACTTCTTTTGGAGAGGAGGGTCTAGAATTAAGCCCTTCAAAATTACAAGCTTTTGTTTGCAATAAATAAACAATTTCTACTCTTTTTAATTTTCTTTTTCTTCTCTTTTATTGATGAAAATTTGCTTCATAATGGGCCAGCCTTTGCAATATAAGTTTTTATTTTCCCACTTTTATTTTCTTTCTTAGAATTGCATTTTTTGGATTTCATTTCTTAGTTTTATGCTTTGTAGTTTAGATTTTTATCCCTTGCTTTTTATTAATGATTTATAGTTTAGGTTTTAATTCCATGCTTTTTATTATTGCTTTTTAGTTTAGATTTTTATTTTCTTGCTTTTTAGTCATGCTTTGTAATTTAGGATTTAGTTACTTTTGTAATATGAATAGCTAATTTCTTTAGGATTTTTAGGACTAGATAAAACTCGTTTAATTTCCTATTTGATTTTTGAATTGCTCTCTTTTTGTGCTTAAATGGCCAATGCTTAGGATAATCAACTAGAATAATAATTGGTAGAATAAAAGTTGATAGCTTATACTTATCTTAAATGATTTGATAGTTTATTTTTTTTTAATTCTAGAATTACTATATAGTTGTTTATTTCTATTCATGAATAGTAATATTATTTGAATATGGTTCTGATAAGTTATGCTTGTTCTGACTAACTTGATAATTTATGCTTTAGAATTCTAAGTAATATGAGAACTAAAAGTTAGTAGTTCATAAATCCAAATAGTAATTAACTAGTGGATTCAATCCTAGATTCCTAATTTATTCACTTGATTTCCTCCATCTTTTTATTTAATTCTTCTTTTGGGTTTATTCTCTTTCTTATTTTGTTATTTCTTTTTATTTGTTTCTTTCTCTTTTGTTGTTTTTAGCCTTTTCATTTGCAATAATCACACCCAAACCAATCTCTACACGCACACTATCTCTCTCTTCTCTTTCAAATTCAAGAACAACATTAGGACTTTATTAAAACACACATTCCTCGTAGGATCAACACTTGCTTGCTACACACACTAGTTGTGTACTTCCAGCGTTTTATTTAGAGCACATTAAGTTTCTGCTACCAATGTCAAGGGGGGGTGTTTATTTAGGAATTTATTTATTTTGGTTCTTTAATTTGTGTGTTTCATTATGAGGGATTGAACTATAAGAAGATTGAAGATCAAATAAGAAAATTTGCTTTAAGAGGGGCCAACCCATTGCAAAGGTGAGTTTTCTTTCTTGTAATTTTTAATTTCACCGTCTTGTTAGGATTCTCACAATTAGTGACAATTAGGTAATTAAAAAAGGAAAAAAAGATTTCTCTTGTTGACCATAATGAAATCTATCATTCACTTGAATAACTATTAAATACGATAATTAATAAAATAGGAGCCCTCTCTCTATCTCGCATTTGTTTGTTAGTGTTAACCTAATTAAAAAAAATTGGCATCCACTTGTACTTGCTTTCAAATTTTAAGGTTGCATTTGCGTCTAGTTTGTAGGAATCACAAAAGTGATTTGAGCATTTTGATTTGAGCACACACTTAAAAATACTTTTAAGGGCAAGCACCCATATCATGATAATGTAAGCGATTTCATCACCTTTGCCTTAGTTAAATATCACTTAATTCCTAATTACATAAACCCAAGCTTTAAACTCATTAAATACTGACCCCTAAAAGTTTGAGCTCAATAGAAAATAAGAAATTCTTAAGTGAACTGGATCAAGTTCATTTGACTCTGTTGGTATCTAAGGAAAGAGTTAGGGTAGCAAAAAACCTCGTAAGAAAAGAGGCTATTTAATTGGCACATGAGTCATGCCCAGGAGGAGCCCCCTCTAGGTTACTCTTACTTGGCTAACTGATCAAGCAAACTTGGGTTTATTCACTAAATAAGTTTTTGGTTAGCTAGGCCTAGTGGAATTTAGGCTTAACCCTAGAAATTAGGAGTAATTGATCAAATGGTTTGTCTTTTGATGTTTTAGTTAGGTTTTTCTTTTCTCCTTCCTTTTCTTTCACAAAAACCTTTTAGATATTTTTAGTTTTCTAAAAAATATAAAAATAAACAAAAAAGGTTTTTTTTAGATCTTTTTCTTAGCTTTTTATAAAACAAAAAAAATTCGCAGAAATAGTTTCATTAGTGTATGCAAGTTTGGATTGGTGATAATACAAAATATTTAGTTCGTTTTGAATTAGAACCAAAAGAAATGGCTAATCCAAATCCTCAAATTTTTTAGGATATGTTTTATCCTATAAGGAATTCAATCTCATCTTGCATTAGACTTTCAGATGTTAATGTTGTTAATTATGAGCTTAGACCTCACTTTATAAACATGCTTCCCAAATTTTTAGGAAACAAATTTGAGGATGCCTATATTTCTATATTTGAGTTTGAGAAAGTTTGTCCTATGGTTAAGATTAGAGAGTTATCTGAGGATGCAATTAAGCTCAGACTTGTCCCCTTTGCTGTTAAAAATAAGACTAAGAAATAGTTGTATAGCTTACCCACAAATTCTATCTTCACTCAGGTTAAATTTGCTACTATGATTCTGAAAAAATTCTTCCCAATTCGTAAAATGGTAAAGCTTAATAATAACATTCAGTCTTGTAGGATAATCATAAGGAGCCATTCTAGAAGAATTTTGATAGTTTTAAGGATTTCCTTATCCAATGTCCTTATCATGGTTTAGAGAAGTGGCGTTTATGCCAAATTATATATGAAGAATTGGATTATTCTTCAAAGACATCCTTAAAATCTATGTATCAAGGGGATTTCAAGAAGAAAAATGCTAGCGAAGCCTAAACATTTATAGAGAACTTATCTGAGAAAACCATGCAATGGGAGGATTATGATGAAAGAGCAAGTTCATTAATTTCATCAATCAAATCTAGTGGTTTGTCTGTAGAGTCAAACATAGGCTTTGAAGCTAAGATGGCTACAATCCTGCATCGATTAGAAGCCTTAGAAACTAAGGAAGAGCTCCCGCTCAAATTAACAAAGTTTCTTCTCTATGATGTTGTAATTTTCTACTTTAACTCATGTTTTAGAGGAATGTTCTCCTTTAGGAAATAATCAACCACTCGATCAGCTAAACGCTGCATTCCGGCATCCTAGAAATGACCCATTCTCTCTAACTTACAATCTAGATTATAGAAATCATCCGTACTTTACATGAAATTAAGAAAATTCCTCAGAAAATCTTAACTTCACTCCCTCTTCAGCTCCACAATTTCCTAGGGGAAACAGAAGTCCATCCAGCACTCACAATAATTTCTATAATCCACAACTCAATTTTTCATACCCAAATTAGCCTCCTCATTATCAATTGTAAATTCTACTCCACCAAGTTCTTATCATGAAAAATGATTCAATGTCTTAGAGGAAGGTCTAGAAACCATGATAAAAATATCTATACAGACCACCAACATGTTGACTCAGCCACCCAAAACTCTGAATTCCTTCATGCAAACAATAGGTTAATAGTTAAATGTTAACACTCAAGCCATAACTATACTAGTAACTCAACTAGGACAACAAGCAAGTGCTGTGAGGGAGAAAGAGAAAGGAAAATTTTCCAGTCAATCACTTGTAAATCCTAAAGACACTGGATCAAGTTCATCCAATCTAGCTGAAGTAAATGCAGTCCACATATTAAGATCCAGAAAACAAGTTGGTAACCAAGTTAAATTGCCTCTAGATCAAACTCATTTTTAGTCTTCTCCTATTGAATCTCCTGAACCATAACAAACTCTATCTTCTTCTAATAATTTTGTATAGCAGCACCTTCTAATGATCAAGAACCTGAGACCAAATCTAAGCTCAATCTAGATAGATATAAATCCGCTGCTCTCTTTTTAGATAGACTCAGACCTAGAAATAACTCTCCTCAAATGGAGAAGAACTTAAAAATATTTAGGCAGGTCAAAGTTAACATCTCTCTCTTAGATGCCATACAACAAATCTTATCATACACAAAATTCTTTAAGGATTTGTGCACTAAGAACAGAGTAACCAATGTTCTCAAGAAAGTATTTTAGCTACTAATATCAGTGATATTCTTTCAAAGTCCATGCCCTAGGATCCAGGTTGTTAAACTATTTCATGTGTTATAGAAAATATCTTCATTGATAAGGCACTTCTAGACTTAAGAGCTAGTATAAACCTTTTTCCTTATTCTGCCTATCAATAGCTAGCAGTAGGAGAACTGAAACTAACCAGATACACCCTCCAATTAGTTGATAGATCTATGAAGATACTTAAAGGAGAGATAGAGAATGTTTTGATTAAGGCTAGGGAATTTATATTTTTGCCTTTTCTGTTTATTTTATAGTCTTGGAAACGCAACTCTTTTTCAATCTCAAAGGTCAGATCCAGTCATTTTTGGAAGACCATTCTCAGCCACTTTAAATTATTTAATCAATTATAGAACCAATCTAATAAAGTTATCTTATGGAAATATGACTGTTAATATCAACATCTTCAATGTAGGAAACATCCGAGTGATCCATTAGATCAACCCCTAGAAGTGAACTTCATTTAGGGAATATTAAATGAACAGTTAGAAAGAGAGTGTGAGTCAGATCTTAGTTTATTTAAACTGAGTTTTGAAGAGACCTTTGATGAAGAAATTAAGCTGTTAGAAGAGATAGATCAGCTAGTAGATCATATATCTATACTGAGATGGTAGAATGAACCTTTGGATATAAAGCCCCAAGTCTAACTTCATCGGTCTAATGAGGAATCCCCTAAGCTAAATCTCAAAACTCGGCCTAAAAATCTGAAGTATGCCTATTTAGGGTAGATGAGATCCTACCAATTATTATTGTTTCTGATTTGACAACTGATTAAAAAGAAGCTCTTTTAAATGTCATGAGAGAAAAGAGGAAAGCCATTGGCTAGATCATGGCTGATATCAAAGGGATTAGTCTAATCATTATTCAATATAGATTCTATTTGACCGATGATGCCAAATCTACTAGGGATTCCCAGTGTAGGTTAAACCCAGTGATGAAAGAACCCGCTGGGAAAGACATTCTAAAATATCTTGATAATGGGATCATTTATCACATTTTTTATAGTTCTTGGGTGAGTCCAGTCTAGATGTTCCTAAGAAGTCTGGCATCATCGTGATCCAGAACAAGGCTAATGGGTTGATTCCCACTCGAATCTAAGCCAGATAGCAAGTCTACATTGATTATAGAAAACACAACTTAGCCACACAGAAATATTACTTCCCTCTTAATTCATAGCCTAAATGCTTGAATGTTTACGTAGACATGAGTTCTACTATTTCTTGGATGGATAATTATAGTACAATTAGATTTCTATTACTTCTAAAGATCAGGAGAAAACCAATTTCACATGCCCGTATGGAACTTTTCCCTACCATCGCATGTCTTTTGGGTTATGCAATGCTCCCACCACATTCTAATGCTCATGATCAGCATCTTTTCTAATATGGTTAAGCAATTCTTAAAGATTTTAATGGATAATTTTTCATTCTTTGGTGACACGTTTTCTGAATATTTGCATCATCTCAAACTTGTCCTAGCACAGTGTAAGGACAAAAATCTAACTCTGAATTAGGAGATATGTCACTTCATGGTTAAACATGGAATTGTCTCAGGGCATGTAGTTTTCAATAAGGGGATATAGGTTGACAAAGCAAAGGTAAATCTCATTTTCAACCTTCCTCTTTCAAAAAATTTCAAGAATGTTAGATCATTTTTTAGTCACGTTGGTTTTTATAGATGGTTCATTAAAGAATTTTAGCAAACTTGCTAGGCTTTTGACCAATCTTTTAGCTAAGGATACAACCTTTGAATTCTCCCCTGAAGGAATTTAATCATCTAAAGAAGGATCTAAACATAGCTCCTATCATTCATGTACCGGATTAGGCTCTACCCTTTGAGTTAATGTGTGATGCATCCAATTTTGCAATTAGTGTAGTCTTGGGACAATGGATAGGTGGAAAGCCGAATGTGATCTACTATGCAACTATGACACGGAATGATACATAGCAAAACTATTCTATCACAAAGATTGTGTTTTTAGCTGTTGTTTTTTCCTTAGAGAAATTTAGGTCCTACCGTACTAGGTCTCTTATCAAGGTTTACACTGATCTTGCTGCACTGAAATATCTTTTGACCAAGAAAGATGCTATAACAAGACTCACTAAATGGATATTCTTGCTCCAAGAGTTCGATTTGTAAATGTAGGATCATTGATCTAACATACTAAAACACTAGAGGGGGCTGAATAGTGTTCTATTAAAAATTATGCAAAATAGATTATAAATTACAATAAAGATAGCATCAATCACAGAAAATAACCAACACAAACAAGAGATTTTATAATAGTTCCACCTCCCCAGTGTACATCTAGTCCCCAAGCAAATCCCACTTAAGATTTCCACTATGATTTTGAAAAATAATTACAAAATCAAAAAGCAAAACTGACCAATTTGTAAGACTATACAAATTGTACACAATCTCTGCACCAAGAGATCAACACCTCTCAAAACCCGAGAGAGAACTTTTCATGAATCAACAACAACAATTCCTATAAGCCTTG
>JBAKGM010000233.1:24028302-24039014 GCA_037177215.1 Asparagus racemosus
CCCCCCCCCCCCCCCCCCCCCCAACACAAATAACTTTGCTATAGTTTTTCACTAAAACACAAATAAACATTGAAAATATAGAAAATTAAAAGCAAACAACCAAAACAAACAGTAACCAAGGAACACACAAGATTTTCACAGTGATTCAGATAACAATCCTACATCTATTTTTCCTTCTCACGAAGGGTCTTCCTCACTACGATTGGAATTCACCTGAATCATAACACGATTCAGTAGGCTTATAAAGACCGTATCCTATAATCTACCCGAAATTAGTCATCTAACCCAACTCCTCACAAATGAGTAACACGTAGCCCTAGCTAGTCCCAACCCTCAATTATCATTGGCTTAAATACGCCATAAACCCTCAATAAATACCGGCTTGAGTACGCTGAAAACTCTCAATTAATGCCAGCTTGAGTTAGCCGTAAAAATAAGTTTGAAAAAAACTATCAAAAATAGTTTAAGCACAAAATGAAAAAAGAAGATATTATAGCCCTTTTGATTAACAAACTGTTCTTCAAAAGATTGAAGAGAAGCTCAAAGAAGAACATTGTAGATCTTAATTCCAAGGTTAACTTCTCTCGCTAAGATAATCTGATGTTGTGGAGCGTGACGAGAAAGAGTTTGTTGAGGTTCAAGGGGTTCAAATCACAAATTAATATTCTTCTTTTAAACCCTAGAAATTTTCCCCCTTAAAGCTTGTTTTTTTCAAGCATAGAACCTCTATAAAATATAATCTCTTCCTATCTTATACTGCCTCTGATAAATAAGAAAAGAGATATTAAAATCATGGTAGAAGTTGGAGATGAAAGGGATTAACGAACGGTTGTGATTAACTCTTGAAATCTATCAAAACACGTCGTTACTATCGATGGTTCCTCATGACCATCGATGCTTCCCTGAGCACCATTAAGGGTTGCCTTTAGATCATTGATGGTCTGATTTTGAGTTTCTGAATATCTGCGATTGTGCACTGTACACCATCGATGGTTCAAGGGACCATCAACGGTTCCCTATAGATCATTGGGTTTGAAATCAACTTTCTTGAATTCTTTGATTGTTCACTAGATCATTGATGAGCCTTGACCGATGGTTCACTATAGAAAATCAATGGTTCCAAGGCTAAAATCAACATAAATACTGATTTTTGCGTCGTTTCACCTCGTACCCTTCGTATACCTGTTTTCACTCGTACTATATCATCTCAAACAAATATTAATACCAAATGAGAGCTTGTTATTACTCAAACAAGAGCTATTGTATGGACTTCGTCCTAACAGCTCCACCACTGTCTCTTGTTGTTGAAGCTCTACCATCTCTTGTCATCGAAGCTCCACCTCCTCTCGCTATTGAAGCTCCACCTCCTGTATGTTCTTCGAAGCTTCCTAGTCCTACTTGTTCCTCGTGAAGCACCTCCGTCTCTCTTCATTTGCTCTCTTCGAAGCAACACCAACTCTTCCTCGAAGCGCCGCTATCTCCCCCAACTCCGAAGCATCTCTATAAACCATTAAATATGCATTTATAGATTTTTAAAATATTTTTCTTATTTTTTGAATACTTATACATATTTAAATTGGTCCGCTTTTTAACTTTGCAATTTTTACCGTTAAAACCTAAAATAGTAGTAGCGTTACCTCACCGCTTCACTACGCCTTCCACTTTCCAGAACCTCATGTCCACTGTTTCGAGTATTTTGTAATTGCAATTAACTCAGATAGTCGTTGACCTAGGTAAAAATACTTTTTGACCGTCTACATCCATCTATTGAATAGGAAAATATTTTTCTTTTATCTTGCATTCTTCGAATGTAAAACCTCCAACCAATTTTATGACAGCCAATATCTTATCACCTTGCACCTTTCTAATCTAGCTATCATATGCACTTGTCCATCATTCAAATCATACCAAATGAGTATGTTTCCCTTGAGAAGAAGCTTTCCCTCATGGATAGCATCAAAGGTTAATACCTGACATAAATGATTGATCTTAAATTTTCCCAGATAAAAGAAACTCATTTTCCTTTTAATATTTGATGTTTAACTGTCTTTAATTTCATGCACCTAACTTAAGTCATTGAAATTTAAACTCTTCTCAAACCTTATGTTTCAGCATTAATATGTGACTCATATGTTAAGTTTTAGTATTACTTGCACTACAAGTCACTTCTTCTAGGAATGATCATTCATAGAATCATAAATGTTGAGTGTTTGCATACTTTATTAGACTTGCTAAACTTGGAAAGCTTAGAGTAAGACAACATGTATATGAATTAAGTTGTGATGCCTTAGTGGGTGTTTGGAAAGGCTTATTTTTTGAAGTTGATAAGTTATGCTGGATTTTAATGGCTTTTGAATTTTTTAATAAAAATATTATAAAAATTGTTTGAGTATAATAGTAATTTGCTTGGTCAAACCTCGCTTTTTTAAGTGAACTTATAAGCTAGTTTTTCAAAAGTTAGGGTATGCCAGTTTTTTAAAATACGACTTATAAGCTAACTTATTTGGTATTTTACTAAATAGATAGAAATAAAAAAACTGGCTTAAAAGCTTATTTGACTAAAAAATAAGCCCTTCCCAAATACCCTCTTAGTTATGTGGTGTCCTACTTTTAGAACACAAGCTTGTTACAAGTAAAGGAGTGTGAAGAACCGTCGGCCAAGTTAATTGAGATTCGAGGTTAGCAATAATGCAACTTTTACTAATGTCAGATGCCGTACAGTCGAAAGGGATTAGATATAGCTAAGCTTTTTCGTTCAAATAATTTATAGTCACCATTGCTTCACGTGATTTTGGTAAGTGCTTCCAATTATTTGTTTACTCTACTTTATTTATTTATTAATTATATAAGCCCTACAGTAGCACTACTATAAACATGCTTAGCCTAAATAGGTGGTTGGAACCATTGGGACAAGTTTTATCAGTCCCAACAATTCTAAACATTGGGGCCTAATAATTTTAGCAAAAAATGTAGGGGAGAATCTTCCCCCCTTTTTTTGATACAAACCCCCCCGTACTTCAGCCCTCCTCCCCCACCTCTCTCTCTCTCTCTCTCTCTCTCTCTCTCTCTCTCTCTCTCTCTCTCTCTCTCTCTCTCTTCCTGTTCTTGTTCTCAAACCGCCGATCAAGACCATTGCTGGTGTCAACCTCGCCGAAGATTCCTCGCCGCCTCCTCCTTCTCAAAACCCCCAAAACCCTGCTCGTCTCTCTCTTTTCTCTACTCCGAAATCCCCCCAAAGCCCTAATGCCTTCATTGCCAAAGACTCAATTGCCGCCTCCTCCTCTCACCTCACGCTCCATTGCTTCCTCTCTCCCCTCTAAAGCCTAACCAGCCCTGATTTCCCCTCCTCCTCTCTCCCCTCAAAACTCTATATTTGCGGGAAAAGTCGGCTTGATCTTCATTGATGATGAACTCATTACAGCTTTATGTATTTACAAATGAATTAAAAGGTTGTCTTTTTAGAAGACTCGGTTACAATGAAAATCAAGAGAATAAAAATTATAACTTTTTCCTTTAAACAAACGCAGAATCCTGTTTATCGGGCTCCTGCTTGCGTGGGATCTATGCCAGTGCCGGGGTTTATCCATGGACCGCCGTGTGATCGGATCCTAGTGTCAGATCTAAGATCTACATGGTCAAAGGAAATTATTTCACGAAGGAAATAATCGCCTGAAGTGAGATCGACCAAGCGAAATCACTACTCTTCTCGGGATCAAAACCAAGTTTGATCCAGAGGAATCACGTGTAGATCTGATCCGGTGATCTCTTGAACTTTTTCACTTTATGCATTGATGGGCTCGCCGAGATCTCAGAGCTAGAATTCTCGGATCTAAGTGTAGATCGCTCTAAAATTCGATAGAGTCTCCCCTTCTTGCTAAAAAGTCCAGATCTGAGAAAATGAGCCCCCTCCTCATATTTAGAGGTTTTGAATGCGGGTACGGGTCAGATTTGTGCCGAGCTACCACTTGGTGGCTCAGCCACCGAGCCGCCCACGTGGCTTCGTTTTGTTGTTTTCTGAGTCTAATTTATTCAGTCTTGTCGATATTTGCTCATCTGAAGCTTCGCAGTTGGATTCATTCCATCGTTTGTATGTGATTCATTACTTCGCTGACTTGCACGCCTCACCGACTCACTTCATGCGCTTTGTCAACTCATTTTATGCGTTTGCGTCGCGGTCACGTCATCAACGGTTCGCCATTGCATCGTCGGATGGTTGTTGTTCGTCAACCCATCGTCACGAGTCATGTTCGGGGACTTATAGGTAATTTTCAACGTCTACAGATACACCTCTCTAAAGTATTTAGTCTCGTTATTTTATAGAAGAGCCTGAAATACCTTGGATATGATAGGCCTAAACCTTTAATCGGCATAAAGGACCTAAAAACGGCTTCAAATCTTGATTTCTTCAATTCTTTCAGATTATCCGATGCTTTGTCGAACGACTGAGAGTATCACGGTGCTGCATTTATTGTCTGACTGCTGTCGAAATCTTGAACTGAAGCTGGTAACTGAATTTTTTTTTGCTTTAGCTCGTGTCAGTGAGTTGTCGTAGAACTGACCATCAAACTTCTTGCTATTTTCCTTTAGTCGGTGAATTCTCTGTTTGTGACGCGTTGACCGGCGTCAACATAGTTTTAAGCTCCATTGGAGGTTGTCGAGTTATCCTTAAGAATATTTTATAAAAATATTCTCTAGAAACTTATCGACAAAAGTGGGAAACAGTTTAGACTCATATACCCTATTGGAGTAAAAGAGGCTTGAATAAACCGAACCGAATGACAAGTGACCCTCAATGAGTGATAACCCCACTGAATAAATATCCAGGGCCCCTCCGGATGTGTGGTAGGGGGAAGAAAAATGAAGGAATCAATTGACGGGCTAATTTGCTGCCGTCCTGGTTTGAATTTTAGTTTAGGGCCCGGTTCGGTCTGGTTCAGAGCTAGTTCGATCCGGTTCAGGGCTGGTTCGAGTCGACTTGGGGCTGGTTTAAAAACCCTAAAACTTCTTTTTTTCCTTCATTTTTTTCTCTTGGAGGCCGAATTTCTCCCTCCTTTTTTTGTTCTCCTCTTTCGCCTCGTTTCTCTTGAACCCTAACGAGCTTTTCTTTAGGTAGATTCCCTTTTATTTTACCACAAAGATCTGTGAATTTTGATCTCGAATCTAGGGCTTTCGAGGGGGGGAAAGAAAGAACTCGAACCACTGCCACCAGTTGGCTCGGCCTTGGCCGAGCCACCCTGGGGCGGTTTGGCCTTGGCCAAGCCGCCCAAGTGGCATTTCCTCTTTTTTTCTTTTTTTTCCTTTATTTTTCTTTCGAATTGATCTCGGCATACGCGGTCTCTATAGGTTTAACTAGAATTTTAACTGTAAAATCTCATATTGTTTTGTAGGATTTTGGTTAAAATTCATAGTTTCCCTTCATATTTCGGGTTTATCTTTGTATCTGACCCATTCAATTCTTTTGCAGATCGACATGGTGTCTGGGAGATCACGCGCTCTGAGGAGTCAAGCCGCTGCCTTGTCACATGAGAGTGTGCCTCCATCATTTACTGGTGAGCCCTTTTCCTCATCTTTCACTCAAAATTTGCATATCGCATCCCCGTTTTGTTCTCCTTCGTGAGGCAATTGGGAAGAGCCGAGATCCTCCTTGGTGAGGTTTGATGCTTAAAAGATAGGTTTTGCTTGGTCAACACCTATCTTGAAGCAATTAAAGGGAGGTGATTCCATGTCGCATCGTGCTCCTTAGGGCAGGGTATACTATCGCTTTACTTGTGTGATGATATACATTGTCCTATGAGTGCCTAATGCAGCCAGAATCGTCTCACCCATTATAAGGCAGTGACTCTATCTCAGAGGTCTGCGAGATGAGTTCGACGCCTTATATTGCCTTTATGACTGAATCTAACGAATATTAATTACTTGTTTCCAGTTGAATACCCCTCTAGAGTGTTTTCCTCTCAAGCGGTTGATGGTTTGCCCAGGGTACATTAGCGGAGGCCATCCAGGCGATTCGTGAGGGGAGTTTACGTGTCCTTCGATTGTTGATTACTAACGCATCGCTTGTGAGAGACACCAGCTCCACTCAGCCTCTAAAGAAAACGGAGTACTTGTTTGGTGATTCCTTTGAAGATCTAGACGTAGCTTTTATTGCAAGTGAGCAGTGGCTACATAAAGATGATGGAGGGTTTTTATATCTCCCATGGATACCTTGCCATCACTCATTGACTGAGTTGAGGTGTCAGGTCGTGACTCGGGAGATGTCATGGAGCTTGACAGAGGAGCATGATCACATACATTACGGGTATATTACCCACCAGGCCATTCCGGGTTTGAGTAGGTACCGTGTCTTAGACTGCGTCCTGGTGTGTTGGGATTAGACACACACCTCGAGACGACCTGTTCACTGCTGCTCATACCTTGAATAATCGTCTTGTGAAGCTGGAGTGAGAAATGCCTGCGACCCGTCATAGATTTTACGGGTGGGTTCATTCTTCAGACAAGCTTTGGTGGGCTCGTATGACGAACTATGTCCTCAGTCAAAGGGATGAAGAGCTACATGCCTGTGGTTTATATGTAGTGATTCGTGTCACCATGTATGGGCTACCAATCAGTGCCAATCATTTCTTTGCATTGTCAGAGCTCTACGACCCAGATTCGAATACTTTCTTGACCAAGCATGGGGAGCAAGGGTTAGCTCTCCATGAGATGCATCAAGTCTCCAGCTTATCCATGGGGAAGATGTTATACCAAGAGTACTTTCCCTCGAATCGGGAGTTGAGTCAACGAAAAGATCGCATGCCCAGTCGTTATGATACATTATGGGATCTTACTTTCCACTATCATATTGCTTTGGTACAGGCTGAGCCACTAGTAAAGAGAAAGTCACAAGTGAGCCTGAAGCAGTTCGCAGGTTACTTGTTCAGGCATCTAGAAAGCAATTCTGGCGAGCTGATTTGTGGGTTGGCACCGCTCACTCCTTCAGAGGTCAACGAGCTAATCAGGAAGTCCAGTGCCCACTCTTATACCATCAGTAACACCGAGGGTGATTTTCCTACAAGGACTAAATTCAAGACATTCTTGTGGCATGCAGTTAAGCCGATTCAGCCGATGACTCTCTTAGCCGGTTACCTTGCAATCTAGTTGAAGAAGTGTGTGGTACGGTATTAGTCTGGTGATGCTTTACCATTAGAAGTGCTTTACCCCGCAGTTCAGCTTGCTCACAAGAAGGAACTTTCTCTCTTTCCAGTGATGGTGGCTAACCTTCATCGCAGGCTTCGATAGATAGTCAGTGCCTTTACTCAGGGGAAGGGTGAGCCGTCGACTTGGATTCCTACTATTAAGGTGGAGCTTTCATACACCTACCTGATGGCCTAGTTTGTCTTTCATCGCTCAGATATGATGTCAGCGCCGGGCACTGCAGATCAATCTACGCCCTTACTACAATTATTAGAGAATTACAGATGGAAGGGGTGAGGATTCTCAGAGATAAGAAAGCAACTGTAGGTTCACAAGTGTTGGGTTTTCTCCAGATGCTTCCCACAATTCTCTGGCCAGTACAGTGAGTCTTTGATTGATGAGGAGAGACCGAGAGCGAGTCGAACCTCTCTTGATGTTGGCTGCTTCAATTGGTTGATGAACATTAGACCGGGTTACCTGATATTTTGAGTGAGATATGTGTACTTTATAGAGCTGTATCTACCCTGTCGATTTGCTTGCCAGTTTGGGTATGACCACCTTTATGTCAGAAATCTGAATCAACGGCTTTGGACTCATGGTGGATTAGTGGACGGCATCCGAGCATGGCTATGGAGTGTGATCGGGTGCACTGGTGCTAGGTTCAGCCTTCCGAGTGCCGAGCGTCGGCTGGAGCTGACGTTCTTATGCTACAGGTGGTTGCTGGCGGCTAATGAACCCGTTTCTATGAAGCCTATTGCAGAATTAGCAGCCGAAGAGGCCTCTTGAGCTGATGCTCAGATGATTCAGAAGACCGCTCAGTTACAGAGGAAGCGATGTAAGACTCGTCGAATGGAGGAAGAGGAGGCTTTCAACTCTGGCGAAGAGACCTCGGGAGGAGATCATTCGGATGACGAAGCTCATGAGGAGGACTTAGGTACTTCCTTTTCCTTTTTCTCTTTCCTCTTTTAGGATTATTGGGTCTGACAGCAATTTGAATTTTCAGGAATAATATCCGAGGAGGAGGAGGAGGGACTTTGCCCCTCTTATGGGGCGAAGCCATGAGCTGGGATTCAGGCTGTTAAGCGGAAAAAATTAGCCCATAAGACAAGTACGAACCCACAAGCTTTTGAGATGGACTTAGCTGGTGATGATCCTATCAGCGAAGGAGGTAACACCTATCCACTAGGTAGTGCCTTCGATCATTTAATTCCTTGAACTCAGGGCTCATATTTCTCTATTTCTGTGCAGGAGGATATGGAGAAGGCGAGACCAGCTTTGATTTTCCCGATCACGACTTCGTCTCTCCTAACGAACCCAGTTTCACACAGCAGGTGCATGGGTCTATGACAGAAGAGCCTAAGACTACCAATGTAGGACCTGATTCAGCAAATCCAGGTACATCTATCATTGGTAATACCTCATTTAGATGGCGAGTACATAATTGAACAACTCAAAATTCATGCCTTCCCTAATTGTCTCTATGCTTCTTGCTCTTTTAGAGAAATTGCGGGAAGCAAATGTGGACACTGGGATTAGAGAGACTAATTACCATGTAGGAGGTAAGTCATTTTAGCTGATCGTGGGTTCTTAATTCTGCTTCTTTCACTTAAGTTTTCTTGTGTCAGATTTTTTGATAGAGGACTTTGATGAAGAAGGCCTGCTTATGGACACCCCTATGGATGACTTGATATATGGCTCTCCCCGAGATGACCGTCTTCCTGGTGATATATCACTTGAGCCATCAATTCTCGAAAATACTGAGGCTCGTTCCTCTAAAGGTATGGGTTCTCTCCCCCGTTAATTATAGGACTAGTCATTTTTGACTAATGCAACTATAATTTAATGAATCTAAGGAATTCATTTGTTATTGGCAGGAACTCCTACTGAGGCTCCTCTAAACTTGGCTACCATGGCGGCTACTGTGCCTGATAAACATACCGCGAGACCAACTACAGCAGTTGGTGCATAAACGACAATTACTCTCCCGATAGCCTCGCTAAACCGTGAAGATATACCGATGGAAGTAGGTACAGGTTATCCAACTAAGGATGTCTATGCCGGCTTCTGACTTAAGATTCTAAAACGCCCCTTTTTTCTTTTTTCAGGGATACATCTCAACTCCATGATCTGGCGAGGGTGTTGATGTCAGATGACGACCCAGCTCGGATTATTATCGGTATGGAAGTCCGCTCATTCTTTTCTTTCATCAACATGATGATCGACAAGATTCTCCACGTGGGCTTCCTCTCCGTCTGTTCATGTCAGTTCTTGGCTCTAGAATGGATTTGATAAGGGATGCTGGTTACCTAGAGTTAGCCAAGGCAATTACTTATGATCTTGATCATCTGGAACTCAAGCTTTAGAAATTGTAGGAGTTAAAGGCAGCAGGTGTTTCTTCGTATATAGCTGACCGAGAGGAATCCCGACTGGAAGCATGGCGCGATGTTCGTATTTTTGCTAGACTCGAGGTTCAAATACAGCGGGACCGGGTAGAGCGGGTTAAGACCGCACTTGCCGAGAAATCAGCATCCCTGAGCAACATTCATTCTTGTATTGCATCAAGTGAGGCCAAGATAGCACAATTTAGGCGGGAACTTCAGGTGGAGGAAGAGAACTTTAGTGTCTTTGAGCTGACAAGGGTCAACGAAGAGGAAGGTCAAACCACCATATCCAAGCAACTGGAGCTCTCTGAATGAAAGCTAGCTGAAGTTGAGGAAGAAGCTGCGAAGACACTGACTGCCAATGAGGAGTCTTTCAAGGCTGAGTTGCAGAAGAAGCTCCAACAAGCTTACAACGATGGGTTGTCCAAGCCAGAATGAGAGATCTTTTGCCATAGACTTGATGTTTGAATAGCCGTAATTTCTTCGTTGAAAGACTCGACTCTTCATTGATTGTATAAATTTCTATCCTCCTTTTTTGTTGCTTATTATGATTTTTTATTTCGTTTGAAATAATCAACCACAATACTCATAGGATTTTTGGCAAACCCTCATCCATCAATGCATTTGATGAGCCTTTACCGATTACTATTTGAATCGGGCTAGCATGCGAATTATTTAAATCCATTCCGCACGTGACGTTGTGCTAAAAGAATATAACTCTTTCAGACGTGGTGGTATGATGTTGAATACATAGGTTTCGTACTCTTTTACGGGCAAGAGACTAACAGGCAACACGTGTTAGGTGCTGACTTGTAACACCCGTGATTTTTCGATGCGTATTTTTCATATTAATATACTTGATACGTATATTTTTATAATACGTTATTTTTTTATATTAAAATACTAGATGGTATTTTATCCATTCTGTAATACCCGTAATTTTAATACAAATTTGAGTAAATATTTTAGTGTTTAAAATATTAAATATTTCATTTTTAAGAGAGTATTTTATCATCCGATATTTTCTATGATTTTTATTAGCTCAGTTATAATTATCTTAATAATTGTAATTATAAATTCAAATTATTGAATAAAATAATATTAATATTATATTGTCATTTTGAGGCTCAAACTGTTTAAAATTTTTACTGTTATCAT
>JBAKGM010000233.1:24039114-24052449 GCA_037177215.1 Asparagus racemosus
GGCAGAAAATTACTATATATACATTGATTTGGATTAGGTTGATAATCTGCATCCTTGTGCATGTTTTTGTGCACGGCTTGCAGCTTCACGGAATCTGAAATCCTGTGAAGTTGAAGACCCAGTTTGGCAGAGAGCTGAAATGCAGCTCTCTGCCAAATAGGCCCTGAATCTTCACGGGATTTCAAATTCCGTGAAGTTTAAAACTTCACGTGATTTGAAATCCCATGAAGTTTGGTGCCACTATTTTTTTAATTAAGGCGGTTAATTGAGCCTTAAACTTCACGGGATTTTAAATCCCGTGAAGCTTTCGAGTTTTATTTGCCAAAATCGACCCAGTTTCAGCCACGTGGCTGAAACTAGATTGATTTTGGCAAATAAAACACAACGATGTCGAAATTTACAAATAAATGTCTAAGAAGGTCTAATTTGAAAATTTATCCAATAAAATAATTATAAAGTCCCATAATACTATAAAAAGATTTTGTTATGAAGTACTTATATACAGTGTGGTCACCAAACAAGAATCTGCTAGTTTTGGAGCCAAGTTGTTTGCCTCCTCAGTAGAACACACCCTTACAAAAGAAATGTTCATCCCACTGGGTTGTGTTAGGAGCCCATAAAGTTTTAGGACATGGTCCTAATTAATTCCAAGGACATCTTCAAATATTATATACATCACACCTTTTTCTGTCACTAAACTTGGAATACACTGGCTACCACTCTAAAGCAAATATGCAACTAGCAAAGAAAGCTTAAGTCCTTTTATTCCTATTAATCTCTCTCTGCTACCACATGAGTGTCCACTTCAGTAAAAAGAAAATGTGTTATCAGAAACTAATATTTTGTAATCTAGTCACACTCTTTATGAGCCATCTCTCTTGTGGATACTCTTTTTAGAAAAAAGGCTTAAAGCATGCGCTATTGCTACACTCTTCGACACATGATCCTTGTGAATTTTTTACTGTGCATTAGTGGTGAGCAATCCATAGATCCACTACATTTTAGTAGTTCTACTTTGAAACCCTGTATAGGCTAGCTGAGTCAGCAAAGTTTGCTTTGTCTAGGAAATGGGGTTGATTAGTTTTGCACTAAACCCTTGTCACCATCCCAAGATTTTTAATAAAAAGCCATCTTATTTAGCATGAAATGTGTTTTAATGTGTTTTAGTCCTGAATAAGAGTTTTATTTGGTAGATTCTAGGTCCATAGGGAGTTTGCGTCCAACTTAACGACGTTTTTAAGATGAAAATGACATTATAAACAAGTATCATTGCAAAGTTACCAGATAAAGCTTTTGTTAAGAATTTAAATGACTCTGGTTTGTCATGTGTTTGACATGATTAAAACTAGCTATTTAGCCAATAAACTATGGTTGGTAAAGTTGTGCATTCCAGCAAAGTCACTAATTCTACATAAAAGTTTATTTGGATAAGATTTGCATAACACTTAATTCCACTAACCAAGTATTGACCAATTATACAGATGAAACCTAATCAGGGGACCTACCTTTTATGTGTAGTACAATGACATATATGCTTTGGTGTTGACAACCATTTGATTCTCATTAGATGAAGATATATTTCTTGCTTGCGTTAGTTGAAAACACATTGAATTTTATTTTTTTTTTAAAAACATAAGAGTTTATTAACCTCAACCTCCCACTTAATCAGGGAACCAGGAGCTCAACACCCATTATCATAGCTCTTTGTGCTATAGTTTGGGATATAAAGAGGACATAGGGACCTATTAGCCTATAATAACACGAGAATGTGAATGAAACGGATGACATCATTAAAAAGTTCTTCCAGCTCTTATCAATGACTCTGAACTTCGTTAAAATGAAAGAGGCTGGCCAAGCAAAATCTGTATACAAATGTCAGGTCCTTTACATTGCTATGCTCTGTAAAGGACAGAGATTGAAATGAAGAGAGACCATTAGAGGATATACAAGAACCTTTACCCTAATAACCTCAATAGAGTCTCTTCACATATGAAAAGCTAAATGTCTTTCTTTTTAGCGATCCAGGCCAAGATGCCGAAGAAATTTATTAACCAGAGAATAGAGACCACGAAAATTGCAATTATATTCTAAAGAGGAAGAACAATAGAACGGACTCTAAAACAAAATAAACGACCACGAAAATTGCAAGAAAAATCAAATTTTGACAACAACTCACCTCTCAAAACAACTGCTTCAAACTCAAACAAGCCCTCATTCCAGCCCCCAAAACACAAAATCGCCTCCGATCCTCAAAATCACCTAAAATCAAAAGGCCCAAACTTTCAAACACTAAACGGGTCCAATCGAGCTCAGGACGTCAAATTGATGTCCAAAATTGGAAAGAGCAGAGGGTGAATTTGAGGGGGAAAGGGAGGGCAAACTTAGGGTTAGGGTTTCCAATAATCGCCCAGATATTTGGGAAAAAGAGTTGTTAGCTTCGAGGCGAAAGACTGTGAGCTTCGAGAGAACGAAGAGAGGAATTTGTAGAGAGGGATATTAGGGTTTCAGTAAGATGATCGACAGAGAACGAAGAGAGAGACAAGAGAACGAAGAGAGAGAACCGAGAGAAAGAGAGCAAGACGAGAGAATGAGAGAGGAACGGGATTAGTGGCTAGGGTTTTCACTGCAATGCCTGCCTATTAACCGCCCGTTTATCCTCTTTTCGATAGATACCCGCCCATTTAGACCCATTTAACCAAATGGGTGGGTTATGGGCTGAATGGTGGGTGGGCTGGGTGGGCAATTGGGCATGGGTCATAATTGCCAAGTCTAATCTCCCGTGTCAAATGCTAATAGAAAAGTTTAGGGATAACTAACAATAATTGGCTAACCCTCTGCAGGAGGTGTATCAGCATTTAAACCTGTAAATAGAATGGTCTGCTTTGTTGTTTCACACTGCTCATAAGCTGCTAATAACTCATTGATTTATCATCATCTTCCCATGGCCAACCAATCTATACTCCCTAGTATCACCCACCACATTTTGAATCCTTTCAATAACTAATAACAAAATTATGTCACATCCCATAGCAGCAGCATATTTTCATTTGATCACCTGGAACTGCACCACTTCTAACTGAAAACTACAAATTCAATCAAGAATCAGGATTGGCTTGTGAACCTGACAACGTCACGAATATCAACAGATATAGTAAACACCAAGAAGAAAAAGCAGCTAAAATTCATTCTAACGGCAACAAAAAAAGTCCGAAAGGATATGGAGGATGATGTTGTTTCTTATGGAGGATGATGTTGTTTCTTTGAAAAAAGCTTACACATTTGCTTAAATCAGAATGTAGTGCAAACAGTAAATGGTATAAATGCAATAACTACCAGCAACAACAAAAAAATCGACAATTTCTTCTAAAGCGCCGTACAAGAGAGGTGAACATCAGTGCTAAAAGAGCTGAGGCCAAGTGAAATTCACTTAATCAATGTTTCTTGATACTAGTTGTCAACCTCCATTGCTTGTGCTGCTTTGGCTTTTGCCAAAGCTGATAGTTTAGTCGTCACCTTCCTTTTCCCAACTTGAAACCCACCTGAAATTTTCTTTTTCTTCTCACTACCATCAATCTGATCACAGACAGAAGGAACTCGGTATCGATTGAATATTTATATATGCAGGTCATGGTAAATGCAGAGCAAAAGTACAATCAAACACGTACAAATCAAAGTAAACGCAGCACGAGATACTGACAAATGTTTAGGAATGAAAAAAAACCTCTTCACAATCCGATGGAGTTGAAAAGCACACGGCTATGGATGAAAAAGAACTACATTAAAGAGGTTAAGGTGGAGAGAACAATATGACAGAATCAATAAGTTGATGGGGATATACACAATCAGTAAGAAGAAATTAAAGAGATGAAGAAGAAATTACAGGGATATACATGATTCTCTAAACTGGATTTTCCTTAAATTCCCCTTTTGATGTGTATATTTGGTCCTCTACATGGTAGGTACTTATTAACCATCAGCCATGTTGCAGGCTCACTTCCTCATGAATTTGCTATATCTATTCAAGTATACATTTTTTTGATCTGCCATCAGCTTTTTGATTTGGAAACTGTGCCTACTTTAGTCTCCTCAATTGATAGTCTACTGTTAACAAATAATAGGTATCGGAGGACTTCACAAAACTAGTCTATGTTGCATGGGTACGGGTACGGGACACGGCAAATTTGTAAAAGGTAGGCTATGGGGACCAACTATACAAATATTTATATACACATATACATATTATGTATTGGAATTAATAATTTACATTAGATCAATATTGTTTTCATTCACGTGTTATGCGAATCAAAATCCCTATAACATTTTTATGTTTATTTTATTATGTAGATTATAAATTGGAAAATCGCTAGTTTTTTAACTAGACATCCAAACGACCCTTTGAAGTCATACTTTGGAACCTGACCTATGTCTAATGAGTTTCAAGAAGTAGATGTGAAGTATAGGATATATGTTCAAAAAATGTATGACATGTTTTTTTGAATTAAAACAAATGGTATAATTGAGTAGATGGCAGAATAAATGTATACATATATGCTAGGAGTGCCCAAGAAGTTCGGGTACAGGTATGGGTACGGGTACGGCACTCAGGTAGAAGTTACCAGGTAACATAGTGCCTAGTTCGGTCTATTTACGGACTGATGCAATGAGATAAGATCTAGCATTGATCCTTGGTCTAAGTCTGCGCCCTACCATGACAGCGAATGACTCTACGATGACAGAGAATGCCTCCCCTCCAACTGTTCAGTGTTCACACCCCAGTTTTCGCTCCATAATACATCTTTAATCACATCAATTGACAACAATATAATTGTTTCTTTTCCAAACCCACACGATAATCTTCTTACGCCTATTACATGTTTATTTTGGAAATCAATGAAAAACATATGCAACATCATTTCTTATAGCTATTTCTCTTCGTCAGTCATTTTTATGATCAATAGCTGGAGATGGAGATGAATCGAAAATGATGTGCTAAATCAAACCGAAAATCTAAAATTTTTCCCTTCTCTGCCGCTCAAGAGCCTAAGCAATCAACTCAGGCAGTCACTTCACTAACCTTACCACCCTTTAGAAGCCACTGGAAACAAATTCTTATATATCAGCGAATCAATTGTTAATGGTTTTATTGCTAGAATAACCCTATTGCCAATACTGACTGAAAGATAATGAGCAAGACGAACAAAAGCAGTGATTCTACTGATGTTATGCAAAAAAAAAAAAAAAGAAGACGTCAACTTGCCAATGCTAATAATTTAAGGGGCTGTTTGGTTGGTAAAAAAAAGGACATCAATTATAAGAAACATATTTCCCATAATAGGCTCTTTTCTTTTGTTTGGTTCACTTCCTAAAAGTAAGAAAAGAGATGAGATGAGCTGTCACCATATTATTGGATGATTCATGACTTTTTTTAGGAAATAGGTGGAAAACAACTTTTGATGATTTCCTTATCCAATTTCCTTTTCTTTTATTCTAGGAAATCAACCAACAGGCCCTAAAAAGGAGTACAATAAATTTGAAGCTGGTTGGTTTTTGCTCTACAAACAATAAAAATCCCTAGTTTATCCAATGAAAGCAATCACACTAAAAAATGAACTGAAAAATTAGCTAATTCAATAGAAACGGGGAGAATATTTCACCTTCATCTTTGATTTCTTGGCTTGAAGTTTCTTCGCCCTCTTTTCTCTTTCTTCCTTCTCCTCTGCAAACAGAAGCTTACAAATATTATCGTAAAAAATCAATCCTTTTCCCAAAATCAGAAAGAGATCCGAAGATTTGATTACTTTGGAGCTCGAATTCGTACTGCTTTTTCCTCTTCGCTAGATTATTTTTCTTCGACATTTTTTCCCCCCTCCTCTCTTTCTCCGTAAAACCCTAGAGCTCTTTCTAGGCGATTATTATTGAAGCTTGCAACTTATCAGAGACACGCTATTCGACAATATCACTAAAATGCAACTAGTATTGGACCTCTGGTGGGCCCCGGTGCAATCTGGCCCCGCCTGTCGGCTTGTAGGCCTGCTTGTTAAAGGCCTGTTGGGCGATAATTGTCATTATGGTGAAATACTTCCTTTTCGAAAAATGTCTAGCTTGTTTCCAAAATAAATAATTTTTTGATGAGTTGAGTTATGCTACTGCTACTCGTCTACAATATGTAATACTATAGAAGTCAAAGTGAAACTTTGAATTTAGAAATTGAAAATCCATTTTGTTGGAGGTGATAGACTACAAATGAACTACCTAAAACCAAGACTCTGATGATTTCGATGTGTTTTATACCCAAAAAAAAAAAAAAAAAAGAAAAAGAAAAAGAAACTATACATCTTATATCAGGAAAGACATTTCAGAACTTTTACAAAATCAAATAATTTTTTACTCCTTGGCACACGACACCATTTGTAATTTTGTAATTGGTAAATAGTTCATGTGTCATAATTTCTGCATCCTAGATACTATCAATAGTAGACTAGCTAGGATAATTTTTCTTGATAGTTAATTCTTGAAAAAATTTCATGGGACCTGATACCACATCAAGTTGGTTAGAAATTTAGAGTCGTAACTCCACTGAGTGATATAACAAACAATCAAAAACAGTTCTTAATGCGCTAAATTACCATATTAGTATATATTATTAACCCTAAGTACCAGCTCGGTATATTTTCTTATTTCGGTGATGATTAGATATATAACGAGGGACATGATGACAGCAAGACTTATTTTTTTTACTGGAGCAAAATTTTTAAGTTAGTCAATGTCACGTGACTTGTCACTTTTTTTGGATAAAGTTACTTGTCACTTGTTGCTGATGTGGATTCTTTACGTGGCCGGTAGTTGGGCTCATTCATTTAAACTGAAAAAGGAGTTTTTCCCTTCCAAATTAGGGTTCAAAAGGATGGGGATTAAATTAGATGTTCTCCCTCCTAGCTATGATTAAACACTCCTACAAATATGCTTAGTCCCAACGGGTGGTTGGAATTGTTGGGGTAAGTTAATTAGCCCTAACAGTTCTAACCTTTGGGGCCTAATAATTTCTAGCAAAAATTTTAGAGGGAATTTTAACCCCATTTTTTTACCCAAAAAAACAGCCGATCGAGACCATCACTGGTGTCAACCTCACCGGAGATTCCTTGCCGCCTCCTCCTCGCTGCCTCCTCCTTCTAAAAACCCCCAAAACTCTGCTCGTCTCTCTCTTTTCTCTTCTCTGAACCCTAATGCCTTCCTCGCTGAAGACTCCATCGCTGCCTCCTCCTCTCACCTCAAGCTCCGCCGCCTCGCTCCCCTCCAAAACCTTATCGGCCCTGATTTCCCCTCCTCTCTCCCCTCAAAACGCAAACCCTAATTCCTCCTCCTCTCCCCTCAAACCCTCACCACTGCTTCTCCTCAACTCTGACCATCCTCCACTGGTCTCCATCCTCCTCAACTCTCTCCAACATTGCCACCAGAAGCTCCACCATCGCCTGCACCATAAGCTCTACCGCCGCCTGCACCACACGCTCTGCCGTCGCCTCTTATGCTTGGCCGTCAGCTCTCCTGCTCTTCATGGCTATAAGTCCTCTCCATTCCATCAAAACCCTAACCCTAATTACGACAATTTCAGAAATATAGTGTAGTTACCTGAATTTTTGGTTTTTTTAATGAAATTATTAGGTTGTCTACACTCATAAACTCTCGATTCATTGCTCCTTGATGCCTCCAGCGAGGCCGCCAGTTGCTGCCTCCTTCTGCTTCTAACAAGGTGACTTATAATTTGTAAGTTTCTTCCATTACTCGTTTAGGGTATTTTCTTAAATTTTGACTATCTATTTTTTTGTGGTATTTGCTGTATTTTGTGGTTATTTGTGAACATTAGTACAATTTGTGGTGTTATGTATTGTGGCATTGATGCAATTGAAGTTACTCTTAATCTAGTTACCGTAATTAGCATCAATACCATCGTAACGCTAACTTAAACTCTAATTACACAACCATAATTACGCTTAGTGTGATATATAACACAATAATGTGAATATATCCAATTTAGATGAAAAAAAGGAAAAGTAAACGTTAGCCCTAGAATCTCGTCCAATAATTACTGTTAATTCTTTGGACTTTGAATATAAGATACACGACTCAGTTAGGGTATCCAATCAAAAAGTATCATGTACTTTGTATTAAAAGTAAAAAGAATTGGCATTCAAAATCGTAATTATTAGATCTGTCCGGGAAGGATGTCCCTTCTCGAACAGGTTAGAAATATAGTAGTATGTCATGTAACTTTGTATACTTTGTTTGTTTTCATTTCTAAAAAAATTTTGGCAGCACTTTCTCGTTGTTCTCTGTATACCATAACTGTATGTTGTTTTGTATTTCAGTCCATTGTTGATACACATAATAACATCCACACAGTGTACATGGAGAACAATGGAGAGGAGATGTCAAAATTTTATGGAAATAAAAATACACAAAGTGTACAAAGTTAAATGTATGCACTACTATATTCTTAATGGAATAAAAGCCTTTTCTATGACAGCTGGTGTAGTGTTCAAATCAATCTAGAATGATTTTATTGATAACTAACTAATATAGTACACGTGCGATGTACGTGGACATACTTATTTTATACTTTAAATTTTTTGTGAATATGAAAATGAGTTATTTGAAGAATAATTTTTTAGGAATATGAATATAGTTACTTTTCATTGTTACTTTTGTGTATTTGAAGAAATAACAAACTAATAACGCAAGGATATAAAAATATAAAGATCATAAAACATGCAAGGAGATATATTTTGAATTCATGGATCACATTTCTCATAAATCAACTGTTGAGAACTTATAACATGTATATCAAACAAATTAGTATTATCGTATTTCTTATTGCAGCTTTAATTTGAATATAAATCATAATTATAATAAAGTATAACCTAGGTTTTTTCCGTGCAAGTACTACAATGTTATTGTATTTGTTTATTACATTTTTATGATTTTAAATTTATTTTTTATTAGGGCTATTTGTACTTAAGTATCCCAAAATTTACCTTATTTTGAACTTTGATATCTCAAAGTTTTTTTCTTTCAAAAATCCTAAAACTTTTGTGAAATTTTACTTCAATACCACAAAGTTAATTTTGCATATTACCTCCATTAATCACAATCAAGCAAGGGTCACATTTATATGGAATGTTAAATGTACATTTGATATTAAGTGGACAATTATGCTCATGGTAATACATTCATTTATATAGTAAGCTTGTGTCTCATTAGTAAGAGAGGAAGTTGAAAAGATTAAGCATAGGTATTTGTATGCATTGAATGAGAGTTTGAATGTTAATGTAGGATAATTTAATTGTATACTAAATAAATTGGGAATTTTGAAAATTGGAAGGGGTAAAATAGGTAATCAAAAGTTTTGACACTCATATTCTCTTTTATAAATAGTATAGATATAGATAAATGCAAGCATGCTTTCAGGAGTTGTTATTGCTAACTATGTCATTTAGGTTAGCATGGCCCGTGACTATATCAGAGTTAAGGATTGGATGTATGTGAATCGTAGAGAATTTACAAAGCCTAGCATTGAAGGAGTTGCTACTTTCATTGAATTTGCCCATGTGCACTATAGATTCCAACATGGGATGATCATTTGTCCGTGTGGCCATTGTGGGAATAGGTTGCGTCGTGATATGGAAGTTGTAGAATTTCGCATTGTTTTGCATAATTTTATCAGAGATTACACAACTTGGATATATCATGGAGAACTTTTAGCTTCCGATAATGCTGACGAAGAAGAAGATGAGGATGACGAGGACGACAACGATGATGTCAACTTTTTCCCAGGAGAGGAGATGAAGGACATGGTAGAGGTTGTTTTTGGTGACACTAATCCTGCTGAAGAAGATCCTCCTAGCAGACAAGGACATGTAGATGAGTAAGAAAAATATATGGAAGATGCTAGGAGACTGATTTATGAGAATACAAAACATTAAATGCTGTCATGGTTTGTTCAAAATTTTCAGATTAAGTGCCTATGTAAATGGAGAAGCAAGTCATTCACGAAGCTTCTAAAGTTCTTAAAAGATTCTATGCCTCCAGTGAACGATGTGCCTCGGAGCTAGTACGAAACTCAAAGGACAATGTCAAATATGAGTTTACACTATGAGAAGATTCATGCATGTCCCAATGATTGTGTATTGTACTAGAAAGAAAATTCAGATAAGAAAGAGTGTCCTACTTGTGGAGTGTCTAGATATAAGAAGAAAGCACATGGTAAAACGACTGACATACCTGTCAAGATAGTACGATACTTTTCTATAACGTATAGGCTGCAGAGGCTATACAAGTGTAAGAGGACAACAGTGGCAATGACTAGGCATCACCGTGTTGTTCCAAGCGAAGATGGAAAATGATTCATCCGAGAGATTCACCTTCATGGAAGGATTTTGACAAGTTGCACCCAATATTTAGTCAGGCTCCCTGTAATATCAGGCTCAGACGGGCTAGCGATGGCTTCTGCCCCTTTAGCTTTAGTGGTAATCCGCACAGCACATGGCCCGTTGTAATGATGGTTTATAATCTCTTACCATGGTTGGCTATGGATCGATCATACTTTATGATGCCTCTTCTGATTGATGGACTGAATTCACCGAGAAACAGTATTGATGTCTACCTCCGACCTCTCATTGAAGAGTTAAGGTCTTTATTCATTGACGATGTGGAGACATATGATGCAGACAAAGGGGAAACCTTCACTATGCGTGCAACTTTAATGTAGACAATTAACAACTTTCTTGCATATAGAATGCTATCAGATTATTTCGTGTATGGTTATAAAGCATGTTCATATTGCCACGCCAATACAACATCAACGTGGTTGTCCTTTAGCAAAAAGATTTGTTATTACGGTCATCACCGTATGTTGAAGGATAACCATCACTATCGGGTGATAAAGTTCACTTTGATGGTACTCAAGAGCGCCGAAAGGCTCCAGTCTCCTTATCCGGTGGGGACATACTTGCTTAGTGGAACGGTTACAAAAATGTGACTTTTGGGAAAGTAAAGAAGAGACACTACAAAGATGGAGCAAAAGAAGTATTTTTTTGAACCAGCATATTAGGAGACAAATACAGTGCGTCACAATCTAGATGTCATGCATATTGAGAAGGGAGTATCGAACACATATTTAACTTGCTTCTTTGTGATGGAAAATTAAAAGACAACCTTCAATCTCGGAGGGATCTGCAGTATTTGAACATTAAAAAAAGAGTTGCATCATCCTATACCTAAAGTGGATAAATCAGACAAATATGTACTCCCTAATGCTATTTATCATACGTCACAATCAGAAAAGAAAAAGTTGCTTGAGGTGTTGCATGAGCTAAAACTTCCTACATGTTTTCTAGAATCATTTAATAAGAAGATAAAGACTATGAAATGCAAGATTGATGGGTTGAAGAGTCATGATTACTATGTTATTATAGAGCACCTTCTCTCACTATCCCTCAGGACTTCTCTGCCTGAATATGTTGGTTTAGTGATCAATGAACTTTGCAGTTCTTTAGATAATTATATGCTAAAAATATTGAGGATAAATACCTGAAAAAGCTAGAAGATGTGATTCCCTTAATAATATGCAAGCTTGAGCGAAATTTTCCACCATCGTTCTTTGATATCATAGTGAACACTATCTTTTTGAATTTAAAGACGAACCATATATATTCCCAAAACTAGCATCTCAAGTATACTACTCAAAGTGGTTGAAGCATATGGGATGGAGCGTTGTTTGCTGATGCAGGCCTAGGGATACTTACGATGTCCCACAATTCATGGATGCTGACATAGAGGAAAACATTGAGGAATAATTTGATGGACTTAGATTGCTACAACTGTCTATTTTCATAAATCAAAATGAATCTCAAATTGATCGTGAAGTTTCGTGGTTAGGAATGATTTAAATAATGAAATCATTGTAGATATTCCTACAACGTCTAATGAGTCTGGAAAAGAAACGTAATAATCATTTGAAAGATTAGTATGTTAAAAATAAATCTTGAAAATTATATAGATTTTGTGCATGCATTTCATTTATATGTACTCTTTTCTCGGGGTTGACAACGATGCCTAGTGGAAGACCATCAAAGTCCAAAACCATACGGCTGCAGCCGAAGCGGCTCGAGCTTCAGGTGAGGGAGCGTCAGAGGGAGCTAACAGGTGGTCAACATTCTACATCTATCCCTAGTGTTCCTCCCTCTACATCCATGCATAGCGACAACAGGGGGATAGAGGAGATTACTTCAGAGTCTTATAGGGTGGATTTTACATGTAGATATTAGTAACTCTTTATTTTGATTTTATTTTGTTTTGAATTATGATTGATTTTTTATATTATATTGTATTCTTTCCATCTAAACATAGGAGCTCAGCACAAGGACAAGGCTGAGGATGATTTTGAGACCCCTCCTACACACTCCATACCATCTGGTCACTCGACAGGTTAGTATCATTTAATGTAATTATATATCATATTGATTTTATATTATTTATTTAGATAACATTTACAAATTCATCTTTTATTGTCTAGTTGGAAAAAATGTCTCTACATCCACACCGGCAACTGCTCCTCGACAACCGAGGAACTATCGTGTTAATCATGCTGCTAAGTGTGCAAAGAGGCGTGCTCTTAGAACTGTAGGTATATATCTATATTATTTTGTTTTATTATTGTTAATATTCTTTTTATGTCTAATTCTCTTTGTCTTGTTATATATATTTTAGATGTAGAGCTACCAAAGAAGCCCCGAAAGATTCAAGGGCCAAGCCAATCGGTTGAGGCTCGATCCTGAGAAGAATGAACTGGCATTTCCTTTGCATTTTGATACTGAGTTTCGCATTCTGGCCCCAATGCCAAGCGATTCGTGCTGTATGTGGGGGGAGGAGAGCCGCCACTACATGAACTATCCACTTCATAAGAATTGGGGCAAAGATCACGAGTGCTCGTTTCAACAGTTCTTTGTGAGGGCTCAGGTTTAAATACATTTTTAAATCATAATATCCAATTACCTATTATCATTTGGTACGTATATAGTTTAATACATGAATTTGTTGAATGTGCAGAAAGATTACGTGTTTCTTCCAGAAGATCCTTATTGTCCTCTCAACATTCTTACTATCCAGAAGACCGTAAAGCCCAAGATGCAGGAGAGGGTCCAAGACAATAGAAACCAGGTGAAGAATGAGTGTTATCAGTTATGAGAGAAGACTCACGAAGAGAATGACGCAGCGCGGAAGTTGAAACCTCGGAATCCACCAAGGGGGTTCTTTGAATCCACAAAGAACGATCTCCGAATC
>JBAKGM010000233.1:24069871-24102150 GCA_037177215.1 Asparagus racemosus
CTCTCTCTCTCTCTCTCTCTCTCTCTCTCTCTCTCTCTCTCTCTCTCTCTCTCTCCCCCCCTCCCTCCCTCCCTCCCTCCCTCCCTCCCTCTCCCTCTCCCTCTCCCTCTCTCATATTTCTCTCTCTTTATATTCTACTACATATTTCTACACATGCTTAGTTTTCCAATAAATTTTATCTAATAGGGAACACCAAATTCTTCTGGGGTAAAATACAAAATTAACGCATACAACAATCCTTGTTCTCTCTAATTATAACCTTCTAAATATTTATCTATCCATTTTACCATTTAATTAATTTTATCATTTACGTCCATCATGTATTACATGCTTAACTTCACAAAAATATAATATTGTAAGAGAGGTTTGAAATTCCTCTTAAGGAAATAACAGACACAAGGAAAATGGATAGAAGACGTCCATTTCACTTTTTTAGTAACATTCTCATTTATCTATCCAAATAGGTACATATGCTTCTGATCTAAATAGCATGAGTAGTTTCATGAATTTGCTAATTTTAATTTTCTAAATTAATGACTATAATTTTTGAGTTAACAATTTTTCTCATAATATTTCTTTGTTTGTTCATTACTCTCATATATACCACTTTATGCATGCATCTATAGCATTTGTCTACTTATGAGTATTGATTTTAATCTTTTTAGGGGGGGCTTAGTAGAAGAGGATAGATGTAGCTTACTCACTCCTTTCCAAACAAATAAGATGGAGAAATGGCAAAACAATTTGATGTATCCACCATCAAGTGCATGTATTGATGTCAAGCAAGACTTATCCACCAAAGGATGTATCTACGGCCAAACTAAGGAAGAAATCCAAACACCTAGGCCTTCTTGGAGTCAATTTCTGCCAAACTCCTCTCCCAGGTCTTGTATCACAACAAACTTCAATGGCAGCATGTTGGACTTTTCAAATAGCAAGACTGACACAAGACAACATCAGCTGGAACATTCATCTCAAGAGGTAAGAGTGTAGTAGTTCTTTTAATTTCTTCCAATTTTTGTTACTTACTGTCTGAAAAGGATGTTGACTTGATATACACAAGTAGTAGATATATATAGTGATCCATAGATGCATGGTTGGTGCAACACTTAGTTCAACTTTACTCTTAATGAATGAAGATCATATGATTAAAGCTACCTACTTCGTTTTTCCTCACTTAAATTTTTAAGTGATTTGCGGTTATATGGTATCATAAAGTTTTAGTTCAGTCTGAGGGCAATTAGTACACATGACTTCATATTTAATGAGCTATTTTCCTTAAAGACCTAATTAGTTTTCTGAATTTTCTTTCCTCTTTTGTCTTCAAGTGCAACACCACATCCACAGGTTCCCCATACAAAAGGGCTAGGGTTCAAGCGTCCTCAGCTCAATCTACTTTCAAGGTGAACTTCTATATCTTTTTTTTTAAAGGTAAACTGTTGGGTGGAAACCTTTAACAACAGTACTCAATGTTCTATTCCTTTATGTTCATAATTAACTCTTTTCTTACTCCCATTATCGGTAAACGTATGTGTTATTGTTATCTGCTGCGTGAAAAGTAATATGAAAAGATTGGAAAATTTAGATAACTAGTACTAATTGAAAATTTTATTAATTTTTCTTAAATGATCTATCCAGGTGAGGAAGGAGAAATTAGGAGATAGGATCACAACACTGCATCAGCTAGTCTCCCCATTTGGAAAGGTATTAGCACATTATATAATTTCCAAGTTATAAGCTTTAATAAGCTTTAATTGTTGCTATATTGAATAGGGCCTCTTGCCCTATTTTTACTTAAAAAAAGTTATAAACTTTAATCATAGTTGTATAATATTATTTCTTTGCCCATTTTTGCAGACTGACACAGCATCTGTGCTGTTGGAAGCCATTGGCTATATCAGATTCTTGCAAAGTCAAATTGAGGTCTAAGCTTTGTTTCACTCTTTAATTGTATACTTTTGAGGTTACAGCAAGAGAAAAATAGAGAAAGTGAGAGCACGCAGTAAAAGCTAGTTCAGATGGGAACAGTGGTTGTTTTTTGTAGCATCTTTTAGTTATTTGGTGGCTTGCATTGTCATGCGTTTAGTTGATTATTCTCTGGTTCATTCAGTACTACTCAATTCATATATCTCTTTATGAATTGATCCAGGCTCTGAGCTCCCCGTACTTGGCATCTTCTACTGGCAAGGTGAGCATGAAGCCTGCCGCAGTAAGTAGTCTCTCTCTCCCTCTCTCCCTCTCTCTCTCTCTCCCTCTCTCTCTCACAAACACAAGCAAACAAACGCACAAGACCAAAGGGCACATGGTATAATCATAAGCCCAGCACTGCATATCATAAAAAGGGATCTACAAGGTCAGCAGATGCATCAATAACACTACGGTCTGGTTATTTGTTTTAGAAAATGCAAAATTAATTATCACGAGAAAGCATCAATTTACGTTCATGGTTACAAACTAAATGCAATTTTAATATGAATAAAGTGCACTGGTTGCTGTGAAAGAACTATAGGGAGTGGAGTGCAAATCCTATCAGAACACCCCCACCACATGGGGTGTTGCAATAGGTTTAGGGAGGCAGTGAAATACCCACACCGCCCCCTATTTCACATATGTGCGGTTCAGAATGACCCGCACAATGCGGGCTTTCTTATAGGATCGGCACTCTAGGGGATCTATCCACAACAATATTAGAAGTACAAGGTGTCTAGATCCGCAATTGAGCGATAATAAAGGGGGTCTATCAGCAATTTATAACCCTTTTCTCCCTACAGTTACACTAGAGGTTTCATGATATTAGGTTTTGAAATATCTATAAAACTAACCAAGTTCTGTAACATATTTTGCTTGAGTTATGTCTAGCTATTTCATTTTCAAGCTCATGACTTCCTTTTTCTTGAAAGTCAAAAATTCTAATTGGCAAACTGTGATAATAAGTCTCAAGCCGACTTAGAGTTGCTCACCAACTTCTCTGTTGTATTTGTATGTCACTCATATGAGACTCCTAGTTTAGTGTTACATTAAGGTGATTATAAGAATATATAATTGGTCTTTTCAGGCAAATGGAGAGAGGAGTTGCATATTTCCAGAAGACCCAGGCCAGGTATATGCCTCATTCTAATGAGAAAGCCTTAATTCTTAATTTAATTACTTCTCCCTTTTAGACTTCTTTTAGACTCATAAAAAAAAAGTTAGCAAAAGGAGCAAAGTTTGAACTTTACAGCCTTTTGGGTATCTTTCAAAAAGCTTGTTACGAATTCCTCTGCTGATAAGTAGTCCTTAACAATTATGACTGTATTAATCCCTTTACAAATATGATGATGATTCCTTGTGCAGCTGCTGAATGACAATTGCATGAAGAGAAGAGGGACATCTGAGGTATAACTTATAAGTCCATTTAAATTATGCTAAGTCCAGAAATCTAGAGTTAATTCCAAATACATCCCCTTGTACTATGAGAATGTAGTCATGATTTAGCCCATGTTAATTTGAGCAAGAATGTAGAGGAGAAAGTAACTTCATTGATGAATTAATACTCTTGTATACAAGAATTTATATACAAATTAGAAAACCTAACAATGAAGGTCTCGAAGAAGGAACAAATTAAATAACTGTCAATATATTTAACAACTAGCCCAAAAGTGCTTTACCAACACTTATACCCGTTTGAACTCTAGACGGTATTATTTCTCCCGTTTAATTTAGATGTCACATGGGAATCAGTTGACAATAAGTTACTTTTTTCTCCTGGCTTTAAATTTTTTTTAAAAAAAATTTCCTCTAAATTGAACACAGAAAAGTAAGTCATCTGAGGTTTACGCGAATATAATATATTTTGGCACAAAGAAAAACTCATTTTTCTTGTTATAATTACAGGATAATCATATTGATCTAGAGCCAAAGAAGGACTTGAGGAGTAGGGGACTATGCCTAGTTCCTGTATCCTTCACTTTGCACGTTGGCAGCAACAATTGTGCTGACTACTGGGCTCCAACCTTTGGTGGGGGATTCCGATAAGAGATCACCGGAGTCTATTAACGGTGGATATAACATCATGAGCAGTCACCCTGATAAGAATACTTGGCTACAGGCTGACTGCTCATGATGCTATACACTTAATTTAACTCCTATTAGGTTATCAAGGCTTGATGATAGATTAGAGGACTGGAAGGGCCCAGGCATGATGATTGCACTTTAGTCTAATCCTAGTACATGTGTAGTTTATATAAGATGTAATTAGATTATTAGAGTTGGTTCATTAGCTACCTTTTTTGACTCAATGAAAGGGAGTGAATCATCTCTCTAAACGTGTAGCCATATTATGTATTTTCCATAAAAGTACGTATGTATAATGTATACGTATAGCATGCATGCATGGATCTGACGATTCTCAGTACGAAAGCAATATTTATATACTCCATAATTTGTTTGGCTCTGTTGTTCAGCATACAGATGTAATTTTCCATCTTTAAGGTTAATTTGTAGCTAATTAATTAATTCTAAAGATGGGAAAGGTATCAACCTTATTGAAATTACATATATAAGAGATCCGATCAGTGGCCTATGTTGCTGCAAACCATTTTTATTATTATTACTCAAACAGAATTACATTCACAAATTTACTGATAATCTTTTTATTAATGGATTAGGTAGAATTCGATCTAGTAATATTGCAGAATAAATATAATAAGCCATTTGTTCACACTAACCATGAGCAAATTGTCCCTTTTGTTTTTTCTGCGTCAAAAGAAATGGTCTCTTTTTCAAGCATGAACAAATAAACACTTTAAAGTTCTTTGTTTTTTTTCACTTTTAGACCCTTCAGATAAACAGAACAACTCTGCATAGAATTTTTCTTATAAATTACCAACATAAGATTTCGAGGATGAAAGATGGTGTTCCAAATATCTCTATTGTTTTTTAGGGTTTTCCAATATTAGTCCCTTAAATCTTTAATATTTTGAAAGCAGCCCCTCGAATCATTGAAATTGCTGCTAGGTATCCAGTTCTCATAAGATGTTTCAAATTAATCCTTTAATTGCTACTTTCACTCTTGATTGAAGGAATTAATTTCAAAATAACTTCAGAATTAGAGAGCTAATAGCAATTTCCATGATTTAAGGGACTAATCACAAAATAACTTTAGAATCGAGGACCTAAACAATTTCAATGATTTGAGGACAAATTTCAAAGTTCTAAAGAATTAATTAGGGACTAATGCCAGAAAACCCTTGTTTTTTTATAGTTACAAACATATCTTGAGTCTCATGATTTACGGCACGTGCATGCGAAGTCTACCGATGCGTGGCAATGGAAGCAAGTCCTGAAAAGTCAGGGACTTGTCGTTGAGTAAATGGGGGCTCCACTGATGCTTTTAAGCTTAATCTCTCTTAGTGCTTAGTTAACAACAAATTTAAAGTGTCTCTTCCCTATATTATGCTCTATGATCACAACTATATATACTGCTTCATGGTCCTCTCTTATTTGGGGGCCTTTAACTGTGCCCAAACGTGGGCTTGCAGCAAAGGTGAGGGCTTCTCAGTCAGGCTGGATTGATGAGAATGGGGATCGTTGATTCTTTTGTTTTTTTTTTTTTTTTTATGGGAACTCTGTGCTCTCTTCATCTGTTTGGGGTTCTATTATGTCATGAAACCTTCTTTCTGTGTATTTATCCTTCATCATGGCATATGATGTGATTCAACGGAGTGTTCCCATCAGCAGGGGTAAATCAGTTCGTCGCAAAGTCTTGAAGGCCAGTATTGCGCGCTGCATGCATGTATCTATCATCTTCGGTGCGAAAGAAATAGAAGACGTTTTTGTTCAAAAGTCTTCAACAGTGAGTTGCCCTGTGGCTACGTAACCATCAAGAGAGAGGTTTTGACGGGAGTTTTCAAGTCTAGATTTCCTTTGCATGGTGCGTATAAGTATTATCTTTGAGATGTTATCTCAGGTATATATGACTGGGGATTTTGTAGCGTACAGACATTGCACGTTTGGTTAACGAAAATTCGCTCATTTACCAAAACAAATAAAGAATGGGGGTTTAAAAAAAAGCAGTTCCGAGCAATGGATACAATCTAAATTTCTCAATTTTGTGTATTAGTCCCTTACATCTTTCATATTTCGAAATTTGTCCCTCGAAAAATTTAAAATATTGCTATCATGTCCCTCAAATCTTAAGTTACTTTGGAATTAGTCTCTCAAATAATCTTTGAAACTGCAATCAGGTCGCTGAATTGTTAAGTCATTTAGAAGTTAGTCTCTCCATTAGTCAAGATGAGAAATAACAATTTGAGGGATAACAAAGTAAAATCGATTGTTATGGACTATCATGTCCCCAAATTCTCACAAGTTTCTTTCAAATTAATCATTCCAATTGATATTTCTGCTCTTGATTGGAGGGACTAGTTTATAAATATCTTAAGACTTGGGGATCTAGTGGCAATTTCAAAGATTTGATGGTTAAATTAAAAATAGCTTAAGATTTGAGGGACCTAATAGCAACTTTGATGATTTGAGAAACTAATTTCACAATATGGAAGATGCAAGGGACTAACACCAAAAAACTGAATCCGAAAAAGCTCCTTCATCCTCACGCTTTCCCGCCTCGTCTACTCTACCACACTCACCAAAAAAAATGCTTCTCCCCTCCACAGCTCCAGAAACACCACCCAAACTCCAGACTCCACTCTTTCCCGCCAAAAGAGCCAAATCTTACTCCTACTTCCTAACTCTCCTATCTCAGCCCCTCAGCCTCCCCAAACTCAAATCCATCCACGCACAAATCTTAAAGCACAACCTCCACCACAATGTTAACCTCACCCTCCGCCTTCGCTCCCTCTACCCATCTTCCCTCTCTTTCTCTCTCCTCTCCTCTCTCCTTCAAACCCCTAGCAATGTCCTCACTTTCAACCTCCTTATCAAATCCTTTTCATCAACTGACCCGTTTCTTGCCCTCCACCTGCTCGACAAAATGCTCCGCTCAAACTTAATACCCGATAAATTCACCCTTCCTTCTGTTCTCAATGCCTGTGCTTACCTCTGTTCCCTCTCCTTACTCCTCTCAATTCATGCCTTCGCCATCAAAACCCAACTCTCTTTTGACCCATTCGTCGTCTCTGCGCTTATCGATGCATATTGTAAATGTGGGCATATTGATTGTGTACTCCACTTGCTCGAAGAATTTCCTAAACCGGACTTGCCCACTTATAATGCTGCGATCACGGGGTTGTCGAAGCAGGAGGAGTATGAATCGGCTTTACGGGTTTTTCACGGGATGAGGGTTGAGGGTTTGGATTCGAATAGGACTACGCTTTCAAGTGTTATTATGGCTTGTGGGCGGTTGGTTGATGAGAAGTTTGGAAGGGCGATTCATGGGCATGTTGTTAAGGCGGGTGAGGAGGTGAGAGGTGATGTGTCAGTGAATTCTGCGCTTGTGTTTATGTACCCAAGGTTTGCATTGCATAGTCATAGAATTTTTATGAATTGTTGAGATCATTTGAGTTACTATTCTACGATGATGGATGTTTGGCTTTTAAAAGTACTTTTAGAATGGGTGTAATTAGAAGAGAAATCTAATAAGGGTATATACTTATAACTTTCTTGTTTTGAATGTAAGACAAAATCTACTGTTTGTTGAAGCCAGCTGGACTTTACTTTCACAATTATGAAGGTTATTTTTCAATCTGTAGTTTTCCCTTCTTTTGTCGGAGTCCATTGGATTTTCTCAAAGAAAACTAAAAAAAAGGAAGAAGTTGCTACTTGAAGTTTATCAAAGAATCTATAAAAATTTAGCAATTGCTATCTATCCTTTTCCCCTTTCTGATTGAATGCAGGTATATGAAACAAAATGAAGGTGCTTCTGGAGCACTATGTTTTCCAATCCATCAAAGCTTGTTCATTTAAAAATCCAATCTTGGCGTTTGATAGGACTATTGTTCACCACATAGTATAAAGCAACACTTTTGGATGGGCAATTTACAATCTTTCCTGACTTATCAAAATTTGTCAAAATTAGGCGGACTTTTATTTAATTTGTGCTTGTATTTATATCTTTAGCAGTTACAATCTTTCCTGTTCCTGTTTTTATTTCAACTGCAATCTCAAATAGAAAACTTCAGTCACAGCTTGTTGAGTCTACTTCTATACCGGCTTCTGCATTTTTACGTGTCACTTCATCCTCCAGCTAAACAATCTAAATTCTAAACATGAAAATACAGGTTTGGCGACTTGGTCTCTGCTGAGCTCATTTTCCGGTCCATGCCTGACCGTAACGTTGTTTCTTGGAATGCCATGATAAATGCACATGCTCAGGCCAGTAACATAAAGGAAGCATGGGATTTGTTCTCTCAGATGCTCACGGAAGGGTCCGAGGCTAGTGATGTGACCTTTACATGTATGATCTCTGCATCTTACGAATTGAAACAAGGGAGAATGATGCATGGGTTTGTGACTAAAGTTGGCTCAGTTAATAATGAGATCATCGGAGCTGCACTAATTAACATGTACATAAGATTGAATAGTTTGGTTGATGCCCAGAAGTTATTTGATGAGATGCCAAGAAGTGAGATGGGCTCATGGAATTCTTTGATACTGGGCTATTCAAGAAATGGGCATCCAAGAGAAGCATTGAATCTCTTTTATAGGTTAAGAGACTCTAAGAACCTTCTAGCAAATTCAATCACCTTAGCTGGAGCTTTGAGTGCATGTGCTTCACTTTGTGTGATCGAAGAGGGAAAAGCAATTCATGAGTACATTGTGAATATTGGGATGAAGATGGATCTAATCGTCAATACTTCATTAGTTGATATGTACTGTAAGTGTGGAAGCTTGGAGACTGCTAGAGAGGTCTTTGAAAGTATGAGAGACAAGGATCTTGTGGCTTGGCGTGTTATGATTTCCGGATATTTATTCAATGGACAAGTCAAAGAGGCAATGGAGCTGTTTGATAGAATGAAGAGGGTTCATAACCTAAAACTATACAATGCGACATTCACGTCGCTTCTCTCTGCCTTTAGCCATGTTGCATTGCTAGAGGAGGTTGGGAGTCTTGAATCTGTTACTGCACAATGAAACGGGCCTTGGCCCTAAAAAATATGAGAACTATAGTTTCACTGTCATATGATTAGGCTTTTGAGAGAAGCACAGAGAACCATGGACTTTCATCAAGGAGATGCTTAGTGAGCTGCATATCTCACTGTGAGGTGCGCAGCTTAGCAATTGAAAAACTTTAAGCATATGGATTTGAAATTGGACATCTATGATGCAGGAAAGCTCTTTGAATGGAATGCCAAACGAATTTTGCTCCGTGATATGGATGATGAGGTGGATGACAATGCTAAGCAGCCACCATGATCAGTCAGCCATTGTCTTTGCCTTGATGCACATACTAAGCATGGTGAACTTATCGGAATCTCCAGGAACTGTCATGCCTTTGTAGCTTACCCTTATGTTACCGACCTTATGTCGAATATACATATCATGGAGCAAAAGATTGTTCTGCGGGATGTACAGTACGAGTATTTCAAGGGGAATTATTTTGCGGCAATTTATATTTCCCCTCTCTGCTCAATATCACGGAGATGTTTTGATCTGAGTGGAAGATTCCCAGCAATCAGGTTATGGTTCAGAGAGCCAGGCATTACAAGGTCTAGTAATTCTACCCCTCGGCAACGCAAGGGACTGTATGTAGATATTTCTTTTCACACTTCTAATGATTTCTTTATCTTCATGTTGAGAACTTAAATCTTATTAACTTCATCTCTGTAAGGTAAACACATTCGGACTCACTTGCAGTTATTAGCTTCTATCTCTTCCTCTCATGGTACTGATGGTATGACCTAAGCTTGAGACCGACTTCATTCCTTGTCATAAATCACGTATATTTTGAATTATTCCAAAGTTTCTTGTTTTTTATTATTGAATTTTGTGTTTAATAGAATCATCTGTTTTGAGGTGGATACAGCGGGAATCTTCGACTAGATCATTATTTTCACTATTTTGTGCTTATTGTTATTGTTTGATACATGAGATGTAATTTAAACTTCAAATCAAAATAAAAACCTTTAAAAAAAAAAAGAAAAGATAAGGAGAGGGGAAAACAGACCCCAGAAAAATATCGTTATCCTCATCCTCCTCCAAAATTCTTCCCGCTTCCTTCTCCACTCCCCGGAAACTGCACAGCTATGATACTCTCCCTCACAACTCCAAACTCACCACCCAAACTCCAAACTCAACAACTCTCTCCCGCAAGAAAAACCAACAACCATTACTCCCACTTCCTCTCTCTCCTCTCGCAACCCCTCACCCTCCCCCAACTCAAATCCATCCACGCACAAATCTTAAAGCACAACCTCCACCACAATGTCAACCTCACCCTCCGGCTCCACTCCCTCTACCCCTCCTCCTCCTCCCTCCTCTCCTCTCTCCTCCACAACCCGAACGATCTCCTCACCTTTAACCTCCTCATCAAATCCTTCTCCTCAACAAACCCATCTCTTTCCCTCAATCTCTTCATCAAATTGCTCAACTCAAACTTCATCCCTGACCAATTCACCCTCCCTCCAATTCTCAATGCCTGCGCTTCCCTCTGTTCTCTCCCCCTTCTCCTCTCACTCCACGCTTTTACAATCAAAACCCATCTCTCCATTGACCTGTTTGTCGCCTCTGCGCTTATCAATGCTTACTCTAAATGTGGCCAACTTGGGTTTGCAGTTCAGCTGCTCGATGAATTGCCTGACCCGGATTTGCCCACTTATAACGCTGCGATTACTGGCTTGTCAAAGCAGGGGGAGTATGAATCGGCTTTACAGGTTTTTGTTAAGTTGAGGGTTGCAGGTTTGGATCCGAATAGGACTACTCTTTCGAGTGTTATAACGGCTTGTGGGCGCCTGGTTGATAGGAATCTTGGACGAGCAATTCATGGTTATGTGGTGAAGGTTGGAAGGGATGTTAGAGATGATGTGTCGGTGAATTCTGCACTTGTATTTATGTACCCAAGGTTTGTGCTGAGAGGGGGTCTAGCCACAGGCGCACATGGGGCTCACGAGCGCTGTGGCAGCGACACCTGTCCCCTTATGGACATGTGTCACCGCCACAGCGCACGTGTGGCTAGCATTGCTCACTTACTGATTGAACTTGATGAATTTGCTCTTGATCATTTTATTGACTGATAGATAGCACATAGATTGATAAATTTGAGCAAGGGTTAATTGTGGATAGTCCCCTGCACAACCCCACGATTGCGGTAGACCCCCTATAGTTCTATTCTTGCAGATTGACCTCCTGTGCAAACTTCTTTTACTCTTTTACTCTCTGAAAAAGAGGTTTTTTATTATTATTAATAATTAGATCTCCTGAGGTAAACAAGATCAGTTAATTTCTCTCAGGGGTCTATCTGCAATTGGGCAATAGTATAGGGTGTCTATTCATGATAATAGAACTTTAGGGGTCCTATCTACAATTAACCCTTTACGTAACTTACAAATCGGATAAAGTTCGTCACAACTGCTAATCCAACTATCTGAGTTGGGTGAAACATCCAACTGAACTCGTACAAGGCTAGCATTTCTGCAGTTAATCTGACTTTTCAATGTCAACAGTCAGGTAGCAGAAGCACAAGTGAAATCTGTAATGAACTAGGATTATGCTGATGCTATATTTATTACCATTAAGATGTTCAGAAGTATAAACATTGCTTTCTCCTCCCTACGTGTATATTTCCATACTTTTATGCATTATAATTTCACCATCGACCAAATTTCTAACTAAGTTTTCTCTTCAGCTTTGGTGACTTGGACTCTGCTGAGTTCATTTTTTGGTCCATGCCTGAAAGGAATGTAGTTGCTTGGAATACCATGATAAGTGCTTATGCTCAGACTGGTAACATAAAAGAGACATGGGGCTTGTTGAAGCAAATGCTAGTAGAAGGTTTTGAGGCTAATGAGATGACTTTATCTTGTATGGCAAATTCTTCCAATGAACTGCCACAAGGGATGGTGATCCACGGGCTTGTGATTAAAATTGGCTTGATAGAGGATGAGATAATTGCAGCTTCTCTTATTGACATGTACGTAAGACTAAATAGTTTGATTGATGCCCAGAAGCTATTTGATGGGAAACCAATGAGTGAGATGGGGTCATGGAATTCCTTAATAGTGGGTTATGCAAAAAATGGGTATCCAAGGGAAGCATTGAACCTCTTTTATAGGCTAAGAGATCATAGAAATCTGTGCCCAAATTCCATTAGTTTTCTTGGTGCTTTGAACGCATGTGCCGCTCTTGGAGCAGTCAAAGAGGGAAAAGCGATTCACGATTACTTTGTGAATAGTGGGTTCACGGTAGATCAGATCATTGGTACTTCATTAATTGACATGTACTCTAAATGTGGAGGTGTGGATACCGCTCGAGAGATATTTGAGGGAATGAAGGATAAGGATCTTGTGGCTTGGAGTGCAATGATTTCTGGACATGGAGTAAATGGACAGGTCAAAGAGGCAATTAAACTGTTTGATAGAATGAGAAAAAATTATAACGTTAAGCCAGACAATGTGATATTCACATCGATTCTCTCTGCTTGTAGCCATTCCGGAATGCTACAGGAAGGTTGGTTCTATTTCAATGAAATGAAAAGGGTTTATGGCCTTGAACCCAAACAAGAGCAGTATGCTTGCATCGTTGATCTATTGGGTCGAGCAGGGAAGCTTGATGAGTCCCTTGAATTCATCAAGGAGATGCCTATTGAGCCAGATGTCTCTGTGTGGGGTGCTTTGCTTGGAGCTTGTAGAATTCACAACAATATGAAGTTGGGAATCTATGCAGCAGAAAAGCTCTTTGAATTGGAAACCAAGGATGCAGGTTACTACGTACTGCTTTCAAATCTCTATGCAGCAGTTGGTAGATGGAATGATGTTAAGAAAGTTCGGGAGTTAATGAAGTCAAGAGGAGTTCAGAAGCCTCCTGGACGCAGTTGGGTAGATTTGAATGGTTGTATACATGAATTCTTTGTGGGTGACAAGTCACACCCTCAATCAGAAAAAATTTATACAAAGCTAGATGAATTGGGAGAAAAGATGAGAGAGATGGGTTATGTTCCGGATACAAACTTGGTGCTCCACGATGTCGATGATGAGGTGAAAGAAGATAAACTAACCAGCCACAGTGAGAGATTGGCTATTGCCTTTGCCTTGATAAACAGTAAGAATGGTGAACCTATCAGAGTGACCAAGAACTTGCGTGTGTGTGTTGATTGCCACCAAGCAACAAAGCTCATTTCGAAGATCACTGGGAGGAAGATCATTGTGAGGGACGCACGAAGGTTTCATCATTTTGAGGGAGGGAAATGTTCATGTGCAGATTACTGGTGAGAATTAGGGGAAAATGCTTCTTTTTTATACAGAAACAGATATACAAACCAGCCAAAATGCAGTCATCCATAATTATCCGAGATTACAGTAAGAAAAATAGGTTAGTAAATTCAGTATACATGCTGTTGAGGCTCCACTTTATGATAAAGAAGGCATAAACCAAATTGGAGGCAGCTGTAGTGAGCAGCTGAACTGAAGTTGAGGACGAAAACAAGGCTGAATTGTCCCGCTTTTTATGTCAAATATCTTGACATCGCAAACATAATTATCGTGAAAGTCCATATGTTCATTAGTGAAATAAATGCAATTTCCTTTGTGCTCTGGAATCTCACTAGCAGAAATCGATGTCAAATTCTTGTTATCTAAGAATAGTGACCTTGTGCCCAAGTCTGTGATCTCCTCCCAACAAGAGCCTATCTCTGGATTAAACTTCATGATTATGAACTGTCTAGTCCTTACAAAACCCCTCTGCACAAAACCTTTTTGCTTCCGAACAAGCAACAGATCACCAAAAGACGACACCAAATACCTCGTCAACAAATACCCGCTCTGCTCTACTTCAGCATAGCTGTTTACAAAAGATGATACTGTAGGACAAGGCCCACTTAGGTCTAAAGCTTGTACTTGTCCTCTGGTGGATATAGCAAAGAAATTTCCATTATGGTAAACAACATCCTCGATGCCTTGGTCCATGCCATGAGTGAGCCTTATTGATGTCCACGAGGTACTTCCTGCTCTAGTGAATGCTAGGCTATAGTAAAGGAGTCCATACATTGCCACAGTGATGAAGCTGCTGCCGATGTTGGCTGAGGGGGTAGATGACATGACAATTTTCCTTACATGGAAATCACGGCTGACAGGAGGAAGATTGATTTGGGATCTGGTTATAGGATTGAGGAGGCAATATTTGGAGTCTCCATGTACAATTGCAAGCCAACCATTCTGTGCACTGAGGCATTCGATGCATCTGATGTCAGAGGGATAATGGTACGAGAGGTTTTCAGGAATGCTGAAAAAGGAGTAGGGATTATCTGAGAGCATCAGCCATGGGTGAAAGTTACGTAGAGGTAAATAACCCCCGACTGTAATAGCCGAGGCCCATGCTGTACAAACCGAACGGAATCTCAAGAAATCACCGGGCGTCAATCTTTCTGCAATTGAGCCGACAAGTTCAGCAGGAAGCCATGCCCACCTGCGTTCATTGATGGCAGAGTTAGGGGAAATGACGAGATTTGAGGGAGAGCACTCCTGATTATCCTCAACATCTGTGGGAGGAGGAGATTTCACCTTTCTCTTCGGAGTGAACACTTGACCTGTTTGACTTGAAGTGAAGCAAGAAGAAATTTTGCTTAAAGTTTGCCCCATGAGACATCCGCTAAACTGTAGCGTTGGAGAAGAACTTTGAGTCTGCTAGAGCTCTTGCTTGTGGTCTGCAAGGTCGACAAAGTCATGCAAGGGGCATACATTTTAAAGGATTCACTCAAAGAAACTCACTGAGCTGGTAGTAATGATATTTCCTGCTGTCACCTCTCTTTTCACTACTTTTCTGCTTAAAAGGTAATGGGTTTGCATGAAATCCTTTTTGTAAAGTGACTGTTTTTGTTCCACATAAGCATATCTTATTACTCAACGTTTTGCACTTCATGGTTGATGTCAGTATTCCTAATCACATTTCCAAGCAGGAGCAAAAAAGAAGAAAAGTATAGTTTTCCTAAGGGGACCTCGGCTAGGTATGCTTTACTTTGATCAGCTAAACATGAATTGATTGGTTGATGCTTTCTTAATATCAAAATGGTAGGGTAAAGGGAGAAGTGGAAGGGCTTGGATGCTGTTATATTTATACAAAAAGCATGGTATCGATGTGTATGCTGTACGAGAACAATTAGTGCCTTAGTTGCTGCTTTCTTAACAACGAATCACGTGGGTGAGAAGTGTCAAGGGGATAGAAAATTTGGAACTTTACAGCTGTTATTGGAATGTGCATAAAAGCATGATAGCTATTTGATAGGCAGTAAAATAATAATTAGATCCCACAGATGTGCTACATCCTCAAGGTTAGAAGTAACAAGTTTGTCCCACTTCATGTGGATTGCAGCACTCTGGTGCTAATGAAATTTCTGTACAATTAAGTAATTTTTAAGAGATCATAATGCGAACTAGAGAACAACATCCAGTAATTGTGATTTCTCTTTGAAAATTTGGATCTCTTCATCAAAGTCTGACCTGCAGACTCACGTATGTTTTGCCCAATGTTTGTAGTTCTATTCGTAAATTGTATAGTCCCAGCTCCTATGCATTTTGAACCCGTAGTCTGATTGGGAAAAAAAACACTTGAGTGTATGAAGTAATGATGGAGTTAGCACCATACTTAGGTCACACAAGTCTGGTGCTCGGAAATGGATGAAACATTTGGAGTTCAAGAAATATTCCAAAATTTTAAGAAGTATGCAATAAGTTGGAACCAATAAACAAAAATTAAATCTTTTTTCTCTCTCATAAAGTAAACTGTAAGTTGTAAATAAAGTATAGTCCAAATATATTCAATCAAACACTTGCAAATAATTGATATTACAAATGCTTTGTTGACTGATGCATGCTTTGTTCTAGAACATAGATGTTAGATTGAATTATTAGTGAAACTTATATATGGAACATTGATTTTGCAAATTTTAGAATAGTAAACACTGCGTTGCAATGGAAATATGAATAGCTGTTATGAAAGAAAAGCATGAACCATTTGCATGGAATTTCTTCTTACCAAAAAGGTCAAATGGAAAGTTTAAATAGAAGCTAGTTATTTCATGAGAGCAACAGGTTGGCCTGTTCAGGAATATATATACTAAACCAGTGGTCCCACATTGCTGTTGCATTCTACATGTCCTATTTCTTGTGGCTATATTGGTATGCCAAGTTTTCAGAGGCTTTAAATAGTATATTGCAGGATCAATTCAATTAGTGAAGATACTAATTGAAAGCATCCATGAATAAATGGTGATCAATAGGAAAGATAAACATAACAAAAGCTGTACTTTGACGCTAAAGATATATCCCATTTTGTTGGGGGGGTATGGATACAATTCCCAAGTTGTAATAAGCCTAAAAAGGTTGCTACAAACTAATCACTGAAATAGTAATGCATAGGGTGCTCTTTGATACTCTCTAATTACTTCTCCACTTCACATTCTTCCATATAATGGAAGGAGAGAGATGAGGCGAAATACTTGCAAGCGAAATGGAAGAAACTATGCATGGGCAGGATGAGAACAAGGGTGGTCTCAGGACTATCCCATTTATCATAGGTGACTATACTTTATGTCTTTTTTCATTTAGTTCTTGATTGTGTATTAAGTGTTCTGACGTGGCCACTATTTTCAAGGCCATGAGTCCTTTGTGGAAAAAAAATTTCACTGCAGTTCCTGAGAAACTTTGTGTAAAGGGTCATGTCTTTCGTCTGCAGCGATTTGATATTATGGATTACCTCAATCATGTGATTCAGTCCTTTCACCTCTTGAATTTTTAACATGCTGTTGAAACTTTAATGATCAATCGAATTAAGGTGATTTGCTAAGATTTTATAATGCTTGTTGTTTTCCTCTTTCCTTTTGCTTTTAAGAGAAAATATGCGCCTGTAGAAACTTATTGATGAACCAGTAGAGAAGAATACATGACCTAGCTGCTGAGCCCAAATGTCATCTGCAAGTGCCTCTTTTGTCTGCAACAGGACAGTTGAAAGTTACAAATGGTCCCCCTGTAGAATGACATTTCACTTAAAAACAAATACTAGGATATACATACTGAAGTTGAAAGAAAAATTGATTACTGCCCAGTAATTTCCTGCAGGTATTTCTAGTAAGGAGAAATATAATGACAATCTCCTAACTATTAACGAAATTGGCTTCGACTACTGCTAACAGACAAGAATGCTTAGGGCGGCTAATGAGATGCTTGTTATTGGGAATAATATGAGATGCTTGTTACCCCTCTCTTTCTTTGTAGTCTTAGTTTCGTTTCTTGATTCTCTCGTTTTTCTTGTGGAAACCAGCGGCGATGGAGCAATTCAGTAAAGATGAGAAGGAAGAAAGCATGCAACAAGCGAAGAAGGGTGGTCTCAGGACTATTCCATTTATCATCGGTGCTGATTCTGGCTATAACATTTCCATAAGTGTCAAATATCTTTTCTTTTTTCAGAGCAGAACAAGTATAAAAAAATCAATCTTCTTGTTTAAATTTTAATGCTTTTGCTATCTACAAGCCTAAACGAACCCATGTGCTTTTGGTTTGATTGAACTTTCGGAGATATCATGTGTTAACTCTTTGTTGACATGGTTCCTGTTTCTTCTGATGACTACTGTTTAATGAAGTTGAGGGCGATATTTTACCTTACCGACAGTTTCTCAATGTATAAGTTGGAAAATTACTGAAGAGTGTTAATAAATTACAGCTATGATTACTGAATACTTATGAGACTGTTCAATGTTCTTTTTTCTCCAGCAAATGAAATCTTCGAGAAGGTTGCAAGCCAAGGGCTTCTGGCAAACATGATCATATACCTCACAAAAGTTTACCATATGACCACTGCAACCGGTGCAAATGTTATCTTAATATGGTCTGCTCTGTCTAATTTCATACCCATTTTCGGTGCTTCCCTTGCTGATTCCTACTTGGGTCGCTTCAGAGTCATTGCACTGGGATCATTTATAAGCTTAGCTGTAAGAAAATTCTCTCATCCATTTACATTCTTAATATAATTTACTCACTACATCTATTGATATTTTGTGTTGTTCAAAGGGAATGCTTCTTCTATGGTTAAGTGCCGCTCTCCCAGGAGCCAGGCCTGCAAACTGTGACAATTCTTCGGGAACTTGCAATTCTGCCAATTCATCTCAGCTTGCGCTCTTGTTCTCCTCTTTCGCTCTAATTTCCCTTGGAGCTGGAGGTATCAGGCCTTGTTCATTAACCTTTGGTGCTGATCAATTGGAAAAGAAGGATGATCCACAGAACGAGAGGAAACTGCAATCCTACTTCAATTTTTATTATTCATGTATTGCAACCTCCATCATCGTTGCAGTTACTGTTATTGTTTATGTACAAGATCATAAGGGATTTAATGTTGGATTTGGCATTCCTGTGGTCCTCATGATATTATCAACAGCCGCCTTCTTGGCTGGATCTCCTCTTTATCGAAAAGTTAAACCAGATAGGAGTATGTTCTCAGGTTTTTCTCAAGTCTTTGTAGTGAGTGTGAAGAATCGTCGTCTTTCATTGCCACCCAATACTACACATGGGTGGTATCATCACAAGAAGGGTTCTAGTCTCACAGTCCCCTCAGACAAGTTGTGGTAAATAAACTTTCTCCTCTTTACAGTTGGCTCATATTGTTAGAAAATAAAATCAGGGTTAATTGTACATAGACCTAGTATTATCATTGTTTTGGACTTACTACCTTTGTAATTTCATTGTTGCATATAGACCCCCTGTGATGTTTTTTTTTTGAACTCTTTTACCCTCCTATAGACCTGCTAATTTCACCTTGGGACAATATCTGCCAAAATGTCACTAATGCTGAAAGAGGCAAAATTAAACCGGGGGTCTATCTGCAACAATGAAACTACAAAGGTGGTAAATCCAAAACAGCAATACTACAGGGAGTCTATGTGCAATTAACCCAAAATAAAATGTAAACCCTAGCGCTCAACAAAACTTTGGAGTTCTGGTACGACGCGCTGGGACTTGTTAGAGTATAAAACTAAATCCTCAAACATCATAACAACTTTGAAGTTGTAGTGTATTGGAATGAAGTTTTAACTCACGTATCATAACTTCCCGTCGAACACTATTGCAGGTTCCTGAACAAAGCCTGCATTATCCGAAACCCCGAAAAGCAACTAAACCCTGATGGTTCAGCCATCAATCCATGGACCCTATGCACGGTCCAGCAAGTAGAAGACTTCAAATCTGTAGTCCGTGTTCTGCCCCTCTGGTCAACTTGCATTATACCTGCCATGGTCATCAGCCAACACTCCTTCCCTGTGGTCCAGGCCAACACCATGGACCGCCATGTCAGCCGTGAATTCCAGATCCCTGCAGGATCCTTCGTCGTCTTCGGAATCGTCACCCTAACCCTCTGGGTTGCAATCTATGACAGAATAATCGTCCCTCCTCTCTCCAAGATCACAGGCAGGCCTCGTGGTTTCAGCCTGAAACAGAGAATGGGTATAGGATTTTTCCTCTCTATTATCGCTACGACAACTGCTGCAATAATTGAAACAAAACGACGACATAAAGCTATTGATCAGGGACTGCAGAACAATGCAAAGGCTATAGTCGACATGTCTGCAATGTGGCTTATCCTGCAGCACTGCTTAACTGGCTTATCTGAGGCTTTTTTCATTATTGGACAGATTGAGTTCTACTACTCAGAGTTCCCCAAGAGTATGGCAAGTATTGGGGTATCATTGTTTGCTTTGGGGATGGGGATTGGGAATTTGGTAGGGAGTTTGATCGTTTCGGTGCTCGAGAGAGTTACAGGGAAGAATGGAGGTGAGAGCTGGGTTGCTGATAATCTGAACAAAGGGCATTATGACTATTACTATTGGCTTCTTGCGGTGTTGAGTGGGTTGAATTTTTTCTACTTCTTGGTTTGCAGCTGGATTTATGGAGAGGAGGGATTGAACAAGGTTCATGCAGAGAAGGAAGATATTGATGGTGATGATGATGATACAGGTTTAGGAGATGAGATGCTTGAGAAGTCTCCAAAGATTTCAGTTATCCTGTGAGCTTCTTGATTAAATAATCAGGTGGTGTAGGTACTTTACTGGATCATTATTAAATAATTCCTGAGGGGGACGATTGAAAATAAGTATCATGCATTAATCTGTTTAAAGTTTCCCTCTCTTTGCCTAATCATAGGTCGTGATAAAACAGTGGATTCAATATGTTCCGAAATATGTCATATAGTTGCGTGTTCCCTTCTACTTGTACCGTTGAGGGTTGCCTGGTTTAGATCCTATTTTCTGATGCCTTTGTCTCTCACTATAATAATATTGGATGCCGTTCTGACTTACAGATTATTTTTAGGTTAGTTGATGATAGACCCATGTAGTATCACCCATTTGCAGATAGATCCTTATAGTTGTCATTGTGCGGATAGACCCTCTTACTATTTTCCCAAGTGCAGATAGATCCTCTCATTGAACTTTTTTTTTTACTCCTTTAAAAGTCACCAAAAAAAAAGTAAGTGAGGGTCTGTCTACGCCAATAGAGCTGCGGAGGGTTTATCTGCCTCTACAAAATATTTTTACTCTTCTAAGAGGATTTCACTCTAGGGGTCTATCCGCATAATTAGAACTATAAGGGGGTCTACTCGCAATTGTGAATGATACTACACGGGGTCTACACACAATTGAAGGAAACTACAGGGTATTTATCTGCAATTGAGCTATACTACAGGTGGTCTATCCAGTGTTTTTCTCCCCTGCTTTTTGGCTGAGTAAGAATTACAAAGACAATAGCCGAAGAACCTCAACCTGAAATTTTCTTCCTCTTGGAAATATCCTTAATTCACGGCTACCTACTCCAGCTACCAAACACTGAATTGATCACACACAATCTTAGGATGTTATCCTTAAAAGTCGGTGATTCATGGCTTTTTGCGACTCTTTTGATATTGGCATTGCATCAGTAATTAGCATGATATACACAAAAAACAAATAAAGTGAGACTTTGACATACAGCAAAAATGTGCAACTTCGGCAGTGCGTCAAAATCTCATATGTAAGTGTGAATTTTACTTCACCGCATGCGTCATATTGTAGGATCGGAACAAGCGGCTAACTACTGCATGTTGAGGGGACTTCCTTATCCAAAACCTCTGATCACTAGAAAGTCAATCACATGCATGAAAATTAAGGTTTCTATCAAAACGCCTTATGAAAAGAGGTGATCTATATCATTTACGGATAGCTAGAGAGTTAATTCGGTAATTCTGACTGTGCTATCAATGGGGTAAATCAGCCCATGCACTTTTATAGGGATGGTTCTGATAAAATCCATACTGCATGAAAAATATTCAGCCCTTGAATTTTGTTCCTGTGGTGCGTCAATTTTCTTCTTGATGTAAACTGAACTTAATCCTTCGTTATCAATGACTAAAAAAATGGACAATCACCTTAACAACTAAAAGGATTATCCAGAACATGGCAGGATTTATCCAATGAATTTGAATAACTCCCAACCGAGTGATATCTAATTACAAAATAAAAATGGGTAATTATTATGGAACACCTTCACATTTGACCACTTATTATGAAATCCCCTGACATTATCTTTTATTAAAAAAATACCCTATTGTTTTAAGGCTTATTAAGTTTTATTTAAAATAGCATGTGCAAGTCGCACGCATTTTTTTCATTCCCTTTCTTGTTTCTCTTCATATAATCATTTTCTATTTCTTATCCTTTCCGAAATAATTGTATTCTCTTTTATGTTTAATAAATTGCAACTTTATCATGCATCCACATCTCTTTAGTACTTTAAACAATATTCTTTCTATTAAAATTCAAATAAATTCGATGGGTTAATGCTAAACGTTGGTGTGTAATAAATAGGAAATGCTTGTTTATTGTTAGATAGGAAATATTATCCATGGATTGTACCCTATTTGGCATTAGGCAACAAGAACTTACCATATCAACAAAAAAACTTAAATGTTGTATGAAAAAAAGACTGGTTGTACAATAGTTGAGAGATAAGCGAGCCCTAATCATGACGGGCATTTGAGAGAATTTGTCATTCACGTGCTTTGCACATGCTAATCTTAACAGTTAATTTATCACTACGGGGTTTTGTAATCAAAAGATAACAACGGGGAATTTCATAATAAATGTCCAAAATTACTTGAAGGCTTAATAATGCAATTTTACGGGTCCTAGGGGTGCATCTGCACCCCTAGGCATGTGTATAAATCCACCATTGCTCATAGATCTAAAGTAATCCATTCAAAATTTTATCCCTTTTACTTTTAAGCCCACCTACTCCTCAAGAGGTGTTTTGGGCAGTAAACCTAAAGCTTTACCCTCCCTCTCTCCTAAATTTATTTTTAAACTCGTTCACTTTCAAAATCACTCTTAATCCAAAATACTCTACCAAATTTATTCCTTTTCCATAACTTGCTATATTTTTCGTCGTGGTTAGGTATATATTGTAACCAAATATTTAAACATAATAATTGTTACTTTTCTCACACTAATTTTGTGGCAAACTCATGTGGATGGTTTTTTTTTTAACCTTACAAATCCTAATTTGTACCCTATTTATTTTTAAACCAACCCACTTTCATTTGCTTATAAACCCAAACCCAAAGTTTTATCACCACTTATTCATAAATCATCCTACTTCTAAATTCACTCCTCGACTCAAATTACTATAACTTTACTTGTTACTTTTTCTAAACAATTAACATGCAATGTCTTTTTAATCTAAACGTTGAAATCACAATTATCTTTAACACTAATTAAACCTTTAAAAAATACGGAAAACTATCCATTAGCTTTATTGCATATTTTATCTCGTCCAAATTAAAGCATTAAACACCACCACTTCCTGCTCGCCACCATCTCCGCCCAAGGCCACATAAACCTACCCCGCCACCTCTCCCACCACCTCACCAAAACCTCCTCATCCTCCTCTGTCCACGTCACCATCGCCACCCCCTCTCCTCCCGCCGCCTCCTCTTCTCCTCCACCTCCACCACCGCCACCGTCATTGACGACCGCGTTTTCTACACCCTCCTCACCAACTAGGCTGCCAACGTGGCGGCCGAGTTTGGCATTCCCGCCTTACTCTACTGGACCCCAGCTTGCTACTGTTTTCAACATCTTCTACCGCTACTTCAACGGGTACGCTGACATACATCATCAGAGATCATCCGTTGTCACCATTCGAGATTGGAGACTTACCTTACCGCGAAACCGAGCGTCCATCTGTTGGCTTGAAATTGTTAATTTGACTCAGGATCAAATCATCCATTTTTTCTAAACAATAACATTCCTAGTTGAGAGAATTATGGAGAGTGAAGTGGTGAGCGAATATTTCCTTTTGAGATTTTGAAACAGAGGGGATGGAGAGAATAGGGTATAGCCTCTATAAATAGGATAGTTTTCTCCGGCCAAAAAAAACCAATCGCATCACCGGGCCCCGTCAAGAATTCATTTTCTCTTTCTTTTTTGCTCACCGTTATCAAAGCAATTATCCAATGGTTTACTTCTTCCTACACTCACCTAGGCTACCCTCTTCCCAGGAAAAAGAAAGCTTTGACCTTCTCCGAAACCTCACCCGTGAATGTGATTCCACTAACCAAAGTTTTTTTTATTATTTTTTGTGTAGCTGTTTTCTTTCCAACCGCACTTGTTTGGGCTCGTTTGGATGCATTGTTTTTTTATGGAAAGTGGTCTAAAGTGTCAAAATATGGGCCCAAGCAGCAGCTTTCTAAATTTTCAACTGTTTGTTTGTAGTCCAAACAAAAAGGTAAACTGTTGAGTTGTCAACCACCAGGCTGAGGTGTCAATGTAAAGTGAAATCATTCCAAAATGGGATGAATTAGAAAGAAAGCTGTCATGTGTCAGAATAATTAATTAAAAAAACTAATTTTACCAACATCATTATGTGATCTTTCAGTCTGCCTCTTTGTCTTTGTCATTTTGATGGGTTTTTTGTTACATTTTAGTCCTTTTAATATTGGAAATTGTTTGAGGAGAGTTTGCAGTAGGAAGAGGGGTTTGTGGGGGTGAGGTGAAGATAGATAGAGAGAGGGGCGGGGAGAGAGAGAGAGAGGGGGGAGGGGGAAGGGGGTTGTGTGGGTGGGGTGGAGAGAGAGAGAGAGTGTGTGTGTGTGTGTGTGAGTGAGAGAGAGAGAGAGGGTCTTCTTCTTCTCTGTAACTAATAAAATGTGAGTTGTGTTTTCTGGAGTTGGTTTTTTCCCCTATTTAATATTTTTTCTATTTAATTTGAGATGATATAATGTGAATTCTCCTCCACCTCCACCACCGACACTGTCATTGACGACCGCATTTTCTACACCCTCCTTACCGACTGGGGCGCCAACGTGGCGACTGAGTTTGGCGTTCCCGCCTTACTCTACTGGACCCCAGCTTGCTACTGTCTTCAACATTTTCTACCGCTATTTCAATGGGTATGCTGACGTACGTCATCAGAGATCACTAGAGATTCGGAATGACCCCTTGTCTACATTGAATTTACTGGTATTGCCAAGACTTACCTTACTGCGGCGTCAACCCGTTTCTTGAAATTATTAATTTGACTCGAGATCAAATCAACCGTTTTTCTCTTTAACAGTAAGATTTCTAGTTGAGAGAATTATGGAGAGTGAAGCTGTGAGAATATATTTCTTTTTGAGATTTTGAGACAGAGGGGATGGAGATAATAGGGTATAGCCTCTATAACTAGGATAGTTTTCTACGGCAAAAAAAACCAATCGCATCACCAGGCCCCCTCAAAAATTCATCTTCTCTTTCTTTTTTGCTCACCGGTAACAAAGCAATTATCCAATGGTTTACTTATTCCTACACTCGCCTAGGCTACCCTCTTCCCAGGAAAAAGAAAGCTTTGACCTGCTCCCAAACCTCACACGTGAATGTGATTCAACTAGCCGAAGTTTTTTTTATTATTTTTTGTGTAGCTGTTTTCTTTCCAACCGCACTTGTTTCTCTCAAACCTCATCACGTGAACATGCCTAAAAATACCCATTTTTAATTATTTTTTCTCCAAAATGTTTGCTTAGGAATCTAGAAAAAGAATCTATTAAGGAGCTTCTAGAAAAATTTAGTTACAGATATAGTCTAGACCTACAAGAGAATAAAAAAGGTACAAAGAAATCTGCAAGTAATGTGAGCTAATTCGTGCGCACATAAATTGCCTAAATGATAAGCATGGAGGACGGAGCAACTGTTAAAAAGTTTAAAGAAATACTAGCACTCTCGCACATGACTCTAGATAGATGTTGAGGAAAGCCAATTGCTCCTAGCAACATGAACAAAAGGGTGAGACAATTTGATTCTATAATAATGTCCATCCACTCCATTGAGAGGGCAATACGAAGACCAGTAAGAATAGCACATGCTTCACATTCGGTGGGAGGTGCCGGGGGAGAGGTACTAAAAGAGAGTAAATGAAGTCCAAGATAATCACGAGCAATGACTCCGACTGTAGAAATATCCTTCCTTGATGTCGCATCCACATTAATCTATACCACATTTGGAGGTGGCGGAGACCAAAAATGTTGAGAGGCAATGTTAAAGTGGGATCCAAAACTTGATATACTTGGTGATTGTAAGCTTGAAAAACTTTTGCAAGCGTGAGGGTGGATGTTGGTGTCTTGATAGTGCCTTTGACAATAACCTCGCATCTAGCTTTTGAAATAAACCATGATGCAATTGCAACAAAAGCACGCTGGAAGATTCTGCAATGGAGAAATATATGGTGGTTTCATCCAAAGATCAAACCAGTGAGCAAGAGATGAAGAATTGGGAATAGAACAGTTCACCATTTGCCAAACACCACGAGCGTAGTTACAGGACATGAAAATATGATCGAGTGTTTCGACATCCTTACCACATAAAGGGAAGATGGGATTAATTTGTCAACCCATGCTACTAGAGCTTTTCTCTGGATGCAAGGCCATCATTCAAGGCTCACCGAACAAAGTTTTTTACCCATGGCAGAATTGCATTATGCTTCATAACCCGCTTGGTGAGTTGAGTGTCAGAATTGAAGGAGGAGTTGTGCGGCTATTTTTCCCTCCAACAGATTTGAGACGTGGTGTTGGAGGAAAATACTAGGTGAAGAAACCATTCCATTCTAAGGTATCATAAACAGATCCTACAAACTGATTTTGCTCATGAATCGTCATATTGAGAATAGCTTCAGCCGTGGTCGGGTCAAAAGTGGCTGAGATCAACTCCGTATTCTAAGAGGAAGAAACTTAGTTGATGAGGTCGGCAACAAATTTGATATTTTGTGGGAGAAAGAGCGGAGGAGGAATAGGATTAGATTGGTTGACAAACCAAATATCGTTCTAGATTGAGATTGTCTTGCCATTCACGATACTCCATTAACAACCAATCTTAATCAGATCCCTCCCGTCTAGGATTATACACCACAAGGATGATGAAGATGGCTTTGCAGAATTAATCTAAAAATTTTCTCATTTGAGATATTTGTCAGCTAATGTTGTGACCCAAATTGCATCCTTGTCAATGATCAATTGCCAAGTGAGTTTGCTCGAGAGAGCTTGATTTACTTCTCTTATCTTTGAATACCTAAACCTCCTTGATTTTTTTGGTCGTTGAATTTTACTCCAACTAACAAAGTGAACTTTTCTCTTTGTTGAATCATGGTTCCACCAAAAATATTTATAGATGTGATCTAATTGATTACAAGTCTTCATGGAAAATTTGGTTGTCGCTATCTGGTAGATTGGGAGGTGCGATAGAGTTGATTGAATAAGGACTGTGCGTCTCACTTGGGATAATACCTTGTTCTTCCAATTGGTCAATTTGGATTGTGTTTTGGATATAAGAACATTGAGGTCTCTGTTTTGCCCCAATTTGGAGAGGATGCGAGAGCCCAAGTACTTATCATCCAAGTTCATCTCTCCAACATTGAATATAGGGAGAATTTTTCTTTTTGTGGATTCAGATGTTGCATGACTGAAATGGATAGAGGACTTCACTTGCTTGGTGATTTTGCTAAAGATAGCAATGGCAGCTCGGATCACTCTACACTCTCCTTCCTCACAAACACCAAATAGAAGAACATCATTAGCGAACATAAGGTAGGAGTCCCATTCCTTGATAGCAAGATAACATTGATGAGAACAAGTTGGTGGTTCCTATCCAATATACGGGAGAGCACCTCCATGACAATAACAAAGAGGAATGGAGATAAAGGGCATCCCTCTCTTAGTCCCCTATGGCTCTAAAAATGACCTTTAGGAATGCTTCTAATAATCACCGAGAAAGTGGGATGCGCAATACAAGAGTGAACAAGGGACCTATAGGAAAAATCAAAACCCATAAGAAAAAAATGATAATCTAGCGCTGATCACTCGACTCTATCAAAGGCTTTCGACATGTCAAGTTTTAGTGCAAAGAGACCCGGTTTGCTCTGTTGGATTTGAGATGGTGAAAGACTTCACTTGCTAAGAGAATATTGTTTAAAATATTTCTCCCTTCAATGAAAGCGCCTTGAAATGGAGAGATGCAGGATTAAAGATGGGGCTTGATTCGATTCACAACGAGTTTGGTAATGACTTTTATAGGCGACGTTAGTTAGACTAATGGGACAAAAGTCATTAGGTGATGTACTATTGGGTTTTTTTGGAGTGATTATGATATGGATGATTTAGGCCATTAGGAAGCTGATGGGTAGTATAGAAATATTGGACAATTTTAACAAGAGAAGCTATAGTGAATTCAAATGTTTTCTAGAAAAGTAAGCAAGTAATCCATCAGGGCTCGAGGTTTTAAGGGAAGACATTGAGGCGAGGATGTTGCGGATGGCAAGGGGGTCGAGAGTGGAGGATATGGCTGCATTTTGATCCGGGCTCAAAATTGAGTAGTCTAAAAATTACGATGTACGAGGCCATCAAAGCCCGAAGAGGAATATAGATTTTGGAAATAATGGACAAAATATCTTTAATTTCATCATTATCCATGGTGATAGAACAATCAAAATGCATCACCGCTATTATTCTATTAATTTTCTCCATGTTCTTGTGTATAAGTGATAGAAGGAAGTGTTTCGATCACCATTAACACACAATTGCACTCTTGACCTCTTACGCCAGTGAAGTTCCTCATCATTTAGGAGATGTTCCAAAGTAATGAGGAGAGAGTTCTCCTTGGCAATGTTCATGTCAGAAGGAGGTTAGTTCTGAATCATGGCAATGTCCTTTTGGGTTTGGGCGATCTTGGCTTGAGTACTATCAAAAACCTTATCTTTCTATTTGAGAACTTTTTTGTGGATATTGCAAGCTTTGTGAGTAAGAGGAGCTTGAATGGACCAATCATCAGTAATAGGTTTTATGAAATCAGGATGGTTGATCCACCTGACTTCTAATATAAAGGCTCTTTTCTTCCTTTTTCTTTTACTATGGAGTGAGATCATGATTAGATAATGATAGCTACCGGTTGCTAGAAGATGTAGGACTGCTGTCGATAGAAAAGCTAATCTCCAATCAGTAGAGTAGAGTACACGATCTAAGTATTCTTTCACATTTAGGTGAGCACAGCGATAGTTAGACCAAGTAAAAGCTAGTCTATCATAGCCGAGATCCGTGAGAGCTAGCATCAGAGATGAAAGTAGTGAAGTCTTTAAGATCAAAGGGGGAAGGGATGGTTCCACCATGTTTTTCACTTGGCTTGAGAATAACATTGAAATCACCTATGCATAACCAAGGCTTTGTGAAGGAGGTTGCAATGGCGAGGATCTCGGACCAAATCAATTTTCTTTTCTTTCTTGCAGATTCTCCATAGATACACACTAAAGTCTACAGGAAGAGCAGCAAACATTCCATTACAATTTAATCTAGAGAGCTAGCAATAATGGTATCCATAATGAGATTATTCCACAAAAGGCAAAGACCACTAGATAAACCCAATACGGGAACTGGGTGATGAGGGGAATAGGGGAGAGAGGGAAGGAGACGATTAAGATGTTGGTCACTGCATTTTGTTTCAGAGAGGAAGAGAATTTGAGTGGAAGAAAATTTTAGATGGAGGAGAAGGTGTTGTCAAATTGACAAGGCACTCCTCCCACCTCGACGATTTCAGGCTAGGATTCTCATTTGGGGGCATAAGGCACAATCTTAGAAGCCGTACTGGAAAGATAGTCAGAGTATTTTGTTAGCGGTGGTTTGAGTTGAGTGGGGAGAAAGGTTTTATGGAACTTCGATAGGGAGATGGAAGATGTGGAGAAATCTCTAGACTGTTTGGTCATGGAATTTTTGTGAGGGTTGGTGTAGAACTGGGATCAAATGTTTGTTCAACCTTGTCTTGGATGCATTTGTTTTGAAAATTAGAGAGGAGGGAAGAATAACTTTGAATAGGAGGGTTGAGGCTTGTAATATTGGCATGCAAGAGAGGGATCTGAAGAAAAGGGAGTCATTGGTATGGTGGGAGGTAAAGAGATTTTTGAAGTAGCTAGATAATGGATGTTTGCATCTAGAGATTTAAGAGGGGATCTTTTTTGGATTTTTTTGGAGGCAGATGATAGTCTTTCTCTTGTATCAATGAATTTGACCACTGTAGATGAAATGGACAATGAGTCAGAAGAGTGATAATTGTGAGGGGTATGTTGATAATTTGCTTTTATGGTGGTGGTGGGAAAAGGCTGGGGTGTAATCTGATCACGGGTAAAAGATGAAGAGTTGTCCAAACTTGTAATTGAAAGATTTTCTATGGGTGAGAGGGTTGGTGAGTGTGCGGGTGTATAAGAGGTGGCGAGTTTAGGGTCTTTGACTGTAGCTGTAGAGAGTATAAGTTCTAACGTTACGGTTGCTTTATGCACTTTGGGAGTTGTGGTTTACGGTGTGGTGATCCCGCTTAACTTGGTCCATCACTAAGGTGGGCTTGGGAATATGGTTTTGGAAGGGAGAAGAGGTTTTCTTTTTAGCATGAGAGGATGCGGAGGAATGGGATGAGACTTTTTATAGAGAGGGCACAGAGATTATTAGGAATTTTTGGATTTAAGAGACATGTGAGATCCTTCTTGAGATCTGGCGAGGGAAGAACATTAGAAGCTTGGTGACATTTACATCTTTTAGCACAATCAACGATAATATGCCCTATTAGCCTATAGAAAGTGCAATATCAGGGTATCTGTGAACGTGCGTGTGGGGGCCGTGCTACAGTAACCAAAACAAAAAAGAAGAAAAGCCAATTTGTTTTAGTCCCACATCGGCTAGGTTAACAAATTGTTCTTAATTAATTCCTATAATAGGGACTTATACTTAAGATTTGTTTGAGAGAGAAAGGAGAGAGAAAATGGAGAGAAAAGAGAAAAAGGGGAGAAAAATTCTTGGAGAGATTCTACAAGAGAGAGGTCAATTTCTCTTGGGTAAAAAATCTCTTGAGTAAAAATCAAAGCTTTTATTTTTTTTAAACGAGGTTGTGAATTGTACAAGTCGTCGGTGTTCTTCTTCATAGTTGAATCTCCCCTCACCCCTCCTGTGGAAGTAGGCAAGTTTGCCGAACCACGTAAATCTTGTGTCTTTGCTATTTATTGTGTATTGGCTATTGTTTGTAGGTTCTCAGGTCCACCCTCAAGATTAAGCTTAGTCTTAATCTCAGGGTAAGTGCGTGACTTCGCTTGGTCGATTTCACCCACTCCGACGATTATCTCCTTCATGAGCTAATCCCCGTCGGCGATTATATTTCCTTCGTGAATGTAATCAGGACTTTCTCTCAAGTGATATCGCTTCCGCGGCGTGTGGGCGTGACTCTGCGCCCAACAATTGGTATCAGAGCTGTTATTAAGATTGGAAGTAGTGTAGCTTCTGGTTTGAGGTGGTGCTCGGTAATTTTTGAGAGAAACGGATCTTTTAATACAAATGGAGAATGACGTCTACCAGTAAATTAGTTAAAGTTGGAAAATTTGAGATTGAAAAATTTAATAGGAGGAATGATTTTTCCTATTAGAGGATGCAGATGAAAAACACATTGCTTTCGCAAAAATTGCACAAGGCTTTAAATGGAAAAGAGAAGAAGCACAAGGATATGTCTGATGAGGATTGGGAGGAGCTGGATCTGAAAGCACAGGCATCGATTATCCTATGCCTTGAAAAAGATGTAGCTTTCTTTGTAGATGGAGAAGAAACAGCTGCGGGCGTGTGGAAGAAGTTAGAAAGTACCTTCATGACGAAGAGTCTAACAAACCGAATCTACTTAAAATCTAAATTGTATACTTATAAGATGGAGGAGGGCTCATCAATCCGGGAATACATCAATAAGTTTGATAGGATCATATCAGACTTAAAAGACATAGATGTGAAAGTAGAAGACGAGGATCAGGCACTTCTACTACTTCTATCTCTGCCAAAGTTTTATGAGTACCTGGTGCAAACACTGATGCTTGTAGGAGATAATTTGAAGATGGGTGAGACTAGAACGGCGCTTCTAGCGGATGATTTTCAAAAGATTGCAACTAGTGACATGACTACAGGTGATAACAAAGAACAAGCGCATGGATTGTTTGCTAGAGGAAGGAGCAATGAGTGAGGAAAATGTGAGGGAGGAAAGTCTAGATCTAAATCGATAGCTCTTGCTAGAAAATCGTGCTTCAAATGCGGTGAAGTTGGACATTTCAAGGTCGACTGTCCAAATAAGAGAAGTGGAAAGAAGAAGAACAACAAGACTGAGAGAAGAGAGGGCAAGGAAGAGGCGAGCGACATTTCAGAGGAAGGGAGCGATAAGGAGTGCTACGTCGTCACGGGTGGTGAGGATATCTCCGAGAAATAGATACTTGATTCTTGTTACTCTTATCATATGTGTCTAAATAGAAAGTGGTTTACTACCTACAGAGGCATTAATGGTGGAACCATATTGATGGGGAATAACCATGCTTGTAAATTGGTGGGGCTAGGTAACATCAAGATCAAGATGCATGATGGAGTGGTTCGAACCTTGACGGATGTGAGACATGTTCCCAACTTGCGTAAGAATCTTATCTCAGTTGGTGTATTAGACTCTGGCGGTTGTAGAATTGTTACGGAGAACGGAGTGAAGAAGGTTGTTCGGGGTTCTCTTGTAGTGATGAAGGGTATTCATCACGGTAATTTATATACTCTCTCAGGTACGACAGTGACGGGAGATGCAGCGGTTGGAACTGAAGGAAGTGGTGGAG
>JBAKGM010000233.1:24111344-24136948 GCA_037177215.1 Asparagus racemosus
TAGGAGCCGACCTACAGACACAAAGGGATGGGGCTCGAGATGGCGCAGCCGACTTGAGAGGGGGAGAGAGAGAGAGCTAGGGTTTCACAAAGAGTGCCGACCGGAGTGAGGGAAAGAAGGGATCGGGTAAGATACACAAAGAGAGAGAGAGAGAGAGAGAGAGAGAGAGAGAGAGCGAGCTGGGCCTCATAATCAAATGGGCCAACCAGTAAATGGGCCAAGAAATAACAACAGATTATGAGACTGATCATTCCCAATTTGGTTATACGCGAAGCTGCTTTTACATTGTTGCTGCTGATCAATTCAAACTTAACAACTGAAAGAGAGAAGTATAGCACTTTATTTATAGCAGATTAAGAAAATTATAACATTTTATGATATAGTACGACTTACTTAATCTGCTATATGTATTGTTAATCGGTTATCGTTTTCTGTTTAACTAATAACAAGTCATTTTTACTTGGACGGTTATTTTCTGAATACTTAGCCTAGCTTACATTGAGCAAGTGTTTATTGAATCTAAGTTTATATTGATCACTAATTTTCTTAATGCTAAGTAGGTTTGATTTCTCCTCCTATTTTCTCTTCACAGAGTACTCATATTTCAGTAATCAAAACTATCTCAATTAATAAATTAATTACTCTTCTCATATTCATGGAATTATTGGTGGTTAGAGATGCACGGTTGAAAAGCATCTCAATTTGACGCACGCAGAAAAAATAGCTGATATACAGAAGTATAGTAATTTAAACAAAATATAGCATGTTAAAGGAAGAGGGATACCAATTTAAAGGCAAATATAGCAGATTAAAGGAGTTGTCATTTATAATACTGAATATTTACGTAGCATGGTAATTGATAGCAAGAATAGCTACATGACAAATATAAATTAATTAAACTGCATTTAGTATTATATTTGAGCTAATTAAGTTTCAAAAATTAAAATTATTTCACGTTCATTAACTAATTTATTTTTAACTAGTTTTCTCATTTCATATTCCTATGCTATACTAATCTAAAACTGTTGAAAAAAACTCACGCCAAATTGAAATTTAATCAAAGCAAATCCCGCAATTCCAAAGACAATCTCACGGCCTCCACAACAAATAATTGGTTTTAATTAATTCGAGTTTAATGGGGTTGAAAGTGGGATGGGTGTAAAAATAAAGACTCGTAAAGCTTTGCGTTTTAAAGAAAAAGAAGATACTGGCGATGGGTAAAGTAGTAATTGAAATTGTGGAAGGGTTTACGTGCTAAAATGTAAGAAATCCGTTTTCTGTGGAAAATACCTACTTTGGTTACCCTATAATATCAAAATCAAAACATAAATAGCTGCCGCAAAATCGAGAGGAGAGAGAGGAGGGGAAAGAAAAGCAAGGGAGAGCGAAAAATTAAGAATAGGGTCAATTTTGAGGTAAATAATTAACCCTATTAATCTTTGGTTTTCAATTGGTATCTATGTTCAAGCAGTTTCTGATTACCACTTTTATACATCACTAACGAGTTGTAGACATCAAATTTAGTTGTTAATTTAGAAACTTAATTGAGAAGCCTCTGGTTCAGATTTTCTAAGCGTTTATAGTTATAGATAACCCTCCCTTTTTCATTATATTTTCAGATGATTTAGATCGACAAGCAAAACCCTAGAGGGCCTAAAAATAGTGAGGGTTCAAAAGTTTACATCTTTAACGTTAGTTTCATTTTCCCGACGATAATGATCACCATGTATAGGTTCAAAATAGAAAGATTTGAAGGTTGCATGCCAGACATCCAAAAGAATCGTGTCCGAATTAGTAGCATAGTACGTTGGCATTGGCACCTTGTTAATATCTTATGAGCTCCTAGACTTGTATTGCTTAATGTATCGGATATATAAGGATGCAAATAGATTTGTATGCAAAAGCTTATAGAGGCCGGTTAGGAGCCTCTGTTCAAAGGTAAAGCCATGAACTAAAATTATGTTTTTGTATGCTCAAAGTGCACCAAACTGTTTGGTACAAAGGAGCAATAGTATCAGCGGGGAGAAGATACTGACAAATTTGGGAGATAGTAATGCCACCTGACCTGCTCAAAGCCTCCATGCACTGAATCAAAGAATCTTGAGAGCGCCGTTTCGAAATTGCAAGATCTCTCTAATCTTTAAATAGCTGCTTCCAACACCATGAATCCCCACATTTGACCTGAACATCCCGGATACTCTTGACTTTTCAAGTAGTGTCCATGCAACCATTTGATCCAAAGAGCTTCCTTCTGCAAATGAATATCCCACAGTGCTAGTACTTCATTGCATCCTCACGTTTTGCAAAATATTTTCTGATTGCCAATAAGTCCATGGAGCTACAATATTCCAAGGAGAACGCTCAATTTGCAACTATGATGCAGAGATCTCCAAATATTTGCTAATTCTGCTTTAGTCAAAGCCTGACGAGAATGTTTTACATTATCAAATTATCATTCACTTTGACTTTAGACTTTAGTTCTTTTTATCAGTATTTTTCTTATCAATTTCAACTAAGTCAATACTGACTTGTCATTTACCTGCAAATATTGTTTTATGTGCATGTCAAGGGAGAGAAAATTTCAAATGATTAGTGGACATTTTTCTGTTCTTTTATTTATAATGAGATTAGCACAGTTGAAATTTCCTTAATAAATTTCTCTTGTACTTTGAATCCAGGTAAGTCATGGGTGTTATGGCTGATTGGTCTCTACTTCCAGAGGAGTTATCGAGGTTGATTCTCAGCAAACTCTCTTCACCACTAGATAATGCTCGGTCTGGTGCAGTATGCAAATTATGGCATTCTATCTACAAAGAGAAAACTTTCCCTTGGTTACTGTCCATTGATCGCAGTTCAGTGAAATGTGCACCCGGTTTTTTCAGTCTTTCTGACCGCAAGGTTTACCACGTTAAACTTGAACATGAATTTATATGTGGAGCCTCACATGGGTATCTTGTAAACTGGGATGCTTGTTTGTTGAATCCCTTCTCCAGAACTCAAATCCAGCTGCCTCGAACGTTACCATTTAATATCTGTAGACACAACAGTTTGGGTAAGGTTGTCATGTCTTCTGATCCACGGACAAACCCAAGCAGTTGTATAATTATGGCCTATGCGTGCCGCGATCTAGCCTATTGTCGACTGGGGGATGAGAAGTGGACACGTTTCCCAAAAATGGATGAAATTCTTATTGATTTGGTCTTTTGCAAGGGGCAATTCTATGCTCGAACAGATTATGACTTATTCATTTGCCATATTGATCCTGAGCCACACCTCACTGAATTGAGTGTGAAAATCCCACAGGCCAGTTATTTGGTTGATTTAGCGGGGGACTTGTTAATGATTAATCATTTTGTACAAGGTGAAACACCAGATGAGACTGATGATGACACGGATGTCTTTGCTGAGGATGAACATGAGAGTCACGATGAAGATATTGACAATGAGATCGAGGATGGTTTAAAAGGCTTTGGCGAGTATCCTTTTAATGTTTATGAAGATGCTTCTGTTGGTAGTAGAGTATATGATGGCATCACATGTTGCTTCAGCGTTTTCAAGTTAGATGAGAAGGGGACATCTTGGATGAATATCAAAGGCATCGGAGATCAAGCTCTACTGTTAGGCTTAAACTGCTCTGTAGCCTTACCAGCTAGTTCATTTTCTGGTTGTGCAGCGAATGCTATTTATTATGCGCACAAGTATTGGCTAAGGCAAACAGGAGATAGGCAGTTGTTTAACGAGGTTGGGATCTTCCATTTCAAGGATAGAAGGATTCATTCCCAGTACGTGTTTCTCACTGACGATTATTATGACGATGATTACGATTATCCTTATGATCAGTACCCGCCACCGATCTGGTTAGTCCAGGGCTCTCTTTAATGTCCAAAAAAAAAAAAAAAAAAGGGGAAGCTGACCCGAGATTGGAGTTTTTTGCTTGAGAATATATCTAATGTTGCACTATTTATTTCCTTACATTTTTCTTTCTTTCTTTGCCCAAGAAATTCTTAAATTTACATGGGTATTAGTCTCCTATCAATGTCTTTAGAAGCATCAATAGAACAGTTGAATTGTGATCACTTGGCTCATGAATTGATATTGTTTGATGTTTGTATGATGAAAAGTTCTCAAATCGTGTCTCGTTGTTGGTTAACGCCTTCACTTTATCTCCATTAGGTTTTATGTACTCAAATGATCCGTTGTGCAATATTTAGTGGTGGAGCTTATAGTGCGAAGCAACATAAACATTGTTGCACTTAATAATGAGGTATAGCAGATTAAGAGAATTGTAATATTTTATGACATAGTTATGATTTATTTAATCTGCTATATGTATTGTTGATCTCTTATCGTTTTTCTAACTACTGACGAGTCATTTTACTTGGACAATTATTTTCTGAATACAATAGGTTTGATTTCTCCTCGTATTCTCTCTTGAGAGATTAATCATATTTCAGTAGTTAAAACAATCTCAATTAATTAATTGATCTTCTCATACTGATGGAATTTTTGTTATCAAGAGATGTTGGAAAGCATGTCTAAAGAATTGACTGTGCACAGAAAAATATTGCTGATATACAGAAGTATAGTAGCTTAAACAAAATATAGCATGTTTAAGGGAAACATACCAATATAAAGGCAAGTATAGCAGATTAAAGGAGTTGTCTATGAAGAAATATAATACTGAATGATTAACCCGTTAAATAGAAGGAATATAACATGATAATTAATAGGAAGAAGAGTTGCATGACAAATATAAGCAATATAATTGCCTTTCGTATCATATTTGAACTACTTAAGTTGCAAAAATGAAAATTATTCCGCATTCAATAACTGATTTCTTTTTAACTAAGTTTTCTCATTTCATATTCTTATCTTACACTGTACTAAGCCTAAAATTGCTGGGAAAAAACCCAGGCCAAATGAAAAATGAATCAAAGGAAATCCCACAATTCCAAAATCAGTCTCACAGCCTTCACGCGAAATAATTCGAGTTTAAGAGGGGCTGAAAGTGCGTGGGTGTGAAAGTAAAGGCTACTAAAACTTTGGGTTTTAAAGAAAAGCCAAACAAACTTGTGGCTGGTAAGATAGTAATTGAAATTGTGGAAGGGTTTATGTGCTAAACTGTAAGAAATCCGTTTTTATACGGAAAATAGCTATGGTTACCCGATAAATTTCACAGGCAAAACCTAATTAACTGCACCAATGGCGAGAGGGGAGAGAGAAGAAGGAAGAGAAGCAAGCGAGGGGAAAGAAGTGAATTTTTATTTTTTGGAGGTAAGTAATTTAACCCTATTAATCTTTGATTTTTAATTAGTATCAATCTTTAAGCAGTTCCTGATTACCACTTTTATACATCACTAACGAGTTGTAGATATCAAATGTAGTTGTTAATTTAGAAATTTAATTGAAAAAGCTCTGATTCAGATTTTCTATCAGTTTTCTAAGCATTTATATTTATAGATAACCCTCCCTGTTTCATTACATTTTGAGATGATTTAGATTGACAAGCAAAACCCTAGAAATCCGAAAATAGTGAGGGTCCAAAAAATATATCTTGAAGGTTTTTTTCATTGTTCCAGTCATAAAGATGGCCATCTATAGGTTCGAATAGAAAAAAATCTGAAGGTTCGAATAGAAACAATCTGAAGGTTGCATGTGAGACATCCTAAACAATTGCGTCGATAATAAATATGAGATGAGAATCCATTGACATAAGCAAAATACTAGTTTATCGAGGCAGAGTGCATTATCATTGGAAGCAAAATAATAGGTTATGGGCTCATAGACTTGTATTGCTTATCGAATGTATGGATGCATACAAATCATATAATATACAAATCAGATATAGGTTACACCATATCTGCAATCTACGGAAGAGGAAGTGGATATGGATTATTCTTGAACAAAAATCTACAATGCATATCCAATAAAAACTTATATGGGTATGAATCGGATGATAGAGACACAGATTCAAGTAGAGGCAATAACCACATATAATACAAATTGATGTAGACTTGACCTGATCAATGCAAACTCTTACTGAAGTAAACAAAGTTAGTTATGGAAATAGAAGGGAAAAGGCTGAAGGAACTTAATAAAAAGCAAACTTATATTATTGGACTTGAGTGGGCTTACAAGTAGGATAATGTATGCCTAAATTTTGCGAACTTGATCATTTATTACAAATTAATTGGTTCCAAATGGGTGGGTCACTTACATAGGACTATAATATCAAAATTCGTAGTTGTAACCTCAAAAATCCATTTCTAAAATTCTGGAGAATAAAATATTCCATATCCAAATCTAAGAGGTTGAAGTGTGGATTTTGTTTCGATAATTAAGGTCGGTTTAGATCCCTAATTTGATAGGGCTTTTAGTTTTTTTGTTTGATACCTTTACTTGATCATGAGTTATGGACTTCAATTATTAAGAATTTACTTACTTCTTTCTATTTTTTATAATCCTAGACTCCTAGTTACTTCTTTCTAATTACTTTTAAAAATTACAAACAACAAATATGAACTAACATCTTTAATTGCTTCTAATAAACATCATAACTTCTGACGGTTTTGATGTGTAATACGTATGAGTACATGTACGAGCCCACATATTCATGTGTGCCTCTCAACTATTATAATTTTCCATATCTCTGTCGTGTCGTTCGTGTATCTTGACCGTATTCCTAGATTGAGGCTCCACAAAATTTATAAAACCTCCTAGGTTTTTTATTATTTGAACACAAACTTTTAGAAATCACCCTTTGGTTGTACGAATCATAACAAATCCATAAAAAGATTTTAAAATTGAACCTTTGCCCCCTTATCTCAATTTAGAGCCAAATAATCATCAATTTTTTCTTTGCGTCTGTTTCCACTACAGTTATCATATACATTCTGTATAACAGTACTATAGTCATAGATAACTGTCATATGACTCATACGCATTGACTACAAATTTTTTGGACAAAGAGGAGTTAAAGTAACGTTTCTGAAATCTGAGGGGCTTTTCTGTTAATCTTGCTAAGCTTAAGAGGATTTTTTTGTATTCAGTCGTATTTTAAAAAATGTCCCTATTGGACCATATAATGTATTAAAATACAAGTTATCTTTATAAGACTGTTTGTAGAAGCAATTTAAAACTATATATTTTACCCTTCATGTTCACACAAAAAATAAAAAATGAAAAATGGAAAAGGAAAATTAAATCATCTAAAATTGCATGTAACAATGCCTTTTGCATTAGAACATTTCGTACGAATATTAGAGAACTCGGGAACATTCAGGAGCAAAATGAGTTTAAAGTTAAATGACTGTAAAAGTTAACCTTCGTCTATGTTCTGTGTATTAAGACCAACAAACTCGTAAATAAATGTTAAAGATCAATACCATGAGGCGGAACTCGTTAGAACTTTGTTTTGATGATTAAATCAGTCAGATTCTTTTGTTTTTTGAAATCTTTATAGTTTTTTCATTATCATTTTGGTTACAGATAAACAAAATTACATTATTCAATAATTCTTTGCACAAAACTATGATATCCCTTAGGAAAACTCTCTATTTGCAATTATGATGTAGAGATCTCCAAATATTTGCTGATTTCATTCTAGTTAAAGCTCGTTGAGCATGTTCTACATTACCGAATAATCATTAAATTTGAATTCATAGTTTAATCCTTTCTATAAGCATCTTCCCCATCACTTCAATTTCTTCAGCAATTTACTCACCCGTTACCTGCAAATAATGTTTTTATGTGCATGTTAATCCAGGGAAAATTTTCCAAAGCCTTGTAGACATTTCAATATTGTTTTATTTATAGCAAGATTACTACACTTGAAATTTCCTTTAACTAAAAGAAAAAAAATCAAAACGATGGTGATAAAATTTGCTTCCTAATTTGAATTTAGGTGAACTTGAGTGCTATGGCTGATTGGTCTTTACTTCCAGAGGAGTTATTGAGGCTGATTCTCGGCAAACTCTCTTCGCCACTAGATAATGCTCGATTTAGTGCAGTGTGCAAATTATGGTATTCTATCTACAAAGAGAAAACTTTCATTTGGTTAGCGTCCATTGTTGACTATCGAGTAAATCATACATTAAGTTTTTTCAGTCTTACCGATCGTGCGGTTTACCACATTAAACTTCCAGAGCTTGAAAATAAAATCATATGGGGAGCCTCAAATGGGTTGCTTGTAACCGTGGATAGAGATTGTAGGGTTTGTTTGTTGGATCCCTTCTCCACAACTCAAATCCAGCTGCCTGAAAATTTACTATTTGTCTGCTATTCGTGTAAGGTTTTCACATCTTATGATCCACGTACAAACCCAAATGGTGGTATAATTATGGCATAAGCAGGTCACTCTCTAACCTATTGTCGACTGGGAGATGGATAAGTGGACATCGTTCCCCAAAAGGGATGAAGCTCCAATTAATTTAGCCTTTTGCAAGGGGCAATTCTATGCTCAAGCAGATTACCATTTATTCATTTGCCACATTGATCATGAGCCACACTTCACTTCATTGACTGCAACAAATACAGAGACTCATTATTTGGTAGATTTAGCGGGGGACTTGTTAGCGGTTACTTGTTTTATACAATGTGAAAGACGAGACGAGATTGAGGATGATGCAGATGTCGTCCTTGGGGATGAATATGAGAGTCATGAGGATGTCGATGATGAGATTGAGGATGGTTTAAAAGGCTTTGGTAGGTATCCGTTTCATTTTATGAAGATGCCTTTGTTGGTAGTAAAGAATATGATGGCATCACATGTGGCTTCAGTGTTTTCAAGTTAGGGGGTATTTGGTTCACAAGTTTTAGGAAAATTTTATGAGAAATGGCAAATTCGTAAATAAAAGTTCTCCTATAATTGAGTTTTCATGTGTTTGGTTCACTCAACATTTATGAAAAATATTTCTTATAAAGTACAAAATAGTAGGAAAACAACTCCTAGCATTTTGAGAGGAAATAGGGCTGAAAACTGACAATTGCATTTTAAACTAATATACCTGAACCCTTTCCCATTTTCCCAACCCCAAACCCATTTCCTCTCCAAAATTTTCGGCGGAAAACCTAGGGCTCCCTATTTTGGTTCGCTCGCTCGCTCTCCCGCCCTCCTCACGCTCTCCCACTCTCTCGTTTTCCCTTTCCTCTTCCTCTAACTCTCCCGCTCTCTCGTTTGATCCTGGTGATCTTGTTTGGGGGTTTGCTATCCAGCATAATGACACCTAAAAAAGGGAACTTTATTAGAGCTGCAGCACAGAGCCCAAACCCAAATAAAAACCCTCAATTCCTCCCCCTTTCGGTCAATTCAATTCAATCCCCTGTGAATCTCTTGCCCTAATTTTGAGACGAAGACCAAGGGAATGGCGGGGATCGAGTTGATCAGCGGGCTTCTTGAAAAGTCCAAGGAGCTCGATCAGCTGAGGCAAAAGCTCGAGGAGCTGCTGCAAGAGATCAACAAGATCCACAAGAAGCTGCAATCTGGTGAGAGATCAAAGATTTGCTTCCTATTTTGCGTTCTGTTCAAAATCAAATTTTGTGCTAATTTATCTACTTGTAAGTTCAAATTTTGGGGTCCGTTAACCTTGAATTAATGTAATTAATGTTAATGTTGAATTTTTAAGCTTTAAATATTAGTTATACTTCCTTTGATTGCTAAACTTTTGCATAGGTCAAAAAATGATCATAGTTTACTTATCAAGCTTCAGACTCTGATTTCCGCATTGGAAGGGTTATTCACGATACATGAATGTGGATGTCATATTTGTATGTATTTACATATATGAAATTTTGAGCTAAGAACTTTGGGTATTTGATACATCATTGTCCTCAATTTAAGTCGGGCTAGCTGTAATTGAGGCTAGGTTCTTTTAACCACATTCAGGTGCTGAACCTACATCATCATTTGATTAATTAAGCTTGAATGACGCCTTAGAAGCCTAGCTTAGCTGCTTTGAATTTCTTGATGGGGTTCGTTGTCCAAGCACTAGTTTTTAGGGAAATAACTTGGGCAAGATGAAGACTTGCTTTAAGTTCTTGGGGGATGGGACTTACTTTATTGGTCACTCACTTCAAGCTCACGCAATGAGGGCAACCTCCAGAACCTCTGCGTCTAGAGAAGGACTACACACCTTTTTTTTTCTGTAGGAAATTGTATTTCTCATAACCCACTCTTTTACTTCTCTTCTTTAATAACGGTATGCTTCTCTGATCTTTGTTCCTTGAAGGGGTTGTCTCTCGGATTTAGCACCTGTGCTGTTGCTTGGCAGTTGAGACATTTTTGCTAGTTATTAGCACAAGGCTGATTATACCTGTCCCCTCCACTATCCTTGAATGTTTTGGTTGCTCGGTTTTCATAGGCTATTTTCAATTACATTCACATATTGTGCTATCGTTGGACTAATATGACTTTTTTATTGCAAACTTAAGCCAACAATTGTTGTCCATCCAGGAACATGAAAGAGCCAAGAATTTTCCTTGTTGCACTGAGCACGTTGTTTAGAAAAGCACCCTGGGCACCCCCTAGCTGGAAGGAGTACCCAGGCCTCACGATTAGTCTTGCGCACCTCCAGTTAAATGTTGTTGGGTGCCAAACTGGGTGTGGCCACTTAAACAGTCTGAACCGTGTAAAAAATGGGGTATGTGGTCCACTTAAGCAAAGTAATTGCGTCAAAGTCGGACATCCCAGCCCAAATTAGATAAAACGTTAATCACATCAAAACCCGACATCCGAATCCAAACTAGATAAATCATTCATGCTTGCTTTTCATATCTTCAAAAAACATTTCTTTTCTTGGCATTTCCTTGCCGCCTTGCTTTTCGTCATTAGAGTCATTGTTCTGGAGTTCCGACCATCATCGATGTTTCCTTCAGTCACTATCAAGACTTGCAAGTTGCAAGAAGGTGATTTGTCTTTAGGCCATTATTAACATTGTCTTGTTTTCAATAATAATTGCAATTCATTTCCTTAATGATCTTCTTTTTTAGGCCCCAGGGCTCACATCGCGCGAATTGGCTCGTGGGCCTGGGGTGTGACATTCTTCCTCTTTCCCATTCTTTTTCATCTTTTTTTCCCATCTCTCCGTCTCTTTTCTTCTTATTCTTCTTTGCCCTTGACTAGACTACTACATTAAAAAAATAAAGTGCATATAAAAGAACACTTAGGCACTAAGTTTGCCATTACTTTCTATCAAGGCTATCGATAGCAGATAGCATCGCTTAGCGGTGAGGCACCACTAAAGCTATTTGGGGTTATTGTGGCAAAATAGCGGCAAAAAGCGCAAAGTCAAATAGCGGTCTAAGTTAGATATGTATAAATATTCAAAAAAAAGAAAATCTAAAAATGCATACTTGATGATTTAAAGAGATCCTAAGCATGAAATAGACATGTAACATCACATAATACTGAAGACAATTGGAGGAGGGGTCGAAGAGTCGTCGTCTTCGAGAAGATGAGCTGAGCGGTGAGGGGACTGTAATAGGAGGAGCTCACAGTGAGACGAAGTGCTGAGGGAGATGGCGGAGGCCGTGGGAGACGGCGGGGAGATGAAGGAAGTCGTGAGAGGCGGCATGATGCGGTGGGAGAACGACTATTGTGGGGGTCATGGTTTTTTTAGTGTTGAATCGCGAAGGGGAGACTCGGGAGAGAAAAAACAACGATTAGTAATGACTTTAAAACATCGGGTCTTCCAGGCGCGAGTGGGTTAATTTAAAAAATAAACCTAAAAGTGCTTTTAAATAGTAGTCAAAAAGCAGATTTTATCTGCAATCGCCTGCTATTCACCTTATAGAGCGCTATTGGCCGCTTTTGCGAGTAGAAAGCTCATACTCCCCAATATATCCTTGCTATTGAGCTATAGCATTGCAGAAGGGGCCGCTAATGTTATTAGTGCCGCTATTGCGGTGCTATTTACCGCTATTTATCATAGTGCTTTCTATAATATTTGGCCGGCATAATTCAAACTCCTTACTGCAATACTTAGATGCTGCTGCGCTAATCTACCTCAAGCTCCCTTGAAAGGATTAGGCTATAGCCTCACCTTCTTTTTAATTTTCTTGAGCTAGCACTTCTTGGCGTTGTAGTAGCCCTACCAAGTCATCTTCATGCTGTTGCATCACGTAATGGTTCTGTACGCCATCATGCCTCATCTTTGAGTTCAAGTGTCTCAAACAACTATTAGGATACCTACGAAATTGACTTAATGCATCTATCCTGTCAAAACTCCTGGATTCTAGCCTTCTAGACCTTAAATCTCTAACCTATCTTATTGTTAGTTCTTTAAAATTATCAGTCTGTTTCCTTATCCATGAAACTAATCTTGAGGTACCTCCTTTAAAAAAAGGATTCCAATCTTCTAGTTTAGGATTTTTAGCTCTTCTCAAATTTGGCTATAAACTATTAATGGTGTAAGTTGTTGTTTGGATAATATATTTAAATTCTCCAAAAAAAACTCCTTCATCCACATTATTTGTGTTCGAGTGTGGAAAGTTGTTTCTAACCGTTCAGAACATGACGTACGTACTCCATTTCCTACTCCAACGATTTAAACTGAGATGAACCCTCATGTTCTTTTTGAAGACTTGTCGGTTGCCCTTTTCGTGTTCCCTGTAGTTGAAGACCTCAGAATATGCCATGGCTAATACCTTGAATCATAACTTTGAAGTGATAGTAAAACTGCCATGGTCATATTTCTTTCACATCATTCAACGGGCTAATAGTGCTTGTTCAACCTATAGATGGGTGAGTTCGTTCTGTCCACTAATGGAAGTAGTCTAATTGAGAAAGTAAATAAAAAATTATGAAGCAAAAGATACTATGGGTGTATGCCGTAATATAAACATTACGAAATCAGGACTACAAACAGAGCCCTTATTCTTACATAAGTGAACATTCTATTTAAAGATGGCTACCGTCATGCACTCTTAAACATGAAACTTTGAGGACTTTCTAGATTTTTCCAAACAAAGGTGGTGTTGTTGTCAGGCTAGTGTCTATTTAAAATAACTAACATTCTTCGTGGATTCTTTGTGCTTCATAGTAACCCCAATTTTATGAAAAACACTAGATTATGATGGTTATGATGATTTGGATTGATACTGTTTTCTTTGTGAGTCTGCATGTCCGACTATGACTAATATGATATGATACGACCACTTTAGGAAGTCCTAACCAAGAGGAATTATGTGTTAAGAGTAAATATTGGATGATTTGATCTTTGCTTGTCAGGGAAAGCATTTTCTCGCACTATAGGTACATACCTCTAGCTCTACATACGATTGGCATACATTCTCCTGAAATGTGCCTTTTACTTTTTGGATAACTGCACCTTAAATATTTACTTTTCTAAACCTCTGCTTAAACCATTGGTGAAGGAAAATCCCTCCTAATTTAATCTTCTTTTGTTTACTTCATAAATTTATTATTATTATTTTTTCTGCCATGTTACTCCAGCTCCAGAGATAGTTGAGAAATCAGGGGATTCGACATTGAAACATCTTCGACAATTATACAGTCAAGCAAAAGATTTCTCTGATAAGGAAGCAGGGTATGCTTTTACAGTACTGTTCTGTAGTTTTTCTTATCTTGGCTGAGGTTAATTAAATTTGTTGGAGATCTTTGGTAACCTCATCTATCTTAATAAAGATATCCGGTTCTGTTCATTTAACTTGCTAATATAAATAAAATAAACCCAGCCTGGTCAAGCCTATTTCAACAATATTATCATCCTTTGAGTAAATAAGTGCTAAAATAATTACATAAATTATGTTGAGATTGTGACATTTTAGTACTTTTACCTTATATAATATGTATTTCTTGACATTCAATATCTCTGTCAACTTTTCTTCATGATTCATAAGTCTTTCTCCATTTTGCAAGTTAAATTCCACCTTTTTTCGTATCAACTTTGCGGTGAAGGACTATACTTAATGATAATTAATGACTTTTTTCCCTCTTGAGATCTACACCTCAATAACTGCAATATGATGCCGTTTTTGAGGTCAATGTTTTTTGTCCTGATTATTCATAATTATATTGCTGTGCAACAAGCAAAGTCCATTGGTTATAACAAACAGTAGAAATTACTCATATTGTCTGGTTCCGAATTGGCTTAATAGAAGAAAATTAAGTTCACATCAAACTGAACCAGGCAAAGAGAATCCGTAATAACAGAAACTTTTGATTCTTTTGAGTATGAAGATGTTTACGATAGCATCAACTTCCATCAAGTATATTATGTTGGTGGTTGTAACGATGCTACACAAAGATTATTTCAATAAACCTTCCAAAATTGGCGTACTATCCCATGTGTGGCGTGACATGCATGTCCTTCATTTTCAAAACTTACATTTTAATACTAGATCTGTTGTAATACTTAAATTATCTTAAAATGTATATGATGAAGTATGTTTCATCTTCTTTTTGCGACATGGGTATTTTTTATAACCGTTTACTCTTTAAGGTATCTTCCTATATATGAATAACAACTCTCTCTCTCTCTCTCTCTCTCTCTCTCTCTCTCTCTCTCTCTCTCTCGTGTGCACTCGAGCGCGTGGAGAGAGAGAGTTGAGCTAGGTTACAATTAGTCAATTAGTGTGTCCATAATGCGGATAGCATTCTCTCGTGTGTGACTCGTGCGCGTGGAGAGAGAGTTGAGCTAGGTTACAATTAGTCAATTAGTGTATCCATAATGCGCATAGTATCAATTCAAAACTTAAAATGCGAGAAATCTACTACACAATTGAAAATCCGTACCATTAGACGTGATTTAGTACACAATCTAGAAATTAAATTTTGAAGGGTTTCACTTGTTTTACCCATGTATCATATGATATCAAAATCAAAATTTCAGAATTTCCGTGAAGTTGCTTAATTATCTTCCCCTTGATAGAAAACTAATACTTGTTATATAGCTGCTAACCACTATAAAGAGAAAGAAGAAATCTGCGTACTCAAATACGGTTTATTTGAAAATATATCCTAAATTATCATACTGGTTAATTTGGTAAAAGTGGTGTGTATATTAAACTATTAGATGATATAAAAACTATCATAAGGTTCGCTTATACTATTGTGAGCTGCTATATGGTACAATTTATGTTTACTTTCTAAAAGTATGTTTTCTCAACCCACTAACTGAACCTGTCTATCTTGAACGCTTTTTTCTGAAAATTTTATCCTTGGAAGGTTCACAAAAGGAAGCTCATATGTTGGTGTTGCATTCGTGTGTAATGAATACAGATTTGCATGTGGGGTCTTGATTTGTGGTCTTATTATAATTGCACATTATCAGACTTGCTCGTTCTATTTATAGCATCTTACATATTGGATTCTGCATAATACTTTGATATCTGACCTTTATGATTTTCCTTTTTCTTGACAAGGCCATTATTCACTCTGTAAGCTCTTGATTTTTTTTATTTGTTTGAATTTGGCAACGAATATTTATCATGCTGCTGATTAACTTGTCCAAGAAATTAACTGTTTTCAGTTCTGAGTTCCATCTGCATGGCAAAGATTTTATTCTAATAGTTTTAGATTCAATCATGTAATATTCCTTCACTCTGAAATTACACTATGATTTTCAGGGTTTCACAAGACTTGGTGCTTCAGTTGGATGCTTTATTACAATCTGGAGTTTCAGCAGCACAACGGAAAAAAATAGGTCTGCTGCTATGTGTAAAACCCATGTTTGTTCTCTTAAAATTCAGTATGACATGATTTTGGGCTGATGGCAATAGATATAGATGTGTAGTTTTATCACCTTAATGATGGATATCACTTTAATGAGTACTCGATCATTATTTCTGAGCTGTTATGTGCAATGTCAGGTTCAATGAAGTTTTAAATGTTGAACTATTGGTCTCATGAAACTTTTAAGACAATGGACTCCTGGATATGCTGTAGAAACTAGAAAGTAGTTTTTCTTATTCCAAATAATTGATTGCTTTCCAAGAAATTGATTGCTTTACCCAAAAATAGAAATTGATTGCTTTACCTAGGAATCAAGAATCCTAGGATGAAATACAAACCTGCAATGCGAGCGTCACTACATGGTTAGGAACTCATGATATCTCTTTTTCCTTTAGCTAGAGTTGCAAAGAGTAAATCTTCATCCTTCTATGGATGGACATAGTTATTATTGATAATTCTTTTGAATTAGTTATTCTTGATAATTCTTGTGATTTTAATCCAGTTCATAGAGTAGTATTTGACAATTTTTGTAGGATTGGGCTGTGTTTCAGTTTCTTTTTTTCCCCATCTAAATTTATTTATCTACTTACTATATTGATATTAAGTACATTCTAAGAGGAAATACGATGCACGTTGTGGTCTACTAATGATTTGGATCTAATGCACAACGTGTATTTGAGCTACTTCATAGTTTCGGAGGCTATTCATATCCATATTATCTTGAGGCAAATTGTTAAAAGTAATGAGACAAGACTAATTTTCACTTTATGTAACTACTTATACAAGTCAGAACCAGTTGCAATGCAGGGATACCAGTATAGGTTCTGCTTTCAGTTTCTTTCTTGATGTCACTGATACCTGCAGTAATGTTGAGCTTATTGTCTAGGGTGAATATACCCTAAAACTGCATGTATTACTTTCATTGCTGATCAATTTAAACTACTGCAGTGTTGCTAGTCAATTTAGACAGTACCAAAGTTTTTCAATGGTTAATACAATTAAAACGGTGGGAAGTGCAAATAGGAAATGATATGCTTGAATGTGATATATTACCTTTTCTGCATTTTATGTACTTTAAGATGAAAAGTTAGATGTTTATTTGTTAACAAATGTAGTGTGTTTGTGTGTGTGCACACACATATAATGAGCAAAGCTATAGAATAAACTTAAGTGGATAGGAGCTCTTGTCCACCGAATTTTTTATCCCTTGATTTTGCTTGTTGAGATTCATGCTACACATCAGGGCTATCTTTGAGACGTGTGTCTTGATGTGTATCACATGCTAGCATGAATCTCAAAGCAAAATCAAGGGCTAAAAGTGTTGGTGGATAAAAGTATCTATCCACATAAGTTTACAAGAGCTCTACTCTCCCTCTGTATATGTGTGTGTACGGTTTGATGGTTATGGGGTGGTGGCTCATTTAGGATAAGAGTGGTGAGCCCCACACCTTTTAATGTGACAAGTAACGTGGGCCACATGACTATCTCTTGGTAGCTCATTTCGTAAAATGAGCCGCCACCTCATACCCATTATTTCCATACACACACATACATATTAGAATGCACATGTATTGCACGTGGTTAAATATATTATTATTTCTTTTGGATTTTATTTCTTTACTATTCAGTTGCAAAATAATTTATGGTTACCATAAAATATTTTGCAGTAAATAATTTCAATTATTTTAAATCTCCACCTAATGATGCTAGCAAAGATTCTCTCTTGCTATACACGTATACTTTAGCATTTTGTAGACAGATATCAAACTTGCAACAACAGCAATAGTAGAAATATTTATAAAATATCACATTCTGTATTACATTACAACGTTAGAACTTTGATTTATAATAACAACAGCTACACCTATAGGTGATAAGTTTGCCATGTGCAGCAAAGGTGCAACCTTCTCCTCAAATTCCGCAAGTTATTACTTAGCATCTCTCAGCAGCTCCTTCTTAGCAAACCCCTCGACTTCTCTAACTCCAAAAGCTTCAGGATACATCATTTGATCCCTCACTAAGTTCTGCATTATTGCAGAAATGTAAAATATAACTGGAGAAGTTAAGATGAACTCACTGAGTGATTACTGTTGAAAACAATCTTATATGGTTCTTTCATTCGACATGAGCTATAATAAGTAATAACAACTAAGTAGGAGGCGATACATGAGAAAATGATAATAAAATGATATGAGATTAACAGCTAATTATTAATGTTTGTATTTTTAACAAAATGATGACTTTTCCGTCTTGTACTGTAAAAGTGGTGTAAGTGAAGTAGTGTAGTTATCACTACTCTCAGTGCTAATGCATGATTAGGAAAACCAAGCTTCCCTACCAACTTTATATTGTTCTTTCTTATCAACTAAACCATAACAATAATTATCTCTTAAAAAACATTAAGATGAATGAAATTAAGATTTATGAATGGTTAACCAACACAACAAAAATAAATAGAAATATAGAATACGCCTCGTGAACAAGTAATAAATACGTATTAGCTACTTTCATTGAATATAGCAAATTAACTCGACAAAATTAGATTATCATGAAAACAATGTGTCTAAGAGGATTTAGTTAACAAAATGCTACAAACATCTTGAGTTGTTAAGAATAGTTGGGGTTAATTTCGTTCATAGTAAGTTTTTCCAAAACTCCCACGTGAAGTCCCTTTCAAATTTGACAATGATGTAAAATCAAGAGGACGGAAAAAAAAACAATGTCGAATCAATACCCAATCAGTAAAAAATTTTCTACAAAAACTTTATAGAAATCCTAAATTGACATCTTAGATTGAATATCTAACCATAAACTCTAAGAAAACCCTTTCAAATTTGACAATGATATAAAATCAAGAGAACGGAAAAAAAATGTCGAATCAATACCCAATCGGTAAAAAAATTTCTACAAAAGCTTTCTAGAAATCCTAAATCCACATCTTAGATTGAATATCTAACCATAAACTCTAAGAAAACCCTAAACCAACAAGCTCCATCACAAATCTTTGAAGAATAGAGCACCCAAAACAAATCAAGATCTAAGAAGAAGAAGTAAAAAGAAAATGAAGCAGAAAGCATACATTCATTTACTGGAGTGACAACCAAAAACCTGAAACCTAGGAGAGAAATAAGCCGCTGCTAAAAAGTGGAGAAACGCTTTTGATTCCGAGGAAATAGATTTTATTTGTGTGTGTGTGCGTGTGTGTGTGTGTGTGTTTGGGGGGGGGGGGGATAGAAATGTATCTAAAATTGGGAAATTTAATCAATGGTAAAGATTAGTTGTGGGTAAATAGTAGTGTATAGATTAGGGCGAGAATATAATTATTAAGAATAATTGGGGTTAATTTCGTCCATAGAAAGTTGTTCCAAAACTCCCACTTTTAAAGGGTTTGTGTGTGTGTGTGTGTGTGTGTGTGTGTGTGTGTGTTTCCGGTTGTGGAAAATGCACCAAAGCAGAAGTTTCCATCTTCTTTCTGTAATCTATGGATCATATGTTATTTTAGTTAACTTAGTTAAACAACGGTCTTCTCATCATATAATCTTTTAAAATAGCTGCATAAAGTTATGGTTCTTGAGGGTTTTTGATCCATGCTGAAGTGGCTGTTTTCCAGGAAATTCTCTTGGCTCATAGAGAGCATATATTGTCACTGATGATTTTGAAAGATGCTCCTTGTTAAATCTTAACTTACCACTTGAATAATTTGACTTTATACTCTATGTAATTATTGACACATGTTTCCTCTGTTACTATTGGTATTATTGCAGAAGTTAGCGAGCAGAAAAAGAAGAGGTTGAAGTCGGATGCAGATATTCCTAGATTTCCCCCTTCTGCATCTATGAGAAGCCAACTTGAACAACTTGCTAGTCTGAAGGGAGAGCAGGTGTCACAACTGAATGTTTAGTTTTAGAGTCATTCATTTTATCTGAGATACTCCGAATTTTTACACTATTCCAAACAATTGATGAATCCAAAGTTTCAGTAACTCGAAGAACATATCTTTCTCCATGTCCATATTTAACAACATAAGGATTAACTTATTAGTAAAGATATTATAATATGAATAAACCATTAATGATTGCATTCATATGTGGTATGCTTCACAGATTGGTCCATGTAGCCTTCATGGTGAACATGACACTTCAGCACAAATAACCTCTCCTTTGACTTTCTTCTGTTTGCAGCACAATATGACTTCCTTCCATACAAGAAATATCCGCAATATATTAGGTCTCCTCTCAAACTTGTCATGTTCCCACCCTAAATAAAAGTGAGATGGACATGTAATAATCATGAGCATTTATCAGCCAGTCATCAAATTATCTGCAGGTTTCTTAGATTTACCTCTAGTAGAGAAAATGTGAGATATTAACTAAACTTAATTTTCGTACAAGTCAATACTTCATAGCATTTTACAGTATAGTCCTTGGTGCATTAATGAAAATAAATAGACAGTATATCAAGTTTGTGAAGTGTGGGGCACATGTTCAAGTAAGTGTATGGCGGTGTTTTCAATCAGAACATGTATTGTATAATTGATGACAGGTCTGAATAAGTGTATGCATATGTTGAAGGAGTGTCCATGGGAGTTGCGGTGTACAATACGGGTGTCGGAGGAGTGTCCTGTATGTGTACAACCTCATGATAGAAGCACCCATGCTACATAGCATAAGAGTATTAATTAATACAAATTTCCGGTTCATAATGGACTAGTAAGATTTCTGAAGGCAAGACTGTGAGGAACCAAAATTATCTTGAGTTTCCATGTTCAATAGGCTTACAGCTTGCATGGTAGCATTCGTGAGAAGCCCATGCAAGCACTTTTGATAAAGAACTCTTTCTAGGATCTTGAGGTTTCATTTTTTCCTCTGAATAGTCTAATATTGGTATATAGAAATAGAAGGTGGTTCTTTTGCAAAACCATGGAAATGAATGATACTCGCAACTGATTGTTGTGATAATTTTACTTCTTTATCATTTTTCAGGTGGCAGCTAGGGTCACGGATGATGATGCTGAAAAAGATGAATGGTTTGTTGTGAAAGTTATTCATTTTGACAAGGATGCGAAAGAGTAAGGCTTTCTGTCGAATTATTGTCATCTTTTTTCTTTTCTTTTTTTTTTTTGTGCTTTTATAAAATTTTCCCGAATGCTCAGTGACAATACTCCCACTCGAGTATAGTAAAAAAATTTTAAAATAGTAGCGAACATGGTTTCTTTAGCACAGCAAACTTATCCAAGTTGCATTACCTTTGGTACACTTTATCTTCCTTTCAGATTTCCATTTGCTGAATAGTTGATGATGTAGTATGTTCTTGTGTGTAAAGCACTCCTTTAAAAGTTTGAGAAGGCACTCTTTAGTTGGGATTTGATCATAATCCTTTCCAATTAGGCTTCATGAGTTGAACTGGTGTAGGCAATTAACAAGCTGTTATACCAAGATTAAAGGATAGTATAACACAAGGTTTAAAATCTTGCTACCTCTTTGCAAGTATGAGGCAGGTTTTACATTAAACTGGTGTTACACAAACAAATTGTGCGTGCAACCTCCAGTGGATAACATCTTCTGTTAAGACTTAAATTAAATCTTGTATGACCAGAGTCTGAAACGTGTGGTCTGAAAACCATACTCTTGACAATTAAAACATTTATTATTCATTTCAGAGTTCAACAATCGCTCTTTGCTATCAGCTGGTCAATAAAATATCCAATTAAGAAAATTATTCCGACCGATCCTTAGACTTGAAACAAACTGAACACGATAAACAAAAGGTTTAAGTTTGAGGGCTCCTAATTGGTGTTAAACCAAGAACAATATTTAGATATGAAACAAATAGAAGACAGATTTTAGTTCTACCTCATTTTATTGCCCTTTCTCTTTTTTATTGTGGTTACATTGTTTATTTCTGAACATTAACAGTGTCTTGGTTCTCACAGCACTTGTAGAAAGAAAGATGTAATTGTTTTCAGCAATTATTACCTAAAGTAATATCGTGCATGTTTGAGGTTAAAGCGCCCTATCTGATTTCAATTTTGTAGATTTGAAGTGCTTGATGAGGAGCCAGGCGATGACGAAGAAAGCATTCAGAGGTAGCTCCTGTGTGGAACTAACATGTTTTAGAAGAATAATTTTACTTTGTTATATATGGTCATCAAAGTTGGTAAGATATACATGAACAATTTCACTTGAGTTTTTCAGAAGTTGAAAGATAACATTTCAACCATCCATGTCCTGAGAAGGCACATGCATCCACATACATTTTAGGCTCATATTTCTGAAAGAGTCCTATTTTCGTCTTACTCCACGTGATTTGTGCTGTGTTGATGATTTCAGTGCATGCTTGGATCTATATGAGATAAAACTGTTGGATTATTCTCCAAATTTTGCATGTATATATAGATATACGAATTGGTAAAAATGCATGCATTTGGAGGTAATTGCGGAAATATCTTCTTGGGGTCCGTGCACAAAGAACTATAGTATAATGTTGATATAAATTCATTGCGAGGGGGCACACGTGCATTGAGAAAGATGTGACCCATGAATGGAAACTTCACAAAGGAGCTGCATCTTTTTTATGGATGTACCTTGTATGGTCATGTTCTATTTTACCATATTGGCCCTTTTAGTCATGTTGTTCTATTCTGATGTACCTTTATCAATAATCTGATCATCTCAGCTTTCTTGATCTCCTTTTCACGATACCGCGATACCCATTACTGGATCTTTATAGCTTTTCGTTGAAAATGCTCATACTATCTCAACCAATTATTTACCATCAGTTTGTCCTCAATTAGTGCCTCTGCCTGTCTGATGTATTCGTTTTCATTGTTCACTATAGCCTTCTAGTTCTACCACGAAAACCTGTAGCACTTTCATCCTGACCTTCACAATGGAAAAGCCAGCCAGCACTTTCATCCATTCATCCCGACCTAAGAATTTTCATTTATTAATTCTTCTTTTCTCCCTGTGTTTCCAAATACTACTACAGAATTCTGGATCGAGCCACCTAACTAACTTACCTGTAACTTGTATTATTACTTTGTTCCTCTCTAAATGTATTGTAGATTATGAAATTGACCACTTTCTACTTGTTATCCACTTATATGATGGTTTTGTTTCCACTTCTATTTATATTGAAATAGTATCTCAGATGTGTTAGGTTTCTACCATGTTGACATTTTGCATGTAGTTTATCCTTGCTTCACTGTTATTGCACCCCTAGATCCTGAGACCTGATCACTCATTCCTCTTTCTTTCATTCTGTAACAACTTGACCTTTTAAGGGGACAGAGGGGGCCATGGTAGTCCCAAACCCTAAGCAAAACCCTGTGAACCAAAGCCCAAAGCTCATGAACCATACCCCACCCCCCCCCCCCACCCAAACCCAACAAGAACCATCCAAAAAAAAGTTTCAATCCTGCCTATGCCCTTGCGTAACAGCAGTGCGATTACGTTGTCGCAATGACAAGCCGTCATCAAATTGATAGTTATCACATTAAGACTTAAGGACTGTTTTTTAATGAAATCTCTGGTTTTCTTTTTATACGCTGGTGATGTTTATGCTTCATAGTTCATTCTTCTAATTTTCAGAAAGTACAAGCTGCCTATGTCTCGCATTATACCATTTCCAAGAAAAGGGGAACCGTCTAGTGCGCCCGATTTCCCTCCAGGGAAGCATGTTTTAGCAGTTTATCCTGGAACAACAGCTTTGTATAAAGCAACAGTAGCCAATCCTCGCAAGGTAATGTTGTATTTTTGGGAATAAGTATTCTATGATGGCAGCAACTATATGTACGCCATTTTCCACTGAGACATGGGGGTTGAATTGGGGTACTTGAAATCCCAGGTTCTGATCCTAGGCTAACAACCTTCATTCAAAAGGAAAGCGAACATCTTGGATTCACAATAGGGAATTAACTACGGAGTAAACTCCACCAGGAGTGGATTGAGATGATAACAAACTTGAGTTAGGAGCTTAATGTTAATACTCCACTGGTGATCTAGTATTGCAAAACAATGGTGGTACTAGATCTTTGCCATGTTTCATGCACATTTATTTATTTACTAAATCTAAAACATTAGTTTAATTATAGACCTGCATATTTATCTATATGTATTGTATAGTATCGGTCATTAACCTAACCTGGAACATTGTGAGTATAATCTCAACATTAGTTGAAATATGATTAACACAGTTTTTTTTCCCATCAATACCAATTTTTATTTAGTTAATCTGAATGTCCACAATATTTAGATTTCATTAGGTCATTGTGGGCCCCTCCAATTACCAAGGATCCTTCTAGAACTTGGATGGTTTTGTATAGGGAGGATGGCACCTTAAACTGTAGACTATTGGGATTAATCTCAGGGAGATTTCTGAGCCTTGTAAGGAGGCATTTCCTCTTCCTTTTAATGGAGGTCGTGGTGATGGCTAGCATCAGAGACCTTTTTCTGTTATATTAGCAGAAGCATGAAACATCATTGCATCTGCTGCTACCTACACAACTCTATTGTTTTGTCTTCAGTTCACTAACATCTTGTTAAGGAAATTATTACAAAAGAAACTAAAGTCCTTAGCACGTACTTGAGCTTTCCTGCTAATTTGTCTAAGATTTTTCTTACCCTTTTCCTTTTCCATCTCATGTCATCCTCCGACAGTGAATATTCCTACCTGACAAGCATTGGTCCTATCTCTCAATTTGTTGTGTTCGTTTGTTCAGATGTTTTGCTTGGACGTTTTCCCCAGCATTTGCTTCATCAATAAAGTTCTAGTGAAGGGTGTCCTCTGAATATGTGAGAGAGAGAGAGAGAGAGAGAGAGAGAGAGTTTTCAGAAAGTTTTCAGTAGCAACATTGATGACAGATATAAAATAGCAACTGACACTGATCGATATGAAGAAGACAAGCAAAGACAGCCAGATTATTTTCTTTTCTTTCTCATTCACATCATTACTGTCATTATTGACCCCATCTTAATTTCAACACATGCAGACTACAATTTTTTATACTTGGTTTTTGTTTCTTAGATGCTATTTAAGCATGAATCTGTTGTATAAATTTTCTAATATGGCTTCCACTTTTCATGCTTCTGGAGTGAAATTACCCTGTGATCACCTGTCTAATATCATAAGTCCCACTTTCTCATAAGAGAATTATTTAATGTAGTACACTTTTATTATGTATGTAGGTTCTGTACCTTTTTTGCACTAATAATGGATACCTAACTAAGCTTCTCTTTTTATGTGTTGGTGCTGGCTCCCAAATAATATGCAAATTTCCAGAGGAAGGCTGATGAGTAAGTTATCTAACCTTCATAGAATGAGCTCTGTTTTTATTTTATTTTTTCTTGTCACCTATGGAAGCGTTGAGTATTTTGTTGCGCACATATAAGGTGTTCTCTTTTCTCTAATATAACATGAGAGTGTGCGGTATATGTACACATAAGATCTTTTCATAGCATGGTTCATCTCAAAGTTAAACACCTGAGGCATTCGGCTAAAATACCAGATTGGCCTAAATAGTGATACATCTTTACCACTTTGGCCTATAAAGTGACACCTGCGACACTTGGACCTAAAAAGTGACAAATCAACGACAAATAGACCTTCTGACCGGTGGAGTTATTTTTGAGCAAAAAAATTAAAGAAATTTTACATATAGATCCCTCAATCTCGATTTTTGAATTAACCTATCTCATTTCCCTAAATTTTGAAATTTGTAAAAAAACACCCTGTCTTTCCACTATCTTCTCCTTTCTTCTTTCCACCATCTCCTCCATTCCTTTATTCTTCCTATACCCTAACCTTCCCTCCTCCCTCACTTCCTTTCCTTCTACCTAATTTCATGGATCATCACTCTTACTTTCTCATTTCTTTCATCTCCTCCAATCTCTTTTAGTCCAAATCCCCAACATCT
>JBAKGM010000233.1:24162633-24178481 GCA_037177215.1 Asparagus racemosus
CTACAAAGGAATAGAAAAAGGGACACTTCACAATTAAAAAAAACTTCTATTAGAAACACATTATAAAATAAAAATAGAACATTATAATTTTGAAAAAAACTCTCATGAAGTCAAAAAGAAATCTCAGGGGGACTGGTAAGTTGACATGAAAAAAAATTTGTTACAATCAAACTTCTATTTTCCAATGTTCGTTTGCAACATAATAGTTGAGAATAATAATCAGTTTACTATTTAGATAAAAAAAACTTTAACAAACTTGCTTCAATAATTATTACATTGCTCGCAATAAAAATAAAATTTTAAAAAGTTGATCTTATATCATCAAATTAGTAGAGTCCAATTCCCAAACTGTAAACCATATTAAATTGTAAAACTAAATAAATACTTGATTTGCAATAAAAATATAGTTTTTTCATAAAGATGCAAATGCAACAACTTTTGCGCTACTAATCAAATTCTAAATTTGCATTTTCTATAAAAATGAATTATAGATATCCAAACAACGAAATAAATACTCATACAACAATTTCTACATTATTACTTGTTGCATTTGTAATTGTTGCATACCAAACAAGCCCCAGGGAAAAAGACTATCCGTAAGAGAAAAAAAAATCCCTAATTAGACATAAATGACAATAAGCCTTCACATAACTTTAGTAGTCTTTGATCCCATTATAAAATTTAGAAATGTAATCTTTTCTACAAATTATAAGCAGAGCTACTTTGTCCCATATCTTTGGATTAATACATTGATTAAAGCAATCAATCAGATTCCAAGGATGCCTCAATCTCCTTCGCATCAAATTAGTTGTTGTTGTGACAAAAATCCCTCGTGCCTCCTCCTCTTCCTAATGACCTTATGCGTTTTAAGAACCTTAATTAGTTTAATTTATTGATTATTAGTCCTTAAATCCTGCATGCCGTCTTATCACTATCTCGTCTACGGCATTTTTTGTTTTGCGATCAAATCAAAAGTACTGCATAAGATGTTCTTTGTCGGGCCGAGCCAAATATTTGGACGTGAACTTACTAAATGCCCAAACATCTTTTGTAAGAATTTTAGGGGTTGTTTGTTTGGTTAAAAAACACAGAAAGTGAAGGAAAGAAACTAACAATGAATTTTTTTTTTTTTTTTTTTTTTGTTATTTTTCTTCACAATCAAGAATTTGGTTTGTAAACTAAAAATAAGAAAGTGAGGGAAAACAATGCGCCAACTAGACATTTTCCTTGAAAAATTGTTCGCCATTTTGAAGTCGATTACAGAAGAAAATGAGAATCAAGTCACACATCAACTATTTTCTTGTCTTTTTAATTTGAACCAAACTAAGGAAAGCAATGGAAAGTAATTATGCCCCATGTTTCTTTACGAAACAAACACAAAAAATGCTCTTCCAATAAAGTGAGGGAAACATCAAAAAGTGAAGGAAAGTGAGTTTTGAAAAGTGAAGGAAAGTAATCAAACAGCCCTTGAATAAGAGTGAGAGACATTTCTACTTAAGCATTTCAATTTCTAAAGTAAGAGAGTACCGATCGGAGGATCTTCCTGATCGAAGAGTGCTTGTAATAGTGTATCATCGCTTTTGGTGAAGTTTCGTATTGCATCCCCTTGGATCGGACTAGGGACAACCTGTTGTATACCCATTATTTACATATAGTGGAAGATTTTATCGGACTTCGGTCCTGTGGTTTTTCCCTTCTCATTGGAGGCTTTTCCACGTAAAAATTCTGGTATCGTCATCTACTATTTTTGCACTGTTTAAGTGCCTATTTTAACGTCACAAAGAGAGAAAGTCGTTCCCGCAAGTCCATGTAAATACTACCAAGCAATATCTTCAGAGAACAAGCAGAGAAGTTGCTCCTCGTCAAGAAAAATACGGAAAAATAAAAAAGTTGCAACACACGCCCCAAATGCAAACTATACACTAGTCACTGCAAGGCCTAAACATCCTCTATGTAATGGAGCTCCAGGCTCAAGAGTTTGTCGGACCAATTACCTGTCTTCAAAGCAACGAGTGAAAATATAGTGAAAACGGCTGAGAATAAAATTTCCAACTAACCGAAATCGTCTCGAGTCAAAGAAATCACAACACTGTCACAAGAACTATGTCCAAACGGTTGCTGAACTTGTTCGAACCAGATTTGGCAAAACAATTTCTCATAAATAAAATGCGAACATTTGGGTTGCATTTGTTGATCAATTGATGTAACAATTTACATTATTTGAGACCTGAAAGCAGTGAGCTAAACTAAGCATTCCCCCAGCCAATATAGCAAGTAGGATAAGTGGATTTAATGATCCTGATTTGAGGATCTTGAGATGTTTGAAAGGGATGTGATGGGTTAACGGACGATGGTGATCTGTTGATGAGACTTATTTGGATATATAACACACACACTAACTTGCACCTCTCGTTTATATAGCGGGTTCAATTCCGGGTCCTAATGCTATTATATTCTCCATGTAAATCAAGCTCCACAAATAACTGGAGCGAACCATAATTTTCCTAAAACCAAACAGAAATCACTATGGAATATAAAATTGCAAAGCAGACTCAGTACCTCCTGATTAAATGCAAATTGCAAGATTGTATCCTTTTATTTCAAAGTTATTGCAAATTTTTTCTCTACACGATACAACCTGGTCTTTCGACATCCCATTACCTTAAGATTATGATATTTCACAAATGAGTTCATATTGAATAAAAATATTTCCAGGTAAGGCAACTAATATATGATGCGAGGCCCCCCTCTCCTACCAGCCTCCTTATTTTGTCTGTACGTGGATTGTGTACTCGAACCTATCTCTTCTTTCCTGCAACTTTGTTAGGAAGCAGAAGCATGTGATAAGAGGAATTAAAATACGGAGGAGATCACACAGAGAGGAATATAAAGACTCTTTAATGCGAAGACTGAAAAAGAATCTACATATGAAATCAACTAGAGGAGAAGCTGAGGTGCCTTAATCAGCACAACCCCAATCAATACAGGATATCTATTCAATATTAAGGGGAGCCAGCTAATTTCTCAAGTTAAAAAAAAAAAAAAGGAAAAGTCAAGGTTCCTTAATCAACAGGAGATCACCCAAACCTACAGTTACAACCCATAAGGATTAAGGAGACGTCACCTAATGCTTGAGGTGAGGACTGGAGAGAATTGCAAATAAGCACAAAGCAGGTTCACTCCTAACCAAGCTGTTAACCAATAAAGACCTGGGTTTCCAAATCAGGGTTATTAAAAAAAAATCTTTTCTCAAGATAAAATACTGATGACTGTCAATCTCATTAGAAGTACTACCAAAATCTGAATATCCTAATGAAATGATTTCTTCAAGAGAATCAAACTGATCCATCCCATCCTAGAGGTGAGTATTTGAACCACATCCTCCATGAATTGCAATGACTATAGTCGATACTTTGTACTACTTAGATAGCCCTCAAATAGTTTTAGTTAGACATGCGGTTCACAGGGACCTCTAACATCCTGATAAAAGCATAATAGGTTCTTAAGTGCCCCCTTTGGAAATCCATGACCACGACTAGAAACAAACGAAACAGAATAGTCAATAAGTCATACAGCCTGCTGCCCCCTTTGGAAATCCATGACCACGACTAGAAACAAACAAAACAGAATACCCAATAAGTTATACAGCCTGCTAATAAAGATTCTAGAGGGTCACTTAATAAATAAATGTCGCTAAATCCAAGATGACAAGTTAGAACATAACTAAATAGACTAGTGCACGACAAGCTAGATGCATAAGACACCCTTTTTCTACTCTTATATGTCAATTACTTGATAGAGCACAAGCAAGCACATGGTTGTGGTTTATAATAGAAATGGATGTTTATCGTCTTGTGAGCGGATAATTCCATGCTCTATTAGAAATATGAAACCAAAATGAGAAATAAACAAAGTTAAGGTGTCGTAATCTTCAAGATTCCAAGGCCTGCAGATTCTTAAAAACAGATAAACAATATATAGCAATTCTTCGGTCCTTAGAACCAACTCCAATATCAAGGGTAATCTTTTATTTCTTTTCAGTCCATCCTTAACAATGGAATCCATTTACACATTTTTCTCCCTTGCAACATTGTTCATCTTCTTACTGTTCAAATTTGCAAATAAACCCCATCAGAGACTACCACCAGGGCCATGGAAGCTTCCAATTCTGGGAAGCATCCATCACTTGATAGGATCACAGCTGCCTCATCACCGCTTTCAAGAGCTCTCCAAAGCCTATGGCCCTCTCATGCACTTGAGGCTGGGAGAGGTCTCTATGCTCATTGTCTCCTCTCCTGAAGTAGCTAAAGAGCTCATGAAGACACATGATACAAATTTTGCCACTAGGCCTTTGTTTCCTGCTATGGACATCCTTTCCTACAGAGGAAAGAGCATGTCCTTTGGGCCCTATGGCGAGAACTGGAGGCAACTGCGAAAGATTTGTGTCCTAGAGCTACTAAGCGCCAAGAGTGTTCAATCCTTCAGCAGGATCAGGGAAGAAGAAGTCGAAAGTCTCACCCAATCTATTTCCTTGAAATCTACACATGGTTCTATCATAAATCTAAGTAAGCTGATGATTGAGATGGCCAACAAGATAACAACAAGGGCAGCCGTTGGAAACAAGTTTGAGGATCAAGATAAGTTCTTAGCAACTTTGTCTGAAGGGGTTGTGTTAGCAGGGAGCACGGACTTGACCGATCTTTTCCCATCGTTTTCATGGCTACTGAGCATGGTCAGTCAAATTAAATCCAGGGTTGAGAGATGCCATCAGAAACAAGATGAGATACTCGAGAGCATTGTCCAAGATCACAGAAAGCAGAAAAAGATGGACGATAATAGCGGAGGTGAGGTAACAGAGGATTTTGTTGATGTACTCCTGAGACTTCAGGAGAAAGGTGACTTTGAACTCAGCAACGATAACATCAAGGCCCTTATTTTGGTAACTACTAAGCACTAACTTAATTCTTTTCTCTCTTTTCTTTCTTTTCATTATAAGTGCTATTACATATAATTTTCTTCCAAGGCATAATTATTTTTGTTTCCCAAACTGACTAATAAATATGACCTGTCATCAAGTTTAACCATCCATCCCCTTCCTTTACATATGTCCGAAACTCTCTATGAACAAACAGAATATGGATTTTGATTTTTTTTTGCCTCATGCATCAGGTGTCTGTAAAATGAAAATGTCCTATCATGTAATGAAAACATATAATGACCAACGAGACCATTGTTCTTTCATTTTGTTCTCCTTTGAGAGAAAGGCAAGCCCCACAATCATCACATAATCTTCTTATAGAAAATCTTGTGATGGAGAAATCATGGGATCAAGGTTTAACATCTTTCTGCATGCTTGAGTGTGGCAATTATCCAATTAATTCATTCTATTAAGGATTAACGTCTGTCTACAAGCTAACCATACGTGTCTGCTACTTCAGGATGTATTTGGAGCTGGAAGTGATACCTCAGCTTCAACAATGCAATGGGCCATGTCGGAGCTAATGAGAAATCCTAGGGTGATGAACAAGGTACAAAAAGAAGTACGCGATGCTCTCAGAGGAAAATCCAAAGTGACAGAGGACGATGTCAAAGAACTGAACTATTTGCAATTAGTAATCAAAGAAACTTTGAGGTTGCACCCTCCACTTCCATTGTTACTGCCACGAGAGTGCCAAAAGGAATGTGAATTATTAGGCTATAAGATACCAGCTAAGACAAGGGTAGTTGTGAATGCATGGGCAATTGGAAGAGATCCACAATACTGGGAAGATGCTGAGGAGTTTAAACCTGAGAGATTTGAAAGAAGCACGATAGACTTCAGGGGAACAAACTTTGAGCTATTACCATTTGGAGCAGGGAGGAGAATGTGCCCAGGAGTTCTATTTGGGCTGGCTACGATGGTACTTCCACTTGCTCAACTGCTCTACTACTTTGATTGGGAGCTTCCTACTGCCATGAAGATCAAGTCCGAGAGTCTTGACATGTCCGAATCATTTGGAATCACTGTCCATAAAAAGTTTGACCTACTTTTGCATGCCACTCCTCATATTTCACAGTCAGAGAATCAATAAGTGTCATTGCAATATGTTAAATGCTTGAAAATACAGAATGGACATAGGTATTGTTATATTTATATTTTTTTTTCTTTTTATGAATATTGATATTGTCATCATGAACTCAGTGTCTATATCTAGTGAAAATAAATATGGCTTGAATCTGATCCAGATGGTAACCATATATTATTCAATGACTAAGGTCCGAAAGGAAAATTATTTCAATCTTGTGTTTTAATGTATTTGTCGTGTAAAAAGATCATCTATTTCACATTACGCAATTTTATGTATACTTTGACCCACATGAAGTTGTTCAGTCTTATACATTAGGAAATGTGTTCGGATATTTGTACGTATGTCCACTGGATATGTCAAATAATTTATTGTTAATCATTGCCTTATGGATATCCATATTTGTCAAAATACAACGCACTGTATATCAAAGTAAGTGTTTTCTGTGACCATTCTTTTATAAATTTATTTTTTCTTTTTCATTCAAAATAGAGCAGCTTCAATCAGAGTAACATGAAGCCAGAAAATATTATATCACAAACCAATCAATTTAGAATGGTATTACAAAACTAATTCCCGAAATGTAGAAAATACAAGTCGCGATGATATGAATATTATGCTAACAAGGTTATGGTCCAAAGGCAGCAAGCATGGAGAAACCATCAGTGTAGCATGAAAATTTTGATCCCATTAAAAAAGAAATGCTGAATGTCTATCTAGGATACAGAAATTCTTACCAGGAAACAACGAGTCACTGACCCCACCACCACCTTCTAGGTGGAGGGGGAGGTGTGAGGAGATCTAGCATTGTTTCCTTTTCCTTGGGAGTCAGTGGAACACCTCTCACAAGGTTCAGAGCCATGATGTGCACATTAGTTTTCTGCCTGTGCCTCTGATAGGCCCACACCCCAGCAGCTGCCCCCGCAACAATAACCTGCCATATCAATGAAAATATCAATAACTTATCGGTTTATCCTTAACCTTTAACATTCAGAGAGTCGTGCAAATTGCATGTGCCATGTTTAAGTTGCAAGTAAAGTGCATCAGTATCCTTGACTATAAGAAAATTCTAGACCATTCAGTTAGAGGGAAGAAAAAGAAAGAAATGAAGTTATGGTGTCTCATCTCAAAATCACTTGGATGGGGGGAAAATATAGCAGCAACGTAGAAGGCAATTTTCTTGAAATTTTTGCTGATTTTCTTTCTTGTACACAATTTTCATGCAAGCAAACGCTGGAAGCAACAACTCTCCACAGTGACCAAACGGTTCCAGAATGCATATATTGGAAGAGAAAATTAAGATTAACAGCTTAATACATTTACTTTCCAGACATGTGCCAGTGAGCATATATACTGTGATGTTTGATTGAGCATGTGTGTCCGTAAAAGCAGATTTTGGTTTAGACATGTAGTTTGAACAGAAGAATTAGCGGCAGTAATGAAGTGGAAGCTGCATCTTGACAAACTTATCTTTGGTATTAAACATATATTTTTATTCTCCATATGAATGAAGAATTATTTGATATACATTAAGAATGGCAGTTTTCACAATTACTTACTGGTGATAACCACAAAGCTGCAGTCTGCATATCAAAACGAGGTGTGTAGAGTACTGTTTCCCCAAAATCTTCTTCAAGCTTTTTATAGATCTCTTTATCACTTTTACCAGACCTAATCTCATCTCTAATCAGCTGCAACAGAAGAAGAAAAGGAGAAATTAATTATCAACATTGCCACACTAAAGCCAGGGATGCAATTGCACCCAGAAAACAAATGAGATTTCACATAAATTACAAAACTTGTTCAATCATATTACTCAATAAATTGCTTCTGTTCTGTACTTTTTTTTTATTTAACATCTGACCTTAATGCTCAAAGTATTCAAATCTCTTTTCGCTGTTAAGCTTCCAGCAAAATATATGTTAGTGAGAGAATAAAAATTGAGAGGTTTTAACTTACTACGACAAATCTTTCACTCATTTGTTTGATTTGGACCTGGGTTTTTCCTATATTTTATTTCAAATGATAATTAGACTGATGGCATTAGGAAGGCATTTGGCCATTAAGAATCAGCAGTCCAAGATTATTCTCTGTGTCACTCTCTTAATAATTTCTCCCAGGTTAATCCCTTCAAAATACAGAAAGCTAAAATTAAGTTGCTGAAAAGGAAACAGAGAAAATCAGGACAATATATGCTCAACACTATGTTTAGATTATAAAGGGTGCATCAAAAACTTCCCCATTTTATTAAACATTTGCATTATTTTTCTATTTCACATGTCGAAGGAAAGATAACCAGGAGCCTAATAGATGAAGGTCATCACCTTCCTCAAAAGAATGGCAACATCAGCTTGTGAATCTTCAATGGACTGGCTCCCGCACTCGGTGCACCGAACATTGTGGCTAATGTTTCTAGCTCGAGCTTCGACAGTCTGGGTCTTCTTGTTGTCCTCTTCGCTTCCCATCACTATTCAAATATCAAGATTGCCACAATTATTCAACACTTTCAAAATACCAAAACTGATACACTTCAACTAAAGTCATAAATAACCCATTAAAGCATTGTACCGAGCAGTTAGCATACTAAAATATATCAGTGACTCGTATGAAGATTTTATCAAACAGGTTGTGTGCAAAATTATGAGCTCTTGATAACTGAAATAAATGAGCGAAATTTGGAACACCCACGCATTTGATGGAGGATATAATTGATGAATACAGCGAAAGAATTGGATTAAATGCTACCTTTTCCGGATTTTTCCTCTAAAGTCGTCTCTTTACACTTGATTGACTATTTGAGTTCAAGTCGAGGGATATAAATAGGCCGAAACCGAAACGTTACGGCTGATAGCGAGGCCGAAATGATTCGGATTTGGCCGGTGAAATTAACGTGCTTATCGGGCTAATATTTAGGTGCGGCCGCCTTGGAAAATGTTTGGTGTATATGTACGCAAACCTGTGCCCTGAGTTCCAATGATTTTAAAAGAAACTAGTGAGGAGGCACGTGCAATGCACGTGCTTGCTCCATGCGGTGGCTGCACAAATTAGAAAATGCGTATAAGCGATTAGATACGTGGAGAAAAAATGTATACAAAGTTAACAAGAATTTGACTTAAAAAGTGAAATTGAAAGAATAAGATGCTCAACTTACATATGAAAAATTCTCCAGCGTCTCAGAAAAGATCCTGATACTCTAATATCTGAAAAATGAAGTTACATACAAAATTTCAGATTTAGGATACTTTACCTAGTTTCCTTTATTAAAAAAATAAACATATATGTATTTATGAATCAATATATTCACAAATACATCTCCACAGTCTCTAAATATTTTTCTTGGGTTTTTTAGATATGTTCCGCAAATCTTCAATAATTACATATTAGTCTTTCAAACTTTGAAATTGCTGATACCTCCCTCTAAGACCCTTGTTGAGCCAATGTATAGTTTTTCCAGCCTTTCTCTCTATAATATTAGCCTCTTCATCAAGCCTTTGCAACATAGAATTTAGCCATCCTGATCTACCTAATCTTGGATATGTCTGAAAATCATTTGGATAGCCTTACAAATTTAGCTGCAATACTTGTCCAGCTAAATAACAAAGGGAAAAAAAAAGACAATCAAATGAAACTCATTAAAAATAAATAAACTTTTCTCACTTGCATTACTGTTCTATTAAACAAAAAAAATAATTACAGAGCATCAAAAACTTAGTTATCTGTTTTATTGGCAAAGACGTATTTTCGAAGTAGGTCCTCCTGCAAATAAATAATAAAAATATCAAAGAGCAACAAACCTTATAAAGAAAAAATATGGATAAATTCTGAAAAAAGAATTCTAGAGTGCAAGAGATGATGTGGCAAGAATGCAATAAAAACAATACCCTACAGATTCAACAATAGAAATTTGAAAAATAATCTGAAAAATTATACAACTTAGACAACTATAGAAATTTATTCTTTTTTATTAGCTATGATCTAATGTGAGAAAATTATACGAAACTCATCGGCATTTGCGAAAGCTAAAAAAATTTATAAGGGATGCAAGACAAAAAAAATCCCAATAACCCTCAAGGTTAAGTAATAGAAAGAAATGAAAAATAATCCTAGAAGGGAAAATTAGACAAATAATCACAAGAAAGAAAAGCATAAGGAATTTTTTTTTAAAAAAAAGATTGACTTACCTGATGAAAAGGGCGGAGAAAAGAACAAAGAAGCAGAAGAACACAAGATGAACTAATTAGGTAACAAGCCTTATAGGTTTGGCAGATGGCTTGTTGGGCCGCACATGTCGTTGTGTGCATGCACAAAATTGACTAAGAAGTCAGGGGCATAATTGTCCAATGAAAGTTACGCAAAAAATTATCGGCCTGACTTTTTAGCTGCAAGGGCTTTTTAATATACTTAATGAAAAGGCTAAATATCAGAAAAACATCTTTGGCTTTGGAGGATTATCAGATAAACCCCCATAACTTTCAAAGTATCAGAAAACTCTCCCTCAAGTATAGAGATTATAAAAAAAACCCTTTGACCTTAAAATCTTATCAGAAAACCCCCTTTAACTATGAGATTTTATCAAAAGACCCCATAAAATCATCTCTTTTGGGGGATTTCCTGATAAAATCTCAAAGTTAAAGGGAGTTTTCTGATAACAACTGAACTTAAGGGGTGCTTTCTAATATTTTGAAAGTTAGGCAAGGTCATCTGTTAATCGTCCAAAGTTAAGGGTGATTTTTTTTATTTTTAGCCCTAAAGAAATTGTGAAAAAAGAGGGGTTTTTTCCCCATATTTGTCTCCCAATCTTTCATATATATAGTCCCCAATGTTTAATGTTTTTAAATTACTCCCAAAAATCTTTCGTATTGTGAAATTAGTATCCAAAATCTTTCACATTTTGAAATTTGTCTCCAAATCTGAAACGACATATACACATAGTTATAGTGAAGTTTTATTCACAATTATCTTTATGTTTACAAATAAATGTTCGAATCAATTTATACTGACTTTTATGCTACAAAAATACATAGAAAATTATATTTTCTTTAAAAATTGAAGGCTTGTATATGGTAGCTGGCTCGTATATGGCACATTGATTAACACATTTTATATTATTTTATATCTCCATTTATAAATATTTTTGTACAATTTAATTGCTACTAAGATATTTTTATTGTATTTACAAGAAAAAGTATTTTAAATGAAGAAGAGCCCAAAAGATAAGAATTGAGGCCCAAAAGCCCAAATTCTAAAAGAATTAATCAAGCCTCAAACAGGTAATCAAGAGAAAAATGCAATATTCAATTAATTGGAGACCAAGTCAAATTCATATTCAGGAGATGGTAACCGCAAAAAAAAAGATAATATTCCCAAGTACAGAAAGCATAATCAAACATATAATAAATGAAATTTGTCTATCTTGCCTAGACGGAGACATCCAGATTAGCAAATTCTCAAAGTCCCATTGAAAATACTAGTTTTTAGCCAACTTTCACATTATTTTTAGTAATAAATTAGAGCCTTATTTGGATTAGGTTATGAATCAGATTGATCCCAGATTTGATTGATTGATTTCCTTAATCATAGGGGGTTATTTTAAGGTAAATTTTGATAATTTCTATGTTTTTTTTATTTTAATTCCATTCCTATTAGGAGGCTATTTTGAAGAGGCTTGTATATTATAAATAGGATCCTAGATCCCCGTTGTCCTTCATCCTGTAATCAAATTGAAGCATCGGCTATATGAGAGGAAGGCCATATTCATTGCAGAACTAATTTTTTTCTAAGTTTTGCTCAATAATAAAAGTTTTTTCTTTTCTTTAATTCTTGCTATGTCTTCATTTACTTCTTCTTGTTATTCTTTCAGAATCATATATAGCTAATTTAGTTTAGGTTGGTTAGGATGATGATGCTAGTTTACTTAAATTATTAAGTCCTTCTCTCGTGCTTAACTAATTCATGTTCAAATCAATCTAGGTTATTAATAAATTCACTAGGTTATTAATAATCAATAGAATGATTAGAATTTGATAGGTTAAAGCACTAATAACAGTTGCTTAGCTTATTCTTAGTCGATTATTTCTAGGATTATCTTTTAGTCAAGTTTAATTATTCATGAAATCTTTAATTTGTTAGGTTTTAAATTAATAGGTTATAGATATTTAGTAATGGCATAGCCTATGCTTTCTAGATCTAAGTAAAATAAGATAAAACATAGAGAAGAGTTAAAACATCTAATTAGCAATCAATCTAGTGGATTTATCCTAAGTGTCTAATTAGTTCGTAAATAGTTTTAAAAACTAACCAACCAACAAATCTCTCAATTGTTTGCTTCATAATCTGACTTTTGAAACTCCATCTTTCCCGTGGATCGACATGTAAGGACTACAACTAGATAGCTATATACTTGCAGTAACTTTAGGACTTAGAAATCTCACATCAATTACTTAGGTCGTCAGGAATCTTTTTTACTAGGATGTAGGAAATATAACTGTAGTTTTGGAAAGAGTTTTAGGTTTAGAAAAGATTGCCTAGTCTGTAGGACAGCAATCTTTATTTTCTTGACCTCGCCTTCAACTCATCTTCAAAAGCTTTCATAGTTGCAAGTCCAACTGTAAGCTTAATTCTTGAAACACTAGCAAACAGATTAGAAAACTTGATAAGAGAAATTTAAAAATAATCATCTTCTCCAGTAACGACGTTAAAAAAATTAATGGAAGATTTCTAAGTCATAAAAATATTGCAAGTATTCAACTATCTAGTTGTAGTCTTTATAGGTCGATCCTCAGGAAGATGGAGTTTCAAAAGTCTTTTAACTAGATTATCAAGAAAAGAATTGAGAGATTGGTTGGTTGGTTTCTAAAACCATTTATGAACTAATTAAATGTATTAATTCTTCTTTTTTTTATCTTATTTTATTTAGATCTAAAAAGAATAGGATGTGCCATAATTAAATGTCTATAACCCATCAAATATTTAAAACCTAGCAAATTATAGATTTCATGAACAATTAATCTTGAATAAAATATAACCCTAGAAATAATCGACTAAGAATAAGCTAAGCCATCATTGTCATTGCTTTAGCCTATCAAGGTCTAATTATTTTATTGATTATTAATAACCTAGATTAACTAGAATAATGACTTAATTAAGCACAAGAAAGAATTAATAATATGAGCAAAACTATCCTAGCTTAATTATCCTAAGCAACCTAAACTAAAGTAGTTAATGCATAATTATGAAATAAAAACAAGAAGAAATAAAAGAAGACATTGCAAGAATTAAAGAAAAGATTTTTTTTTTTTGAGCAAAAAACTTGCAGGTTCTACAATGAAGATGATATTCTTCCCAAATAGCCAAGACTTCTGCAAAAAGTCTTGATTGAAGATTGATTAATGACTTTTAGTCGAGATGTAGTAGTTGACTTTCACCAAGGATTGAGGTCTTATTGACATGGAGTTGATTACTATTTGTCTCGATTTCGGTATAACCAGAGTCCAAAGGGGATTTGAAGACTTGAAGAGGATCACTTCATAGGCTAGCTAGTTTGAGAAGAAACATCGACCATTATCTAATAATGATGCCTTTTGACTTGAGATTTAGAAATCTTTTTTGTTAATTATAAACTTTTCTTGTTTGAGGGGTCAGGTTTGTAGGTGATCTCAACTTCTCATACATATTTGTATTGCTATTCAATGGTGATTGTTTCGTAAATTTCTTTTTCATGGAACACAGGGAGCTATAGTTCACAACTTATATTTAAAAAGAAAAGATTAAATAATAACTATTTGTCTTATGAGGAATGCTTTGGTACTTCGATAATGAGGATTTTTAGAATTATTAAACTTGTAAAATTAGAAAATGGGTTAAAAAGTGGGAAGGATGTTAGTAATCCTCACCAACTTAGATTGTTCTAGAACAATTCTCTAGAACTTTTCTCTGGAAATATCTTACAAAATATCTACCAAGAAGTCTCTAGGAAGATACAAGTGTATGGCTAGTATTTATTATTCTAGAAACTTCTTATTAATGTATGGCTAGAATTGATTCTTCCACACACTTCCTAGCCCTCTTAAGCAACTATAAATAGGGGTCTTAGGCTCTCATTTGTGGAAGCAAGCAAGAAGTGAGTTTGAGTGTAAAGTGTAGGCTTGTGTGAGTGTCCACCAAAATTAGAGAGTTGTGTGATAGTGAGATGTTCTTGTAAGAGTGAGTGTTGTACTCTTTATTATTCTATCAATAAAAGTTCCCTTTGTGTAGAGAGTTGTTGTAGGCTGTCAAAAAGTTTTTTTAATGATATCCACTACCCACAAAATACTGTTGATGAAAGTTACAATCTGACAACCTTCATAATGGCAGAGGAGAGTTACAATTTGATGACTCTGGAACATAGGGGTTACAACTTGCTAATCCTTATGAAATCTATCCAAGAGATTATGAGAAAACAATCTCTTCAAAGCTCGAAATGCGAACAATCGCGTCCAAGCACGAAACGCGAGGCTCACCATCGCATCACAAAGTACAAAACGCGGAGCTCGTTACCGCATTTCAAGCTCGAAACGTGAAGCTCAGCATCGCGTCTAAGCACAAAATGCGGGGCTCACCACCGCGTCACAAATTACAAAATGCGGAGCTCGTTACCACATTTCAAGCTCGAAACGCGAAGCTCAGCATCGCGTCTAAGCACAAAACGTGGGGCTCACCACTGCGTCACAAATTACAAAACACGGAGCATGTTACCGCACTTCAATCCCAAAATGCGGGGCTCACCACCGTGTCTCCAAGCTCAAAACGCAGGGCTCACCACCGCGTGTCGAAATTCAAAGCACGGGACTCAGCACCGCGTCTAAGCTCAAAATGCGGAGCTCATTACCGCGTTCAAAGTTCAAAACGAGTACACCCTCGTGCTTAAATTCAAAACGCGAGGGTCATAACCCCGCGTTTCAGTTTTAAGTTGAAGACGCGAGGGTCGCTCCAGAACGCGAAATTCGTGTTTGACTCGTTCAAACACGATCTAAACAGTTTCAAAACTGTTTTGCACGATCTGAGGGCAACTAACCCTCGTTTAGGAGAGATTTAAGGAGTCAGTTACACTCCTTAAACCCCTATAAATAGCTAAATAATTAGCTAGAACTGGGAGATTTAAGGGGTCAGTTGCACGGCGTCTTTTGTTCACAAGAAAAACCAGCCAATCTCCCAGTTCCAGCTGATTTTTTAGCTATTTATAGGGGTTTAAGGGGTGTAACTGACCCCTTAAATTTCTCCTAAACGAGGGTTAGTTTCCCTCAGATCGTGCAAAATGGTTTTGGAACCATTTAGATCATGTTTGAACGAGTCAAACGCGAATTTCGCGTTCTGGAGTGACCCTCGCGTCTTCAGCTTAAAACTGAAACGCGGGGTTATGACCCCTGCGTTTTGAATTTGAGCACGAGGGTGTACTCGTTTTGAACTTCGAACGCGGTAATGAGCTCCGCATTTTGAGCTTAGACGCGGTGCTGAGTCCCGCGCTTTGAATTTGGACACACGGTAGCGAACCCCGCATTTTGAGCTTGGAGACATGGTGGTGAGCCCCGCATTTTGTGTTTTGAGATGCGGTGGTGAGCCCCACGTTTTGAGCTTAGATACGCGGTGGTGAGCCCCACGTTTTGTGGTGGTGAACCCCGCGTTTTGTACTTGGACGCGATGCTGAGCTTCGCGTTTCGAGCTTGAAGAAATTGTTTTCTCGTAATCTCTTGGTTGAATTTCATAAGGATTTTCAAGTTGTAACCCCTATGTTCCAGAGTCATCAAA
>JBAKGM010000233.1:24178581-24189887 GCA_037177215.1 Asparagus racemosus
GAATGGGCGCTCAGGCCGACTAGGCAATGGCTCTTGTTCGTCCACGAGAGTGGGTGGCTGATGCGGCTGCTCGTGTCATCCATGCGGATGGACGACCAACACCATACCTTGAGTCATCCGCGAAGGGCGGACCGACTAACACCGCCTTTCGTGTCGTCCACGAAGGGGAGGCCGGCTAAGACTGCCTTTCACGTCGCCCACGAAGGGGAGGCCAGATAAAACCGCCTCTCGTGTCGTCCACGAAGTGGAGGCCGGCTAAGACTGCCTTTCGCGTCGTCCACGAAGGGGAGGCCGACTAAGTGTAAAGCTGGCTTGACGGCGTGAGTCATCCTTAGCATTGCTGCTACTCGAGCTGCCTATGCAGGTTCTGCTGGCATGAGCCAACGCCTTGAATTTAGAGTTTGCTCTAATTACTAAAATTAATAATAGAAAACGTTCATGACCATAACAAGAGAAATAAAATCGAAACTTATGTCTGGTCATCTAAGATAAGATACAGAGTTTTCGAAGTGTAGGAAGTAATGTAGATAGGATTTTAAATTATATCTATACATAATTTTAAAATAGAAAAACAAATTAGTTTATTAAAATGAAATAGTCCAAGGATTAGAGACTAAATAGTGGGGGAAGAGAGAGTGTTATTATGGTACTGGGACTATTTTTCACTTGGCATTAGATTGGAAAAGAACCTCTTATCCTTCCACTTTCCTTAAACTTACGAAGATTTTTCATCTCTAATTATTTTTCCTCACCCGCTCAATTGTCGTAAAAAAATTTAGGGAATTAGGGTTTTGAGATGGGGGAAATTTTTTTACTTGAAAATGAGCTGCTGGAGAGCGAACGAAGCAGCGAGGAGATCTCTAGGGTTTGCTCCGGCTGGAGTTTGATTGGCGAGGAGAGAGAGAGAGAGAGAGAGAGAGAGAGAGAGAGAGGACGGCGAGGGCGAGGCGAGCGAGAGGACGAGGGCGAGGGCTAGACGAGTGAGAGAGAGAGAGGATGAGGGCTGAGGCGCGGCGAGGAGAGCGAGAGAGAGAGGGGATGAGGGCTGAGGGCGGAGTGAGAGAGAGATCGATAGAAAATACCATCACGAGATTCTATTAATGGGTTGGATTGGGTATTTTTTACATTTCTATCCTTTTTCATCATTTGCGACGGATTTATGTCGGTTGCGACGGAATAAAAATTGAATGGCGACAGAGTTGCGAGAGAACTTCCGTCGCTATACATGTTTGTTGTTAATAGCGACTATTTTTATTTCTATAGCAAATTCCGTAGCAGATAACTATCATTTGCGACAGACTTTTTCCGTCGCAAATTATCCGTCGCAACTATGCCCTTTTCTTGTAGTGCTACCGGAAACAAAGAAAAAAAGAACTCACTCATTGCTTAGATCCACGACTTTCGATTTAATGGTTGAAGTTTACTCCCAGTATAAATAAGCACTATTGTGAATATGCCATAGATTTATTTTGATGATATCTTGAAACATGCCTTATGCTTAGATCTAACCAGCAATATTAGCTTATGGTTATGTTCAACAAACGCTATGATTTACAAATTATACGTGACTACTTATTTGGTTTTTTACTGTCAAAGAAGTTACTTGACGCTTCTATTTTCCATTGTAGTGGGAGGATTAAAACTGAATTCATTATTGATGCTACAAAGCATATGAAAATGCAGTATAACTTGGCTGATAGGTTGGACGTTTTCGACATTTACTTCATATTCTAATCCTATACCCCTTATAATCACAAGCTCCCAAACATGATATAGGTATTAGAGCTGTTAAGAACAAATTAAAGCAAATAGATTATTAAAAATTTAATTCACTATATCCTGCTGGATTATTATATCCTAAGACTATAGTGAGTTAAATTAATCCTGGGATAAAACAAGTTCATAATCCAAACGCGGCCCAAAGCTATTGACCTGCCTTATATCCTCCCATTTTTTTTAAAAGAAAATGCCCTTCATCCTCCATGTATGATATGAATACATGCAAAACTTTTAGCCATAAATTTAATTTAGGAGTTACTTGCAAATCTTCACCTGAGAGAACTTATGCATTATAAATACTGTCTTTCCTTTTATTTTATTTTTTTTTGGGTGGGGATGGGGGTGGGTGGGTCGGGGGTGGCGGGGGGTGGGGGGTGTTAAACCCTAGTACAGGTGCTCACCTAGAAGAAACTAGGAACCAAATGCAAGATATAAGCATCCTCCATGCATTTTATAACCTACAAGATACAAACATACAGATCCGGAACTCATCAGCAATGGTGAAAAGACGATCTCATAAACAACGGTTTGAGTATCTTTTATTGTCTACCGTGCAAGGTGAAATTAATTGAATATTTCTGCAATAAAATCTCGAACAAGTAGTTCATTCCAAATCCCTTGGGCAAAAAGTTTTCATCTGTAAATTCTGATAGTGAACATTACAAGAGACAATTAACAAATAGATCATTTCATTCATATATATATCACAACAAAAAGGTGAAGACCACCTTACGTTCATACTTGCTACAACATTACATTATCTTGAGTAAGTTTATATTGCTAATTATACAAGAACCAAAATAACTGAAGTCGTCCAACGACTCTTTCACACTAAGGCATCTTAACTGTCCTTAGTTTTCTGAAGCCCATTGAAACTTCTTTTTATTGAGAGTTACATGAGGCATTGAGGCTCATTCTAAGCCACCGAACGATTATTATCACATAATGTATTTATTTATTTCTTTACAATGAAGGTTCACAAGTTCAAGTAGTCCTAGTCTGCACACTCTAAAACCACTTATTTTGCCTTCTGGGGACAACTCAGCTTGCTTAATGAAGACTTTTTACCTGCAACACAAGAAAAAACAAAACAAAAATGTATCAGGAATTTTTGATACACTGACAAGACAAAGTGATACCTCACCAAGACCAAAAGTAAGAGCTTAACCTGTCCTAGACCGGTTTAGATCATTAAGCTTCCTCATTTTCTGACCCTTCTTGATCTGTAGATGAATTAGCGGCTGTTGGCTTTCACAGAGTGCCTGGTCCTTTTTTCTCTCTTCATACCCTATCATATACTCACTGTCTTCATCTGGCATGGCAAAGTCAGCTGGATTTCTATTAAGAACACATTCCTCTATCTTCAAATTGTTTCTGAGAGGCTGAAATGCCCCAGCTTTACCAATATTATCGTTTTCCAGAGAGCATCCAGGGTTTTCAAGAGATACATGAGTAGAACCAATCATTTCAGAGCCAACATACTGAGATGAAGAGGTTTGGCAATTCATGGCTTCAGCTTTCCCTTTCTCGGTAGTCTTATGAGAAGTTTGTGTATTGGACCATTTAGCTGTAAAACTAGTTTTATGGAAAGTTAATTCACTTGGATTTCTAGCTCCAAAACCAAGTGTCGGAGTGATTTTATTTGACGTGTTAGTGATTTCCTTCTGCAACTGAGGGCCTAGAACACCAATTCTGGGGTGTGGACGGAAGGGCTTACAGATATTTCTTGCTCGCTCATCTATTAAGGGCATATGAGAATGTCTGAAATCAACGTTGGGTCCAAGAAATTCCCTGCCATGACCATTAAATGCCTGAATATACCCCAAATCGTTACTATGTCCTGAAGAATGTCGAGGTTCACCAGAACAAGCTGATTGTTGAACGAGCTTGAGCAAATTTAACGAGGAAATGGTTTCATTCTTGTTAAAATCCAGTGGCCCCATCATATTAGAATAATACACATTTCCTGATTCTGCAAAAGATTTTGCTGCCCAAACTGCTCTGCCTAAGGAGGGCTCACATTTCTCTTTAATTGGATTTACCAATGGTTGATAACCAGCATTATGGCCAACAGTATTGATTTGAGAATAACCGTGCAGTAACTGACATGATCTATCATGAGCGTGGCTAAAGAAATACTGAGGTGAAGCTGTAGAACAAAATGGTAGCATCCACGTCCCATTTGTGGACAAGTTTTGTGGAGAATGATTTCGAGGGGCGTCGACGATAGAAAGTTGAGCTCCACTCATTGAAAGACCAATATATGGTGAAGGTGTCTGTAACTCTTGAGATGTGCAAGCTGGTGCTTCTTGGTTCAGATCGAAGTGATGATACTGCTTTGTTCCACTACAAGAATGGGCAGCTCTTGATCTACGTTCAGCATCCCCATCAATTCTTCCAGAAGTGGAAGCACCATGAGCTGTGTTGCTCTGAGGTTCTTCTTGATTGAGGCATCTATGTGTTGAATCTGATACCTTGCCTTTGAGAGCCTTTGTGGTGTCAACAGATACATTGTTATCCTTCATAGCTCCACTTGTCTCTGGCGATTTACTCGTATCAAGACTGTCATATTTGGTCTTCGAAAGACGTCTTTCTTGTTGTTTCTTAGCTAAGAGCTCAACAATATCCATAGGAATGTCCTCTGCAGCCTCTTGTTTGGATATCTTCATGATTCTTTGCTTTTTCTTCACTTCTGTGTGTAGTTTAGAGACAGATTGCTTCTGTACATCCCAAGAATCCTGAAATTTTAAGGTCTCAATTATCTCTCTGCATAATGACTACATAAGAAAACATGCACATTAGCACTTATTTTTTTTTAACCTGTGAGGCATAAGTCCTCCAGCATTTTATTATGAAGATGTTAAAGAAACATTCTCCATAGTGGAGAGATACAAACATAGATGATAACCACATATTATGTGATCCTTCAAAACAGAGAAAACAAGAAATCTAATACAAACTGCTCAATTAGTAGCAGAAAAGTATGCACTATGTTGTGTATCTGACTACTCACTGTGCACATAGGGCTATTTTAATATAAAAGACTCAGGCAAATTATGAAACTCAGAAGTATGTATCACATAAAATACAAATATTATTGTCTCACTATTAGCTTTGCACAAGGATGTCTCTCTTTGTAGAACCAGAATTTTTGTGACTCTTCTCATTGCCACTAGTAGGATCACTAATAGTCATAGTGGAAAATTTCTTCAATAATGGCTTAGCCCCTACATGAAGATCTCACCTACTGCTGATAGAATCTATCATCTCGTAACATTTGAAAAACAACTCACATCATATTTAAGAAAAATATTGTAATCGTAATCAATTTGTGGCACAGAACCAAATTCACAGAAACTGAAAGCCTACTCAGAAGTCCAGTATTTGCCATACTCAACAATTTTCTTACACCAAATTATGTGAATTATTAACTCATTTCAAAAATAGGTATTAGATGAGCAGAAACATGATGCATAAAAGACAAAGTTTCCGTCTCGATAAAGACTCTGTCCCTATGGCAACTGAAACTATGAAAAACAAAATTAGATAAAGGACAAAGATGACAAAATCCAATACCTTGAAACACTGTTGAGAAGATGCCCTGTCCTCAACTAGAGGCCTCTTATTCTTCTTATTCTTCAGCTGAAATTTCTTATGGATGCTCTCTTCAGTTTCTAATTTACGATGCTGGAATTTCTCAGATATCATAATCCCTGTGGGTTTGAAATGAAAACTCTTGTCTGGTAAATTCTCCACAATGAAATGATCTTTGTGTGCCATGCTATCCTCTTTTGGCATGAAAGAAGGCTTCTGGACTTCCATTGCAGGCATCAAAAGTTGCTTCTTTTTCCAGATTATTTCTTGCTTATTTTCTTCCTTGCCAGAGTATTCCAGGTTAAGATCTAGGTCTTTAACAGTAGAAGATTTAGATGCACTGGCTGCAACATTGATATGCGTATCTTCTTCAACACCCCTATGCGAGCTACCTTTTTTAGACGCCTTCTTCAGCCACTGAATTAGACAAGTTCCTTCAGTGTCATTTGGTACGCCTTCTTTTGTAGTCTTCCTTTTGATTTCTGTTGCTCCACTATTTTGAACCAGATAACATCCATGATTCGGGTTTTCAGTTTTCTGCGTTGACGCATCAGGAATTTGAATACTATCCCCGCCACTGGCATCAACATTTTTGCTGGAAGTACAATTCTTTTCATCATTTACTATTTCCACGCTTTTCATGATGTCATCTAATGTTCGCATTTTGCGAATCTTTCTGGGCTGTGACTTCTCTTTTCTGGCATCACCTTGGTTATGAAGCACATTCTTGATCAATTGAGTGGAAGTATCGGATGGTTCGTCACCAAATTCATCTAAATCTTCTGAATCATGATGTGATACAAGAGTTAATTGAGCAGGAGGGGATTCATCACTTGGAGTTGCTATGTCTACTCCTAGCATTGATGTTCTCTGTGCCTTGGTCACAAGACTGTCTGATTGCTTCCTTTTGCCTAATCTTCTGAGCCCTTGATCCTGTTCTTTGTCAGATACTGGAGTCCTGAAGCTTAAGGAGGTAAATATTTTTTTACAAGTTCCCTTCCCACCAGTTCGATGAGCTAATGCAGTTCTATCCCTTTTGCAAGACCATATTTTTGGAGTATCTGGAGAAAGAAGTGCGATATCTGAATTGTTTGCTCTGACCACAACATTTCCTTCTTTTTCTCTTTTTTCGTATGGTTCCTGTCCTTCTGATACACCTTTTGGTTTGCTCATCAGATTTTGATTTTCTTTTGGTCTATTACAGCCATCTTTAGCGATCCTGTCACCTGCAAAGACGAAGAAATTAATCAAGCAATTAGTTCCAACTTTTGGGCACTAATTTCAATTGGCTTAGAAGATGCACTAACCTCCTTTAATGAAGTTTGAAGTCGGACATTCATCACATTTCTTTCCATGACACGGTAATGGGCGCCCTTCACCATTACTAACAGGAAAACAGTTCTCTTCAGATTTCTCTGTGGATATGACAAGAGACCTTTTTGTCGCACGATGAGATGCCGTAGTTGCATCCCTAAGCAGTCTAATATGTCCATCTTTCCCCTTGCCATCAAGATTAGATAATTTTGCTCCACTTTTTAGGATAGCCTCATGAGCAATGGTCTTTGGCAGACAACTTTGACAATCCCATTGCCTGAACCTTTTCACGTGTAGTGGAGGCAAAGTGTTGATTTCTTTGTCCGTGTGGTTAACCATAGAAAATGGCCAACAGATCTTCGCATTTCTCTTTCGAACCTCAGAAACGTAAGTACTGTGCTCAAGATGAAGATAACTCATTAGAGAAACTCAGACCTCAAAATTATTATACTCTTGCTTCAGGATTGAATTACATGAAGTACAGTCACTGAGTAAGATACAGCGAAGTCGTCGTCACATAAATTGATGCCTATAAATTATCTTAATCCTTTGCCTCAAGATTAAATTGAAGTAAAGCAATTCATGAGTAATATCTTCTCTAAATTGGGAGCTAAAAATAAATGTAGCATTAAACATATGCATGTGTGCGTGAGAGAAAGATAGAGGGAGTACTTCTTTAAATTTTAAGAAAATAATAGAGAAGTAAATCTATGTACGCGCGTGTGTGTGCATGCGGGCTTGTGCATGAGAGAGAGAGAGAGAGAGAGAGAGAGAGAGAGAGAGAGAGAGAGAAGACAATGATTACAAGTATCTAAGCTAAAAACAAATGACAGAAGAAGTCGATGCACACGTAGAGCGTGTGTATTTGAGAACATTTTGAATGCATGTGTTGGGGCAGGGGAAAGAGGGGGAAGGAGGGAGAGAGGCTATCCCACTCTCTCTCACTCTCTCACACATATATCCACATAACGCATGCATGCATGCATGCATAGAGAGAGGAGGGAGATTTCCTCTCTAAACTTAGAGCAATTAAACTTTACAAAACAGCTATGTATATTTACCGGAGAGAAAAAGATAAAAGGCAACAAATTTCTAGTTTATTGTCTCCATAGTGCTGTTTTCAAACATATTAGATAATGCTCATTTAGCTGAAGTTAGATACTTAAACATGTGTGCTAACTACCACCCTCTCCTCCTGAATAGAGAAGAAAATTCCTCTATGATGACTGAAAACATGCCATATTTTTTATATACTACTTGCAGTACGTAAGAAATAACAGTCTGTATTCAGTCAATATATTGTAAAAGATCATAATACAACCAATGTGTAGATACATATTAAATGATAAGTATATAAGAAATTTCAACCTAAATTGAAACTGTTTATTTGGCTATGATTCCAGAATAACGCAGTTCATTTTACAAGCTAAGTGGACTTACCGGATAGTAAAATGCTCGCAATTGGTTGACTCCTGCTGGGAAAGAACTAGCTCTTCAGCTGTTGATGTTATCGGTGAATGGCTATAGTTATAAACAAGAGTAGGTTGGTCAGCAATGTCACTGGGCCTAGTTAACAAACTTGCTTCCATCCCATGAAACCAATCAAAGAGTATGGCTCTTCAGTAGTCCTACATGCGCAAACAATATCTTAGAATGTGCTCAGAATTTTGTCAATCAGCAGACAGTAGAAGCTTTTACACTTAACTTTACATCATAGCGAGGTCATATACTAACAGCATGCACTACATCACACAAATTATGCGCATACATATTCACAACTATAATTTCATGCATATTCACATTATTATCTTCATAAGGATTCATGTGAATATTATCCACATACAATCATAGACCAATAATACATAGATCGTTGAATTCTTCATTTAAAGATCTTTGTACACACACCTGATCTTATGCTAAAAGCTATCAGTAGCTTATATAATTACTCTGAACTTTTCATGCAAAGAAGTAACAAAGTTAAATTTTAATAGAAGCAAGACAATAAAACACGCCCATTGTGAAGTTTCTGATTCAAGCAAAAGATATCACAACATTATTGGAGTTTTCTTTTAAACATGACACATGCATTCCTAGCATCATATTTGTACAGGAAGTGACACATTTGTTTACCCAGTTCATCCTGAGCATTACATTTCATTAGAAAATCAAATCAAAGGTTAAGTGTAGAAATCTTCATAGCTTCCTTGCCTTCTTATAATTCAAGACTAATATTGATATCAGTTGAGAAACACATTCCGAATCATAAGAAGAAAAGCTCAAAGATGTAGATGAACAGAGAAAAGAGTGTTGTTCAGATAATGAATACATATCTTACTCTAAATAATACAAAAACAAACAATTCATAGATGTACTATAACGAAAAAGGAGACTGCTTGGAGCATTAATCAGTCAAGGTAAGCATAGAATCACACTAGAATTCATAGCCCACTGAGAAGCATATAGCTAAAGATAGAGTTAATATATAGCTAAATGAGTTAAATATATAGCTGAAGATAGAGATCAACACATGAAATATTAGAAAAGATGAACCATTGCAATGGGTCGTGAAGTCGACGAAGCTTAAAACAAGTTGTCAACCCACAACCATCGATTGAAAGCGACACATAAATCGAAGAGAACTGTTCAAGCTCCAGATGAAGTAAAGAATTATATCAAGTTACAAGCACATCTACAGAAAAGTTTTAAACATGAAATGATAACATCCACAAGTTAAACGCTAAGAGTTGTTTAGGGTTTACACTGAAAAAAAATATAGAAAAGGAAAGCATGGGCCTTTTTCCTAGTTAAACTAGATAGAAATGGAAATACTTAATCATCATTAATTTTCTAATAAATAGAAAATCAAAATCAAGTTTTTACAAGAAAATCCATTTTAGGAAGTGAGTTAACCTCTAACCAACAAGAAACAAGTACAACTTTCTCGCCCCCAGGCAAAAAAAAAAAATAAAAAAATAAAAACAGCTAATTTTTCTATAAAAATACCAAAAAAATAAACCGCATATGAAAGTGAATTCAAAACACATCAACTGATCCAGAGCTAATTATACAGTAGAAAATCCCATAAAAGAGAGGAAATTAGAGAGAAGAAAAACAAAGTGTTCCAATTCAAAACGTCATAATCATATATATATATATAATATAACAAAAAGATTTATCCTCAATCCAGCTCATAATCAGCCGAGAGAGGGCGAAAAAAGGAAGGAAAAAAAATTATTTCAAAGGGAAAAATAAATACCTCCCCTCAATCCAAGGCACAAAACTCCTACCTTGGCTTTAACTCTTTCTTCTTTACTTAGCTCCCGATCACCTCAAATCTCCATCTCAGAAGAATCCGGGAACGATCGATGAGCCCTGAACCGATCCACAGGAGATCGCCAGCTCGAGATCTGAGATAATTGGATAGCTTAGGGTTTGGGGAAACCCTACCCTTTTCTTTTTTAGGGTTTTCAGGGGGGAGAGAGAAAGAAACAGGAGAGGAGGAGAGAGGAGAGAGAACCTATGGGCAACGCATAGATATATCTCCTTTTGTAATAAACTTGCTCCCTTTTCCACGGTCACCCGCTTCACACCCACACCCAATACTTGTAAAGTGGGACCCAACAAGTACAATGGTGGGTGCGTAAGTGGGTGAGATCTGGGATCAGAGTACCCCGCCATATATTTGACACGTCATCCCCCACAGACACAACTTGTGCCAGGGGAGTAAAGATAGGGAAGCAGGGTGGAGGCAAATAGGATGCCTCCACCAAAAATGTCCCCACTCTCTCTCACTAAAACTTCTCTCTCACACCTCCCAAAACAACAACAACAAACCCTAATCCTAGCTAAACCTAACCCCACGCCCAAACCCTAGTAGGGTTAAACACATGAGGGAAAAAAAAAAAAAGCCCTAACCCTAACCCTAGCAACCGACTGTCCTATTTATTTAACAAAGTGGGGCCATGCAGCGACAAGGAGCGGTGGTGCCCTAAAAAGATAGGAGAATCATAAAGGACAAGAAAGAAAATTAAATAAAACTATATTTTCATGGTAGAACCTTGGCTGTGGCCAGCATATAAAGTTGGAAAGGGGGTCCGTTTTTAGTTGCACGCCCCTTTCCGGTTTAGTGCATCTCTTGAGCTGTTTAGCTATTGTGTTACTGTAACTGCTAGTGGCGGGTTTGTAATTTTCAGCTGTTGGCTTTATTTGCTGGGATGGTTTAAGGGGAGAGATGAAAGAGGTACTGAGTGAGAGGGAGCTCGAGTATGCGCATGCCATCGTATAGATACAGGGGGGGGTTTCATGCATTCCATGCAAACTGGAGAACGTAAGCAATGTAAATAAAACAAGTTTGGAGTTGTTGAGTTGGGAGTTAGAGTTAGAAGTTGGATTAGTTTCCACATGATTCAGTTAATTAAATGGGAATTAGTTACAGTCAAAAGTTAGTTAGGGGAGTTTTCACATGATTTGGTTTACAAAGTTACACATGATAGTAATGCGACGGATTGAAGCCTAGATTTTCTATTTTCATTTGTTAATTAACTTTATCTCAATCTTGTTAAACATGTAGTTTTCCTTTTTACTGGAGATCACTGTAGTTCCTTATGGGTCACTGGGCG
>JBAKGM010000233.1:24204377-24229424 GCA_037177215.1 Asparagus racemosus
GGATATGTTGATTCTGATTATGCAGGTGACCGTGATAATAGCAAATCCACCACAGGCTATGTGTTCGCACTTGCTGGTGGAGCTGTAAGCTGGGTTTCAAAACTGCAGTCAGTTGTAGCTATATCAACAACAGAAGTTGAATATATAGCAGCTACACAAGCTAGTAAAGAGGCAATATAGTTGAGAATGATGCTAGAGGAACTCGGCCATGAACAAAAAAAGATTTCTCTTTTGTGACAGTCAGAGTACTTTGCATTTGGCAAGAAATCTAGCATTTCATTCAAAAACAAAACATATTCGAGTTCAGTACCACTTCGTTCGTGAGAAAGTGGATGAAGGAACAATGCATATGCAGAAAATTCACACCAAAGACAACCTAGCAGATTGCAATAGTTGAGATTGGACACATAGTGCTGTCTCCTTCTATTAGGTGTCAACTCATAGTACAACTGAATCACATAAATTATAAACTTAGTCCTTCCTCGTAATATGCCGTCTCTTCACTAAACCACATAATATGCTGCCTCTTCACTAAACCGCTCAAAATGGACTCGATCCTCTGATCCACAACACTCCAAACTCATTAACAGCCTTCACTGACCACAATGGCCATCCAATCGATAATCCTTCCACCACCACTGGCGGCTGGACCTCACTATCTTCATTATCGTAATCGAGGCAGCTGGGAGGTCTGCTATCTGCGGTGTGTCACAGAACCTGATCACGTATCTCACTGATCACCTTGGCGAGTCTACCTCCATGGATGCCATCGTAGTCAACACTTGGCTTGGGGCGGTACAAATGTTTCCGCTCTGGCGCTTTCGTCGCCGATGCATATCTCGGTTGGTACAGTGTGATTATTGTTGCATCGGTGTTGTACATTGTGGTTCGGCCATTTTCTTGCCATCATGCATTTGCTCATTTGTATTATATTCTTTTACTTATGAGAGTACATATCCAAAGTATACAACATGCATGAGAAAGCAAGCCAGTGTTATTTTTATGAGCAGCAACGACAAGAGTATATTGGCATATCATTTCTTCAGAATTGCAATGAGAATTGAGAAATTATACGTTTCTAATAGACTTCACATTTTTGCTTTTAATTGTGAACAATTCTTGAAGGATGGTTACCATTTTCCTAAGTTTGTAGCATATTTTGACTAATGAAAGTAGTAGAGATTCTGTGGAAACAATCCCATAGAATGGGGGTGATCAATGCCATTCCCAAGTGGTTAGAGGGTTAATTTTGGAGTTTTAGCTCTTTTTATGGTGCAAATCACCTGCTTCTACAAGGATGATTCTATTAGGATCCTTATTCATTTGGGAGGGCGTATATATGTACACTTAGCTTACGACAAGTAACTGATAGGAATTAATATGTCGTTGCAAAATGCTTGGTGTACATCTTATTTTTGGGTGTTGAGAGCTGTAATTATGTTTAGTCTAATAAAGGACAATGCTAGTTGCACGACCTATTTGGTATTACTTTATTTGGTATTACTTTGATGCTACAGATTGGTTGGCAAATGAAATCCTTTACCTCATTATCCGTTTCAAAACAAGCAAAATAGGCCTCATAATTTGGCATTTCTCTATACTAAAAGAGCATATCCATGCAAGGCAGCTACTCTGGAGTTCATATATTTGAAAGTTATGGAGTAAGTGAAAATTTCTACTTTCTGACTTTTACCTGTAACAGGGCCTTGGCTTGCTGACATTATCTGCAATTTTGCCGAACAACACACAACTTCAAGTCATACTATTCTACTTCTCCCTATATCTTGTGGCACTTGCTCAAGGTGGCCATAAGCCTTGTGTTCAGGCATTTGGTGCTGACCAGTTCGACGAGAGCGATCCTCAGGAGCGCATATCGAGGAGTTCTTTCTTCAATTGGTGGTATTTTGGGATGAATGCGGGTATGATGGTCTCACTTTTGGTCTTAACTTATGTTCAAGATAACGTCAGTTGGGGCCTGGGGTTTGGAATACCTTGCATTCTGATGGTGATAGCTCTGGCAGTCTTCTTGATGGGAACAAAATCTTATCGGTACTATCTCTTGGAAGATGAGAGTCCATTTGTAAGAATTGGCAGAACATTCACCATTCTTATAAAAAGCAATTTCATAACAAAGGAAGGAGAAAGCCGACATCTGCATGGAGATGATGAGTCCAAGTAAGAGTGTTCATAATTTAGATTCCTAGTCCATGTTTATACATTATTTAGCTTCTCAGTGTTTCATCCAAATCTTTTCAAATCTGTTAAAACTTTCTATAATGTTATTGTTTCTTCTTTTTCTGAAAGGGTCAAGGCATTTCTCATCCAAAATACAATGAAGTTTCAAAATGAAGTACTATTAGAGTTATACAGTAGAGCATATCTCAAAAGACAAAAGTGTCAGGGAAAGAAGCAACATGTAGACATCGAATTTGAACAGTATGAGAATTGGATAAAATCTCAAATCCCTCTTAAAAATTAAGGGTTACTTGTAGATATACATACCCCATACACCTCCTGGACCCTGTCAAGGCATAATGCTTTTCCGTTTAGTGTTTAGACTCCAATGAGAATCACGTGATGATCAGAATTACATATTTGATATTCGCTGACTGTTAATAAAATATAACATGATTGATAAGTAGCTAAACCCCTAAAATAGGTGATGCATCTTCAGATAATCCTAAAATATAAATGATTGTGATGATTATGCCTTCATTCCTTTCTGACCAGCTTGTGTATTCTCAACAAAACCATTCTTCAAGCAGGCTCAAGGAACATGGAGATGAACTCAGCATTAGACTAGCAGAGGAAGCAAAGGGCGTGCTCCGATTATTTCCAATATGGGCAACTTGCTTAGGTTATGCAGTCGTTTTCGCACAATCTCCAACTTTCTTTACCAAACAAGGAGCCACAATGGACAGGAGAATCGGTTCAACCTTCCAAGTCCCACCAGCGGCACTCCAGAGCCTCATTAGCGTTGCAATCCTCGTCTTTATCCCAATCTATGATCGTATCATAGTACCAATATCCAGAAATATTTCCAAAAGACCATCGGGTCTTACTCCTCTTCAGAGGATAGGGACAGGACTTATTGTTTCCATAATATTGATGGTGGTATCAGCTCTAGTCGAGATTAGAAGACTCAAGACTGCCCAAGAATTTGGGCTTGTTGATCGACCAGACATCATGATTCCTATGAGTATATGGTGGTTGGTTCCTCAGTATGTTCTCGTTGGCATCTCTGATTTGTTCACTATGGTTGGTCTTCAAGAATTTTTCTATGATCAGGTTCCTGATGCACTGAGAAGCCTTGGGCTTGCTCTCTATCTTAGCATATTTGGGATTGGAAGCTTTATTAGTAGTTTTCTTGTGTCTGTTATTGATGGAGTAACTAAGAGTGCAGGTGAAAGTTGGTTCTCTAACAATCTGAACCGTGCACATCTTGACTACTACTACTGGCTTCTGGCTGGTCTCAGCGCGGTAGTGTTTGTGATCTACATGTATTCTGCTCAGTCTTATGTCTATAAAAAGATAGGTAGTGGTGCACTGTAAGCACAATCTTTTCATGTTGTGAGCTTTTGCTGGTACAAGTACATGAATAGAATTGGACGCCTATAAAATTGCGCCTGGAATGGGAACCGGGAGGACAGTGTCCCAGGAAGAAAATTTTAGTACATGATCGTACGGTGAGGGTATTTTTCACCCTATAGATTGGATTCCTTTGCTATAAATACGTACCCTGTGCTGTCTATATTCTTTTATATTCAGAATAGGGAAAAATAAAGGCTGTAGAAATGATACCAGGGCTGCAGAGAGAGAGAGGGGCTGTAATCCTTTATTGATTATTAGTAGAATCATGATCTAGTTGTACTTTGAAGATGCACATTGATTGTTGAATCTAGTTAATTCTCCGTGTCTCTATGAATGATTCTCTAGTTTTTTTTTTCCGTTCTATTGTTGATCTGTGCTTAAGTTTCCATTGTGTTGCTAACGCATAGCTGTTTGCTTCATTGTAATTAAAAACGCAATTGGAAGTGTACTCGCAAAAAAGTCTCTAGTTGCAACCAGTGACTTACAGTGATTTATGCATAAGTTGTAATTGTGAGATTTTTAAGTTGTAAACGGGTTCATATTGCAATCCAAAAAAGTAAACCTAAAAAACAGCACCAAAATCCACGCTGCCCCACAAAAATAGCAATACATTATCAAATATGTTGAATCTGGATGGTCTATACGGAAGCACGTGATCTACTACTATACTATACATCAAAAAGATATATATCCTAACGTGTCATTAAAAAATCATAAACAGTACATCGAAAATAAATATATCTTACCATGCCGGCGACAAATCGTAAACAAGTTTGGATATAACACGCAAAGATCTAGGATTTTCCGCATATATTTTGACCAGTGGCTGGAGAGCAGTCGAACCATTCGACCAGCGGGAAGCCCCCGTGTATTATCACGAATCTAAACATCGACACAAACTTGTTTATTATCCCAAAACTGAACATCAACACAAACTTGAGGAAGAAGGAGGTGGTGATTATCTATATTATTTCTCTATTGCCGTTCCTTTTGCTACATGCATATAGTAGTATAGAATCATATAGGATTAATTACTAATATTTACGGTAAGATATATAAACACCCTCTTATTTGGTGTTTTTCAAACAAATAATAAACCAACATACTCCCATTCACACAAATGAGTATGTATCATTCATAGCTCCCCAAAGTCGTCAATTCCTAGAGTCAAAATTTTCCCAAGGAGCTTCATTCCTCTTCAAATCTATGTCCACACATCATCAATGTGACGTAGAACGTTGAGAATGTGCACATGGGTAGCCTTGCACATGGATCTACTAGAATCGACACAATAATCTCCCTAAGTGAAGAAACATACAACAAAAAAAATATAAGCATATGACATCTTGTACCCTAAATTTGATCAACTAGGTCTATCAGAGTACATTCAATCCTTCGAAGAAACATACTTGAACACTACGGTCTAGCTGTGATTCATAAAGCTCTTAAGAATGTGTTTGACAACCCTTTAAAACTGAGCCAAAACTAGTTGTTTTCAATTTGGATAAAAACTGAGCCAAAATGGGTTGTTTTTAGTTTGGCAAAAAGCTAGGCCAGAATTGACCATTTTTTTTTTACACCAAACAGCAGCCACTAACCTGTTCTAGTTTGGACCGTCTCACCTCAAGTCCAAGCTAAAATTGGTTTAAGATAGAACTAGGCATTGTATTAGTTCTAGCTCAGTTTTGGGTGAGTTGCCAAACAAACACTTAAGCCTTACCTCAGCATAATTAAGAGCCTATTACATGGTGCAATCTGGAGATATGACAATCGATCTTTTTCTCTCCCTAAATAGTTGGATAAGTTTATCACCCTTATTCTTAACACTATGCTGTATGTGTAGTATTGTCTCACTGTAGTAGGCCCAACATCTAAAATAATAGATGCTTATAACAAACTTTCCAACTATCCCACCGTGTCGAAGGGTATGGTGATTATCCTTCATCGCTAGTGGTCTTCAGTAACGTCTTACACAACAAGGGTGTGACAACATGCTACGATATTACTTCACTTTTTTTTCTTTCCTTAAGTGCATACATCACTAAACGACTAACATACAGACCCAATTACCTGTTGGAATTAAATGGAAGATTGAGTTCATTATGCAACTATGATTTTTGAGGGGTGTATTTGCATAATACTTATTCTTTCCTTATCTCTTCCGTGAATCACGTTTTCCCCAAATTCTTTTTCTTTCCTCTTCCGTTTCACAGTTCCTCCTCCTCCGCTCTTTCCTTCGCAAGCGATGGGATCAGATAAAATCATCTCAACAGGAAAAATCAAGATGGCTATAAAAAGGGATCTAGAGGAAGGATGGAAACACACAAGAGAAAAACAGTGAGCACTTTCTCTCTCTCCCTCTCTCATAATTCTCTACAATATTCTTTGATTTTGGTTTTAATTTGTCGAGCAAACATCCATTGAGCAAGAGAATCGAAGTTTCACAGTAAACTCCGGTGCCGGCTTTCTCGGGGGCTCTTACCGCTAGGCGTGGTCGCAATGAATCGCCTCTGCGAAGGCAGCGACTATTGTTCTAGGGCAGTGATCACACGATTACCCCTTTCAGGCGTGCGCTTCTAACTTGTTTCATATTAAATTTTGATTATTTAGTGTTTTTTTTTTTTTTTTTTTTTTGCAGTGATTCTATTCTAACAATTATACTCCCAATCAGGAAAAACTAAGCTCTGAAAAAAGCTATTTAACATATGCAGTGTAGGAGACTATATACACCTTCGGAATCTGTTGATAAACTTGTCTAAATTATTCATTAACACTTTGTTACCTGTGAGAGGAATTATAAAGATCAACAATTAGGAAGTAGAAAAAAGAAATAGAATACCCCGAGCTCTTAAAGCGTTATAATTAACATGCATTCTCTTCTATATTTTTCATGAACGCTAACTACAATTTTTCATGAAAACTAATGGCAAATTTCCACGTGATCTTACATATATATAAACTAACTATAGATCCTTAAATACTGACAACTTTTAGGTATATTTAAACAATAAGCTGGCCTTATTCCTATATCAATGACATGTACATACATACAGCTAATTTATATACAATCAATATAAAATCATACGATTTATTGATAATAGCAAATAAGTCAGCAAACACATTCATACGAATCCAAATCCAAACCCTAAGATAAACATCATGAGATTACATGAAAGCAACATTCTTGTAGATCCTGCTCATGAGGTTGTATTGAAGCTGTAGTTAAAAGTTAATCAAACACCTAAATGCATTGAACGTATGTTTATATACACGTAGCACATATGGTCATATGACATCAAGGTACAGTTCAGAAACAATTAAACTAAACTCTTAAATCTTAAGACCAAACCACATGGGTATGCCAACTTTACAAGTAAAATATACCATACAATTTTTTGGGCAGACTAAAGGTTATCCTGTGGCAAACATCTAGAATCTCATGTTTACATATATACCAAAAATTTTCTATCATATATACTTTATATGTCACGTTTTCTTCATATAGTACTCAAGCATTAATCTATAATGAGACAATTGCTCAATATATCTTAACTTTTATTCTCAAAATATAGAGAGTATACTTTAATTTTTTTCATGACTACTGAAGGAGTGTCTCAAGTTGTGTCAGACAGGAGTATTGTTGCAACGTGTAAGGTGAATATGGTGAATATGGTTCCTTAATAGCTGTTGCTAGTTATCTTAATTTAAACACTAAACCATAGGATACATCCCTACATAATGAAATTATTGGTAATATATATAAAATGCTAGTGTGGAGGATTTTCAACTGAAATGAGTTAAAGAGTAATCAAAGAAAGAAGAACTGTGAAGACAAAGGTAAAAAGACTAATGAAAGAAAAACTTAAACGAGGTAAAGATCCGTTCAACATAAAATCTAGAGAATTAACTTAAATATGAAGAGAAAACATTAAAAGAAAAAAATCACATGTCGAAAATAAACAAAGTCTCACAGAAAATAAATAAAATAAAGAGGAAACACCAAAACACCCAAGAGGGTCTAGGAAAGTTGGAAAGATGCAAATGAATACTGCACCACGTCTAAGGTTTAACTCTTTTGGGGAGCACACACAAAAAATTAAAAAACACCAAAACAATACAAGAGAATTATTAATCAAGAAATTACTAGTAATAGAAAATGCTAGTGTGGAGAATTTTCAACTCAGATGACTTAAAGTGTAATTAAAGAAAGAAGAAGAACTGTAAAGACAAAGGTAAAAATACTTGTGAAAGAAAAGCTTAAACTAGAAAGATCCGTTCAACAAAAAATCCAAAGAATTAACTTAAATATGAAGAGAAAACATGCAAAGAAAAAAATCACGTGGCAAAAGAAAACAAACAAAGTCTCGCGGCAAATAAAGAGGAAACAACAAAACACTCAAGAGGGTCTAGCTGAGTTCGTAAGCTGTCTATGAGTAGTATGCTGGCCAGGTCTCAAGTTCGACTCACTTGGAGAACACCCATAGGAAATAATTTCTTAGAATACCCAAGACCGTGCGTTCAGTGGTGCTCCTTGGCCATGCTCAAGGGTTTGATACCCATTGCCCGAGAGATAGTGGGGAAGTTCCCTCGTCAAACCAAAAAAAATAGAAGTAAAAATGCGGGAAACATGAAAACAATACAAGAGAAATATGAATCGTCTAACATGGATTCAAAGATAACACCAAAAAGTAAAGCTGGTAAGTCACAAAATTTTCCAAAGCACTTCAAGAATGATTGTAAGAAATCAAACCGTTCAGCGGCTAACACAGCCTAACTATTTCATAATAAATTAGCTATCAATGTTAGACCATACACTGGGAGATTCTACAAACCCTAACGTAGCTAACTCTGCAACCTTGTGTGATAAACAAATAAATTCAAGGATCACATGAAATAAAAGACTCAGGAGCAACTCAAATTATGGATGTGCATGGTCTGCTATCGAAAGCCACAATTTAGGTAAATGCTAACTATACATATACAGCACTAGATCAAACCATCAGTCACTATGTGCAATTGTGTGCTTGTCCATATTACGCATATATGCATAAAAGAGAAGAGAAAAGGAAGTTGCAAACAACTGATGCAAGTACATGCGATCTCAATGAAATAAATAGAATGACTAGCTAGATCAGTATGGAGAAGATACTTTCGCTATTGACGAAACTACCAATAAACATCAGGGTCCATTTTCACAATGTAATCCAACCCTGAATCGAAAGTAATAAAAAGGTAATTCCAATCCTTGGAGTTGTACCGACAATTTCCTCCAAAGATAAGATATCGGTTATTTATGCATTCCATAGTAGTAGTAGTAGTGGAATCAATGAAGATCTCATTCAATTACTTAGCTGTTATAAACCACATATATTTAGAAACTTCGTAAAGAAGTGTCCCGTGTTATCATCTTTAAGGCATCCTACTTCTCAGTTTGAAAAAAAAATCCTTTAAAGAAAAACATTTCTCATAATATGATCATATTTTCATAGTTTATGATCATATTTTCATAGACATGGAAACAATATGTATATCGTTGATACATCAATATATATAGTACCAGTTGAATTAGAGCACAACATGCATATAACAGAACCTGTTTGAAATATTACCAACTTATTCTCCAACATCTAGCAAAGCCATTCAACAATCACATGCCTTGCAACTAGTCAAAGTGACAACTTCAGTTCTAAATCTAACTCTTGTGTGTCACTTGTGTCTGAATTCTGGCACATTGAACTCATTGAGTGACATCGATCATGTCGTCTCTTCTTTTGCACCACAACCTACAATGCCAATTTCCCATAGACAAATTTCAACTTAGACATCAGAAAGACGAAAAACTACTCGAAGAAACCAAAGCATATGCATTAAAATGTAGCTATCTTCTAAACATAAATTACCTCGTTATTTTGCTCTAATAGAGGCAGCGTCATAGTTTGTTGTCCCCAGTGATGAGCCATGTAATTTGAGAATTGTCTGGTGTTAATCACATGAATATAGAAGGGATTAAGTAAGAAATATAATTAAAAGCAAGTATTCCCATTACTCTAAAATATAAGTACACGAACAAATAGGGGGAGAAAAAAGGGAAAAAGAAAATAGTCATACATAGTTGGCTTGATTTCTTAGATACACACCTGGCAGTAGAACTAGACTGAAATCCACTGTTTCGGATATCTCTTCTTTGATCAACTTCTCCAAAACCCATCTGAAAAACATAATTGAATGCGCCAAGGGTTATTAAAGAAGTGAAAGTTACAAACTTAGTACTACTTTCTTGAGTTAATAGCAGGTGTAATATGATGCAATTTACACCCAATTGAAAGCTGGATTTATCTGTTTTCCATAAGTTATCAGAAAGTATTGTTAATTTCAAACTAGGGTTTTGACATGTTTCATGATTCATAACAGCAGAGATGGAAAGAATGAACAAATTTTGACTAAAAACTGAAACTAATAATGAGTATCAATTCATTCATCACATGTCTATTTTCATTATTAGCTTAGATTGATTTTGTCATCATCAAAGTTCTAGGTAAGTTTTTGAAAGCTCTTTTTATTTCGATTTTAATCACGAAAACTTCTCATATGTTTCAACCTTTGACTTACCATAGTATTGGTATGGAGAGGAAAGAGGGAAGATGATGATGTAGCAGTGTATGAGGAAGAAGAGGGGGATGATGAAAAACCCATTTCTATTCTCAAATCCTCATCCTACAATTAAAAGAAAAAAGATAGAAATATCCATCAAAAACCTTGATCTCTATGGAATTGAAAGCACTTAATCAAGAGTTAATAAGTTACCTTATTAAGGAAAGGAGGATGATTAAGTGAAGGGAGATAGCTAGCCATCTGATTGTGTAATCTGATCTTCTCTAATTGAGCAACACCAAGACCTCGTTGTGGCTGCTTTGGCTTGTCACTAGTATTCTTCTTCCCTTTTCTTGATGACCCGGATTTTCCATTATTTCCCAAAGCTAGCTCTCCAAAATGGCTACTCCCCATTAAGATCTCCTCTCAAATTACCAACCTTAATTAAAACCTAACTAAGACACACTAAGAATATGAGGGAGAAAGCGAGAAAGAGAGAGAGAGAGAGAGAGAGATAGAAGAATCTATGCTTTGCTCTTCCAATGAAAAGGACAGATCTCCAAGGACCCATATAAAAAGGACTGCCACCCAAAAGTAATTATTGCACTGCTGTATTAGATTAAGTAAAAGATTTTACACTCATATCTTTGCTTAATTTCCTTCCCTCTTATTATTATCATTACCATGGTGCAGTTAGAGACCTGTTAAAATTTTTAATTAATTTAATCATATGATTTATTTTTAACAGCAAGTACTCTAAAGAGCAAGCACCATGTGATGAAATGGCCATATCCCATTCAAATATGAGTCATATCAGTTAACAAATATTAAACTAAGAAGGTGTCGAAGTTGATTTGTGCAGGATAATAAAGGATCTTTGTCATAAAATAACGGTCAAAGTAACTTGGTAAATAATATAATGTAGCTTGATTTACGGTCTTTGAATTGTTGGTAACAAAATCTACGGGAGATACGTAGTATATATATTTTTTCCTATTGCTGTAGGAATCAGAATCATACAGATCTAAAAGATAGCTAGATTGACCATATCAGTTCTTGATTATATGGATGATTATTAAGAAGTTTCCCCAATGGCACCCTAAAGTTTGCCATGTGCTAAAGATTTGGGTACTTGATTCTGTTGATATTATATATTGCAATGTTGTATTTTGTTTATGTACTTTAGTTGTATAGTACTTTAAGCCAGATGTACTACATACATACATATACGCTAATTATATGGAATTATGTCCTGATGACCAATTAAATAGAATCGGAATGTTACGAAAATCTAGCTACGAGCTAGTTTCTCTATCGTATAATATTTTGGATCTTTATCATCATTAACAATCAATTCACATGTGAAAAGAGATGAAATGAGATACGAAGTATGAAAAAAAAACATGGGAAAAAACGGTTACTACACCCACATATAAATTCCACATATTTAAAACTATTGTAATAAAGTTATGAAACTAATTTCAAGGTTTATAACAACCTACGGTTACTTACAGAAAATGCCCATGAACTTTTGGGGAGTTACAGTAAACCACCATCAACTTTTTTTATTACAGTTAACACCCCCACCCCAAAAAAAAAAGAAAAAAGAAAAAATTCTCATTTAATCTCTAAATTAGCACCATCGATTAAAACATCTCATGTGGAAAGCATGTGTCAAAAAAAGATGAAAATAATTTCTTAGTCCCAAAAAACTACTTATTTTTCCTTTTTAATAAAAGAGGTTTTTTTTTGGGTCTAAGAATGAATTTTTTTCATCGTTCTTTTTTTTTTTTTTTTTTTTTTTTGGTCCTATGCTTACCCATGACACGTTAGAGTTGATAGTGCTAATATGTGAATTAAAAGATAAATTTTTAGGTAAGATTTAGTGAAATAAAACAGTTCATAGAGGTTATGTGCAAACGCTCCTAAAGTTCAAGGGGTTTACTATAATAAAAAAGTTGGTAGGGATTTACTGCAACTCCCCAAAAGTTCATGGGAATTTTCTATAATTAACCCTAAAATACAATAAATCATAGTGTCAAGAAAGTCCTGCAGTGTATCCTCTTACTTAAATGCATTTTTAATATGTATTCTACTTTTATGTTATTCATTCAACAATTAGTTGTTAACATTTCAAATTAATATAAGTACATTTTATATACTTTTTTACATAAAACTAACTTGTCCAATCAGAACCTGGTAACCATCTTTTTCTAGACGATTTTAGTAATTTATACAATAAAATTATGTACCATATTATCAATTCTCTATGCTTGTTGAGTAATTATCAGAAGAATGTCCTTAAATATATAAATAAAGTATTGTTAGTATTGAAAATATTTGTCATATTTCTAGAATATTTGACACGGATGCACTGTGTGAAATTAATCTTTCACGGACAACAGTGTTTCACGAGTGTAGAATATTGGGTATCACATGATATATGAGTGACCTCTCATATGCATTGATGTGGCTAAATCTCAGTCATGTTGGGTTGAGGTCATTGCGTTAAATAATAAAAAAAGATTCCTCTATATTGGTTGATGAGATTTGGACGTCTTACTGCATACCGGGAAATCCCCTTATATGTCATATCAAGCTAGTTCTCTCATCTGCCTTCAAAGAGAATAATTTAAACTTGGAAGGACCCATATGTGATTAATAAAGAAAGTGTGGAGTATTACAAATGATTTTACTTTATGCGTGGAACTAAGAAGGATGTGCTGGATTTTCTTCATCAGGGTTTCTTCTGGGATAAGTATAGTGAAGAGAGGATACACAAGTAGCTGAAGCACGGTGGTGTTTGCACGGGAGAGGATAAAAATAAATTAAGGATATTATTTATCGGGTCTACTTCATTTATTTAGAGAATACAACAATGACGCAAAAAAAAAAAAAAATTTAAATTGATGTATCCATCCACATAATTAATAGATTACACTTGAAATTGGATTATGACTTTCAGCTTTCTAATTAAATAACCTCCATGTATTTACATATAGCTGTATATTTGTGGTTAGATATGGAGGTACTTTGTATATCTTTATACTAGAATATAAAGTGCTGTACAGTAATGAATAATGGGCTAAGAGAAAGAAAAATTCCACCTCATTACATATCTAATTAGAAATTCATTTACTCTTCCAATCCTCCTAGAAATGGTAAAATTTGTTTATCTTGAGTGAAAAGTGAAAATGAATTTTCCACAAATAAATTGGGCTAAGGCCCTTATTTCCTCAAAGAAAAAAAAAGAAAAAAGGAAAGTACGTAATCTATATGCGTTATCGTGGTCATATTTTTTGGAGTGAATCATAATTATGTTCCTCACAGTTAATTGATAATTATGTTAGCAAAGTGAAACAGGAACTTACACGATAAAGAGGATTCAAATTCATGATCAATGATGATTTATTTATTTATTTCACATTTTCTTATACTTCTCAAATGGTATATAAAAATAAAAGTATATGGGCACAGTAACAATTGTGAGGAAAAGAAACTCGTTAGGGATTCACGATGCTAATTAATCGGTCAAACCACACAATTGGCAATAAAAGACGAAGAACTCGACAAGAAAAGAAAAAGGGAAATCAAACTAGAAACACAAGATTTTTGATGAGGTTCACCCAAGATAGGACAAAAGTTCCTCGACAAATAGAATTTGCATTAATCCACTAGAGCTTCATTAAGTATTTCCAACCTCGATAATTCTCATAATTTTTTTCTCTCCTATAAAAGTACTCTAGGAAATTTCTTTCAAATCTCTACATTTCATCTTTGATTTTTTCTCACCCCCAATGAAAAAACCCAAAATACATACATATAAGGTTAAAACCCTAACCTTAAATACAAAGTCAAATATACTCATATACTTTATTGCAAAAGATTCATATGCATGCTGCGACATCTAGGACGGTGATCGAAGGATCTCCATATAACAACAGAACTTGATACTCTTACATCAATGGATAGATATATATTTCTGAACTTTTTGCATCAAAAACAAAGATAAAATATTTTTCTGTAGGAAAAATGAAAATCAGTCCTAAAAAATGCAGAAAATATATTAATAAATATTACAAGAAGCAGTCTCTTTCCAACTCCGCTCTACTTTTTTTTTAATTAAAAAAAATATAGGAACTCCGCTTTACTTGTAAGCCACTACATGTACAGGCCTTTGCCAAAACTTTCACGTGATGTTATTGCCATTAATATATTTTATGGCTTTAAAAAGTAATATATATCATATTCTCCGTGGTCACCACTTTGGCGTCATTCTAAGAGAATTGGACGCAATATTAAGTACGCCCACAATTTTCACAAAGCCTTCTGTTTTCATATGAAATCTGTATGGTAGATGATGATGAATTATGACTACTCGAAAGTTTAGGTAACTTTTACTTAATTCCTTATACGTCCACATCTTTATTTTCCTTTATAGTACCCGGCCATTTCGTTAAAATTCAAAAATATATGCTTTGCATGATGGACCACACCAACCCTACATGGACAAAATAAAACAAAGTGATCATCCAACTAATAAAAGTTAGAAAGTCATAGGCTAGCAAATAATTGCAACATTTTATATATATAAAATAGTAACCCACGCATTCCATAAGCGTGAACTGGACCAGTTAACACCGAGAAAGATGAGAGATGGCGATATCGATGTCTACCTATAAATGTTTCGACATTTTAGACGAGTCGACGGATGCGTATTTTATTACCATTGAGCATTAGCATGATCCACCTTTTTAACTATTGTGATTAAAGTTAAAAAAAATTGTGTTTATATTAATTATATACGCAATGCCCACGTATGGGTACGGCTAGGGGACTGAAGTATTATACGATCGATGTATTCTCTTTGAGAATTATTATGTTACAATGCGTATGAAAGAACCCCCTGATCTCTCATATGAACCGACCAAGATCTGGATTTTTCTTCTTTATCGCCTATTTATTATTTATCATTTTAGTTAAGAAATTCATTACGTACGTAGTTGAACTGGAGTCAATAATGGTGAGGAGATTGTAGTTGGTGATTAGAGATTGGAGATATCATGAATTAGACTTTGACTACGTCTTTTCCCCCTGCAAATAAAAAAATGTATCGTTTATATCATTATTCTTAAATTTATAGATGATCCCCTTAAAAGTCACAACATAAAACTTATAAAGCTCTTCCCTTGAAAGGAGGAACAAAGTGCATAGGTGACAAGGAAAACTATTTTTATTGAATGAAAGATGATAGATAGATTATAACTACTAATTAGTGGGATAATGAGGATAGTAGGATAATTGACCATTTTTATAGGGGAAAGATTAACTAGAAAGACTTTATCATTTTAATGAGAGGATTTAATTTATTAACCTTTTGAGTTATATGTATGATATAAAGAGAACACATATAAAGTTTGAATTTGGATCCTTTGCACTATAGAAAAAAAGTAATAGAGAGATCACTATTTTTTATCACAATTATTAATTTATTTAGTGAATGGTTGTGATTTGATCCAACCTTCTAACTTATCAAATATTCATTTAAGACTTATTCCCTTTTACTTAACCTTAGGCACTTACTAAGAGTCCCAAATCGTATAAATATGTTTAAGGAAACATCTAAATCATAAATTAATATGAGCATTGCGTATGCTCTCAACTTATCAAATATTCATTCAAGACTTATTCCCTTTTCCTTATTCTTTGACGCTAAAGTGGCGTTTGGCAAAGGGTTAAGTGGGGAGTTAAGGAGACTTAAACCCTTCTTAACCCATCAAACACAAAAAATCTATACAAGGGTTAAAGTCAGTTAACCCTCCATAATTTGCCAAACACAAAAAAATACGGAAGGATTAAGCTAACCCTTATAGAGGGAATATAATGAATTAACCCCTCAAAATGAGGGGTTTACTAATACTCCTATTTAGAAGGATTATGAACTAATCCATCCAATTATAAAGAAAATAGTCAAAATGATTGTTATTCCCAAATACTAAAAATGATCATAATGGCTGAAACAAAACTTATGTAACGGGTTCATAATTTAGTCCTTTGGATTATCGAATGGGCTAACAATGTTAATCTTTCTCCTTAATCCCTCTTCCTTAACCCTTTTCCAAACGGAGCCTTAGTCCCAAATCGTGTGTGTGTGTGTGTGTGTAACAAAACATCTAAATTATAAATTAATACATCATAATTATAAAGAAAACATGAATTTAAATTCCTTGCTAAATATAACTATCTCTAATCAAATGAATTAAATTTCTCCTTGATCAAATAATTCTTTATTCATCAATTTAGAATAGTAATCAAATAAATAAATCTAATAGTTGATGAATATTTGATAAACATTGGAAGCCTATTTCATTTATAAATTTGAAGAAATTCATAGAAGGAAATTTGGATTCGAATTCGGATTCACAGTTTTTTTTTAGTCATAAGATTTTTTTAATAAAATTTTTATTGATTTATTTATATTATTTATTTTAACTTTATTTTTTGAGAAAAAGGATAAGATCAAAAGATCCCAACCGCTACCACTTCCAAAGCAGGTTGGTTACAAATTATCATCCATCATCTTCAACCTTACAATAATGGATGTATCAGCTCACAAAATACCGTTACACAAACTATGTTGGGATTGAAAGATTTTGCCGCATAGAAATAACAAACATTTCAACATTCAATTTGATAAGATTCATTTGCAATCCTTTGTGTTAGTATGTTGTCCCTGCGATATCTCTTATTTAAATAATAACAAACATTCATTTGATACGAATATTTGTTTGAGACGATTTAGTGCAAGTATATACAGATATAGGACATGAATGAGGTGAAATGACACTTAAATCAACTCAAAAGCTGATTCCAGCACTTTAACCATTGATGGTGCATGGAGATCATCGAGACATTCAAAACAATATGGAGCCACTCAATCATTGATGGTCGCTCGACACAATCGATGGTTGAGAGCCACCATCGATGGTAAGTTCGGTTGATTCATATTTTAGTGATCTAATCTTAGTCATTCATTGCACATATGTTCTCCATCTCCTCCCACATTGTTGCCTATTTTATCCTAACATAATTGAGGGAGAAAAAGAAAGAGCAAGAGAGAGAAAGAGAGAAGAGATCCAGGGCTTTGATTTTAGACATCAAGAAGTACTTTTTGATTTCCCGAAGCCTCGCCACGCACAACACCATTTGGTCATTTCACAGCCAGTAGAGTTACTCTTAGAATTGATCTTCATCCCCGTTCTTCATCAAGCTTCACTTGAATCTTTCAAATAACAGTTTGTTTATTGAAAGGGCTATACGATTGTTTTGATTCTGAACTTAATTGTTAATTGCTTTTATATTTCATTTAACTTCTTCCAAGGCACGCTCAAGCTGGTCTAATTGAGGGTTGGGACTATCTAGAGCTAGAAGTTACTCATTGTGAGAGTTAGATTAGATCGATGACTAGTTTGAGATAGATATCAGTGCGTAGTCTTGTAAGCCTACTAAATCGGGTCTCTGATTCAGGTGAGCTCTTTCATAGTGAGGAAGCCCCTTCTAAAAAGTAAGAGTGGATGTAAGATTATTTATCCAAACCACTATAAAATCTCGTGTATTTCTTTGTCCGGTTAATTTTGTATTATTTGCATTGCTAATTAATGTTTATCGCTACTATTTATTTTTTTCCACTGCATATTCTGTGATGCATCTCAGACCCTACAACACTTTGTGTGTTAATCAATGGCAACTAATGCAGAACTATCAACACTTCAAGAGAACTATACAATATGCTTTTTGTTCTCGCTTTTAGTAAATTAATCTAACCCTTCTACCTTTGCTTAGATTTGACTTCATCAATCTTTTTATGGGAGTTCCTTTTCCTCCTATGATTTACCCGCAGACGGACGAGAGAAACTTCCATTGCAAATCTTTTTTTTTTTTTTTCCTTTTTCTTTCTATATTCTGATATTTAAATGGACATGAGTCAATCACATATACTAAACAAAATCTCATCATGCTTAGGAACCAGTAAAGAATACCAAAACCAAAAAGATTAATTAAAACGAGGAGGATCTTCTCAAAGGATTTGACAGTCTGTTGCCCGACAATCAACATGGAGACTTTCAAGATTCAAGCGCAGGATTTGCAATAGTTTATGTGAATACAATCCCAAGTAGCTAGAGAAGAAGAAGCAATTAACAAAGTGATGATAATTGCAAATAAAGAAATAATAAAGGTGGTGATTTGGTGGTGATGTGAATGGCATAACAAATAAACTATAAAATGGAAGTGGATGTATATATAAAGATGATGCATGTGCTGGAAAGAGGAAGCACACCAAATCTAATGTAGATCATTGTCACATGCATTCTTGATTCCTAGATATCACTTAGGAAATGATCATTTTAGAACTATATAAATCTCCCAAACATGTGGAGACCTACTTGCTTCTTGACTTCATTTTCCAATTCAACTTGATTTAGAGTTTAGTAATGGTCCTATTAATTGACTCTATTGTATGTTCAATAGTTTCAAGTTTCAACTGTCTAATTATATATATGAATCACAAACATCAAGAGATGCAATCTCAAAATTTGAGAAGATTACCGTAGTGATAGATACAACTCAAGGCATGGTAAATTAAAGGGTCAATCGCACATAGACCCTTATATTGTTGTTTTGAATTTACTAGCTAGCTACCCTAGTCGTTTCATGTTGTTGCAAATAGATCTCCTTGGTTAAATTTTTGGACTCTTTTACGCTGGTGAATTTTGGAAGATAATTTAGTACTTTGATGCTTGATTGGTTTTGAAAATCAAGTAGAGTACTCTTCTTGTATTATTATATACTAGCTGACGCATCACACTGACAAGAGGAAACAATTTATGTTATAACATCACAACAAGGAGTAAAACCAACATGTGAATTGCACTTTATGCCTGCATCCGTGTAATAGTTATTGGACTAAATTTCATTCTAAATAGCGGTGGAGCTTTTGTAGCAAAAGCCTACACAAAATACATGCACGTACGGCACTGATCCCTTCCAGTTTGTTTGCATATATAGCCAATTACCATCTTCATTAAAATACACATCTTACGAGAAAGCCAAAGCATATACAAAAATTCGTTTCCTTCTCTTCCAAAATTCCCTCTTAGATTTTGAAAATTTTTGTTAATTACTATGGACTCCCTCGCCTTGGAGAGTCAAGGTTAGTCCTTTATTAGGAAGGTATACATGAGTTCTACATATAATTTCCTTCATTATCCAGTAATAGTCTCTCAGAATCTTTCTTAATTTTTATTTTCTTGATATAGCTAGTAATCTTGAATAATATATGCATACTCATATCAATCATTTTCCATGAAGAAAAACCCTTATCAACTGCTAAAAAAAAGTACATGAATATGATCAGGCAAATATTGTACTTCTCCTTCTTTAATCATTCTGTCTAATCTGATGAGATTATATGCCAACTGCATGAATTTTCAGTATTGACCTAAGACTTTCCGATTACTTAAATAATAAAAAAAAACTCAAGCAAAGAAGATCAAGAAAAAGAAAAGAATATGTTATCTTTGCCTGTATACTAAACATAATTATAAGATGTCTGTCGGCTGTTTGAACAGTTGTAAATAAAAACTACACAGGTCAATCCCAAAACAATAAAATTCTCAACTAACAGATTTCATGTTAGAGAGAAAAAAAAAGAGGTATGGAATGAAAACCATCAAAATCCAACTTAATTAGAGAAAATGAATCATGTAATTTGAATGCAATTTATACAATATTGGACTGTTTACATTTTGGGTCTCACGTAATCTCCCTGAAAACACACCCTTGACATCATTACTCGCTATTGCTGAAATGAACGAAATGCTCTCTCTGGAAATTAATGCCAAATTTTGAAAAAGAATATATGGGAAATTATTTTAAACATAGGGGTATTTTTTATCTTTTGTTAGTATTTTTGTAAAAACTAAGATAGTCCCACATCGAATATTTGAACATTCCTTTAGAGGTTTAAAACATTTAATGATTATTAGGCTTTGATAAATGGGTCAAAGAATAGACCTCTAAACCCACGTGCGGGTAACGCGAATAATGCGCGATTTTGACGCGATTATTAGACGCACTTTTTCAATGGGTGTTTTGAAAAGTTGTGACTATTGGATATATTTTTTTACTATATATATTTGAATATATTTTTTTTATATTACTGTTATTGTTATTTTAAAATTTCATATTTATCAAAATGTAAACAGACAAGTGATTGCTGGAATTAGACTGTTGGGAAATGTCTGTTTATTTTCAAAGGGTGTTTTGAAAAGTTGTAATTGTTGAAAACACTTTTTCAAACCTATAAATAGCCTCTGATTTCAGACATCTATACTTACTTTTTTCTCAAAATGTTTCTCTCAAAAATATCTGCAATACTACAAACTTGTTTCACAAATAATTGGTGGAAAATTCCAGATTTGCTTGTTGGAATTCTTAATTTTTCTGTTGTATTCTAGGAAGAAGATTTGCATTAACCCGAAGCAAATTTGAATATCAAGTGGGGCAAATATTTCTTAAAGGAAAGTGTTTCACACCTCAAAAATTCTCTCCTTCTTAATATTACTAACATCTTTTCCGGCACCTGTCTGGCAAGTGTACATCCCGTCAAAATTCGCGGTGATTTATTTTTCTTTTTCTTTATTTTTTTTTTTTTGGTGGGGTCGGGGGAGGGGAAGTTGGGGGTTAAGTGAGACAAGTTCGGAGGGTAAGTGGAATAAATAAAGTTCAGATGGTACTTTGCAAAATCCCCAAAGTCATTAGCCTAGGTGAAGTTTACCCTATACTGTTCTTATATTAGCACACGAAATGTTAGTATTTTGGGATGCATACCTCAAATCATTTAGAATGACTTAAACGCTCATCTACCTACTAGATTCTCTCTTTCACCAAAAGAATATGATAATATTTCTAATTATTCAAATGAAATTAATTCAACTTAAAGGAACAAAATTTTAAAGTTTCATAAAGAGATAGACGTAGGATATTTAATTCTAATATAAAAAGTAGATATAGTAAGAAAAGCAAACTGACCTCTAAGCAGAAACGAGGAAAAGAAAATTTTTTGAAACCCCCTTCCATATTTTTCTAGGTTGATGAGGGAATTTTCCCGTGTTCTTTCAGATCATGGGTATCAAACCCTCTGACGTGGCTAAGGGGCACCTCTTAACGTACGGCTTGAGGTGCTTTCGAGGAGAGTCGAACTTGAGACATTGAAGTACTACTCATAGGCAGCTTACCAACTCGGCTAGATCCTCTTGGATCCCTTCCATATATAGTTCCATGAACATTGACAAATAGTTGAAACTGTATAGATATATACATGTGATGAGAAGATAATGATGTATATTAGTAATTGTTGAGTACACATTGCAAATGGTTGAGTTTTTTTTTTTTTCACTCGGAATTATATTAATCAGTTGAGCTAGCTCAATTGGTTCAAAAGTTAGTAGTACTATAGAACAAAAATAAAAAATTTAAATGTCATTATACATACTTCTAAACTAAAATATGTATAAAGAATGAAACCGCTCAAAGAAGACTCCCAAATATTAAATGTACAATTATTTATTGTGATATTTTAAGCCTAGCAATTTTATAATTAAACAATAGATGATACATATCTGATTCATTAAACAATAGATCACGCATATCTGATTCATTGGCAAGATCAGATTATGATCAAAGATCTAATCATTTTGAGTATAAAAGAATGGATATATATCTTTCATCCAAAGAGTGCTGATCTTTGTTAATGCTTCTTGATCTATAACCCTTTTCTATTTTGGTAATTACTCTTGTCATTAGCTAGAGGACTGGGTACTAATAGGGGCTGTTTGGTTCGCAAAAACAGCCATTTGAAACCTATTTCCACCCTCTGCGCCTATCAGTTTTGGGTTTTTTATTTTTTATTTTTTTAGTTTCTTTTCACGGGTTTGGTTGGAGAAATAAGTTGAGAAAAATATCGTGGGAAAACTGTTCCACGTAGGAGAGATGGGAGCTTCCCATTTCCGCTCTAAAAGCTCAGAAATTAATGGGCTGGAAACCTCACCTTCTCTGCGCCCTTGTACTATACTCTCTCTGCTAGCCTATTTGAGGGAAAACCCTACTCTCACCGCTGCTCCAACTCCATCTCCTCTATCGTGCCTTATTTTTCACCTTTACGCCTTCGCGCCTCACTTTCCATCTTCTTCTTGTCGTCGTCCCTCTCTAATGGCTGCGATTTTTTTAGGTCAGATTGCTGGATATTGAAATTTTAGGGCTTCTTTATTCAAGTATTAAATTAGGGCTTTTTGTGATTATTGCTGTATCTTGAAAAGGCCCGACATTTCTTGGGGAATCTCTGATGTTCTTGTTTGATTTCAACAAATTTGGGGAATCTCTGATCTTTGTGAGATCATTGTTGGATCTTGAAAAGGCCCGAACTTTCTTAGGGAATCTCTGATCTTCTTGCTTGATTTTGACAAATTTGGCAATATTAGGTAAATTCTCTCATATTTTTTTTTGTTTTTAATGAAATTTGGCAAATTTGGCAATCTCTGATCTCTGGTCTAGTTGTTGTTGTTATAGTATTTATTGTAATATTGGTATTTCCAGGCAAATTTGTTGCATGCTAAATGGTTGATATTGAAGTATAATTTGGGAAATTTGGTGCATGCTAATTTTCTTCAAATTTGGAAAATTATTTTTGCTCCTAATTAGCCATATAATTGTAATTTTGTCTGACAATAGTCCCCTTATCCCCTTTTACAAACTGAAAGAGGCATATACTCTACAATTATCACGATTTTCAAAAGCAGTTATATGTGTATTGCAGGACCTTGCTTATTCAATCACTTCCTTCTTTCCCCTGATTTGAAAATTATCATTATTTTGTTTTTTAAGCTAAACTAAAAATTTTGATAAATGATTGTCGGTATATGTTGTTATGTTACTTTTTTCTTTGTTTAGTATTCTGGTGGAGCAAAAGTTTTCAAACCTTGAATCGTTCCCTCATTCTGTTATTCTTTTTAAGTTGAAGTAATTAAGCTAGCAATATATTATATATGTAGCCTTCAAAAATATTGAAATTGGAACCATCTCCACTCCACCTTGGTTTGCCTCCTCCATTTCTCTAAGCACACATTAAGGGATTAAATTTGAATATGTTGTTAATAAGTTGTAAATTTAATTATTCTAAATTTGAATACGTTGTTAATAAGTTGTAAATTTAACTATTTTAAATTTATAGCTACATTGTCTTTAAAATAGTTAAATTTTGGTTAGGGATTAAATTTGAATACGTTGTTAATAAGTTGTAAACCTTTTGACTCAATTTTACTCGAGTAGACTCACTATCTGCGTCGAAATCATGAACTTGCAAATTTTGTAGAAATATGTCTTGTTATGCCTTGTTAATAAAGTTGAATAATCATGTATTTAGAAGTGGAGCTATGAATACTGTTAGAAATTACGGATTAAATTTGAATACGTTGTTCTTGTTGTTTGTTTTTAAGAATAGTACGCCGCTACCTTATCTTCATCTACTGTTGTGAATATTTTCCAAAATCACATATCACACGCCACTTGCAAAGCACTTTCTTTTGTTATATCATTCACACAAATCAATTTATTTCATAGAACCGCATCGCAATAATATTTATATCATTGTGGCTCATGTCATTATGACTTTTGAGAATTTGGTTCAATGAATTCTATACTTCATTACCATTACTTTCATGGATGGTTGATAGCCATGTTAATTATTTCAATTTGATGTTTGTATCGTAGATGAATGGTGGGGATTGTATGGATGAACAAAGTGTTGTTAACATGATTCAAGGGGCTGCACTGTCTGTTTTTGTTATAGTATTTACGTTCATGAGGAGAGTGCAAGTTAGATGTAAATCAATTCGTAGTAGTCCAACTAAGGAAAAAATAAAACAAGAGAGAACTAGAATTGAACTCATATAGCGTATATATAACAGTTTTAGTGATAGTTGTGTAAACTACATTAGAATGTGGAGTGGTGCTTTTGTGAAACTAGCAAGTATAATGAGGAATAATGGGCTGCTAAAAGACTCAAAGAATGTAGGAGTAGAAGAACAGCTTATCATGACACTGAACATTTTGGGTCATAAATCTAAAAATTGCATTGTGAGATCTCATTTTATTAGATCAAGGGAGAGAGTCAATAGATATTTCAACAAGGTATTAAAAGCAATTATTTACCTTCGTGGACGCTACATGAGACAAGCGCCCAATGACGTTCCCCAAGAGATCCTTAACAACACGTTGTACTACCCTTATTTCAAGGTATTTCTACACTTTAAGCATGGTTATATGCAAATTCAATGAAAATAAATGTTAACTTAGTAATGTGAAACACATATTATAGGATTGTATTGGTATGATAGATGAGACTCATGTTGACGCAATGCTACTGATCAATCTTGTTGCATGATTTCGAGGCCGCAAAGGCGTTACACAGAATGTGCTTGCAGCTTGTACCCCAAATAAGCTGTTCATGTATGTTTAAGCAGGTTGGGAGGGGTCTGCAAATGATTATAGTATTCTCCAGTGTAGCAACCATGATTTTTCGATACATATTATTTCAATATTAAAATACTAAATGATATTTTAAATATTTAGATATTGCATTTAATCATATATATTTAATGATAGAGGTTATTAAAATTTAGTTAATAATATTATTAGATTAATCGTTACAAAAAAAATAATCATGATTATGTATATAATATTTGATCTGTATTATTAATACGTAATTAGTGATATTAGTTCCACGTGCATTTCTCTACCACGTGCATG
>JBAKGM010000233.1:24265792-24302919 GCA_037177215.1 Asparagus racemosus
ATAAAATTCGATTTTTCCGTTAGAAAACTTATTTAATATTATTTAAGTCTCTCAAAATTAGTATATAGAACTTAAGTAGAAACACTTAAGTAGGGTGAAAGTATAACATAATGTATAACAAATTGTAAGCGATCAAATCTTAAATGAATATTTAATAAGCAAACGAATTGAATATACATCTGGTTAAATTCTACTCATCAATGAACTCAAATACTAAAAGCATTTTTTTAGTGTTAAATGAACTACCGAATCGAATATAACCGAATACTTATTCGAACAATTAACGAACTATTTGTTAATTATTTAGTTCATTAACACCCCTAGGGATCACTAAACAGTGTGGTAAACAGTCATTTCCTGTACCCTTTTCTGGCAACTTTTTGTTTGGTGGTTGGAACTAGATAATCCTCTCATTTTGTTACATGGAAACAAAGCATGAGGCATGAACACAGTGGTGATGATATTGAGATTTGCATTGGCAATATATGTTAAATCTATTAGCTTCATTTGGTTCAAGTGGTCTTTCATGGGACCGTTGGTGATTTGCAGCAATCATGTTCTTGATATGGGTATACAACTAGTATCGCTTCATATACTTTTCAGATAACCACTGTGAATTGTTGCTGAAGATGCAGAAGGTGATGCCCTGACTAAAGAAGCATTGATTTTTATCTTTTGGACTGCATGTAGCATCTGGAGGTTTTCAACATCTCCATTTTGTGTTGCCATAAAGCCTTAGTTTCACATGAAAGAAGAATAATCATTCAGGAACCAGATCATGCCGCCCTGAAGAAGGCATCAATGCTTCACAACTTCTAATATTTATATGTATCCCTTACGCCTTGTCACAGTATGATTATAGATGAATGCCTCACAAGAAGTAAAATTGCGAGGAGTGGTCCTGGCACCAGGATGAGGTGAGGTTTTCTTGCTCTGGAGTCGATTATGAGAAGTTTGAATTTGTGTTATGAGGTGGTCCCAATATAGGGCTTAGAAATTGGCCACAATTGTTGGTAGATAATGCCCCGCGATGCCTACCCTTGATATGGACCTGTACAAGACTAACTCTTAATGTGTAAAAATCAAATCAATGATGGAACTGCGACAGTTGTGAACATTCGTAGCAGGAATGTAACTTATAGCATGGATGTATTTTTGTAGCATATAAAGGTTCTTAGTGTTTTTATTCATAAAGTGTTTTATAATACCCAATCAAGTTTTTGGATGTATCAGTTATTGCAACGAAATTGTGTGCCACCCTTGCCAGTGTTATTATCTCCGTTACATTCTTCACCTTATTAGTCTACTGATCGGTCAGGAAATGTTTTCTTGTTCCGAAAATTGACATTTGTGTCTCTCTCTTTCTGAAACTTGCCGGACACCTCTTACTGTTTCACTGTGACATATTTTCAAGATGCTAATTATTTTTCCTCTTCTTGTTAAGGTTTTGCACTGCAGGCATAAAACAGTCAGGACTTTTGTTCTTTTATTTATTATTTTATTTTTGGGCTAAAACTTGTACTACTAGGTGTGTGTGTTTGTATGTACCGTGTAGCATTGAACTAGATTTTTTTTTTACAGTACTTCTAATAAGCAATCTTTTGGACTGAAGATCCAGAGAAGGTTATTCTTTATTCATCAACTATGTAAAAACGTAATGTCGACTGTTCTTGTCATATTTTACTTTAAGCATCATGTGGAAATAATCTTGAGAAATATGGTGTTATTTCTACATTTTTTCTTTTGAAAATTCCTTATATAACGAAGATATATGAGTGTTATGATGGTATTGGTGGAGCTCTACCAGTTTAGTTATACTTCATAATAATATAAAATACTATACAGTTCAAACATGGGAAAGAAGGAAGCTTAAAAACACAAAGGCTTAATGCACTTAAATACCCTATAGTTTCTCCTATGCTGCACTTATACACCATCACTTGTTATTGACAGCACTAAATTTTTTAAAGCTTGCATTTATATACCCTCACTTGTTTCGACAGCACTTGTATAACCCTAAAGTTTGTAAAACTTGCAATTAAATATCCTCAATTATGCAGACTTGAGGTGTTTAAGTGCAAGTTTTAAAAACTTGAGAATATTTGAGTACAAGTTTTGAAAACCGTAAGGTATTTACGTGCAAGTTTTTAAAACTTTAGGATATATAAGGGCTGCCAAAGCAAGTGAGGGTTAGAAGTGCAAGGTTTAAAAACTTTATGGTATATAAGTGCTGCTAAAACATGTAAGGGTATATAAGTGCAACATAGTTGAAACTATAGGGCATTTAAGTGTCATATTAAACCTCCAAATCTTTGTGATTATGATTCCATATCAGACTCCTGAAATCTTCATATTTCTAAATTAGACTTCAAATTCATTAAGTTCTTCTATAAATAAGACCCCATTAGGGACAAATGTGAAGAGCTGGGGGTCAACCTTCGTAATCTGAAAAAAGTTGAGGGGCGAATATGGAACAGACAAAGATTCGAGGGCCTAAATAGGAGGTAAAAGCGAGTCGAGATTCGCGTGCACTGCACGTGCAGGCGCTCTCCCGAGCGGAGCTTAAGGATAAAGAGAGATTTTGAGCAGCAGAGGCACGAGAGACTAGAGAGAGAAGAAGACGAAGGAGGAGTTGAGCAATGGCGAGGATCCCTCTCTCTAACCCAGCAGCAGCGTCCTCTTCCTGTATCCGTCCGCTTCCGCTCTCCATCAGAAAAAGCAGCAGCGGTGGCCGAAAATTCCCGTCGTCCTCATCATCATCGTCGAGAGCTCGCTGCGGCCTCGCCTCCAATTTCACTTCTCGCAGGCTCGCTCTATTTCACCTCGGCAGCGGTCAGATCTCTACTCTTTTCAATTTCTTTTACGAGCAATTTACTCGGTTATTATTTGTTTATTCAATTCCTCGAGGAGGCTGATGTTCGTTTTCTTCTGAATTGGATGTTGAGAATTACAGCGAACTGGGTCGAGTATTTTCAAACTTACGACATTACCAAATTCAAGCAAATAACCCTAAAAAGAATCCATCTTTAACTATTTTTGGGTCCACCAGTGATAGGACTGGCCTAGGATTTTTATTGCGCTCGAAGGTAATGAAATTAAAACTTCAAATTTCCTTTTCCAGCCCAATTTTCCCCCCCATCAACATTCACGGTTTGAAATCGAGAAATGCTTGATGAATGGATTTAGAAAGGTTATGCTACTTGTTCCCCACATGAGATAAAGACCTGAAGTTAGTTGGTGTCACAAGTGTAGGACAGTTATGTACAGGATGTGCTATTTCAATTTAGAGGTAGAAGCTACTTAAGTTTAGAATTACAGGTAGGAGAGGCGAGTTTTGCAAAATGTAGAAGTTATTTGACAATTGAGACTTACCTATTTAGTCATGCAGTTCAAGCTTGTCAGAAGGGAGTTATTCTATCCTGAATAGTTAAAATAGTTATGTTGGGTTTAATAGAAACTTCAATTATAAGTTTCTTTTCAGGTTGTAGCCTGAATCTATGTCTCTCTGGATAAGTGAAAAGATTAGAAATGTTTGAACTTTAGAGACTATTACAGATCTTGTCTTTTAAGTCATGCGCATTCCAAGTGTTTTTACTTTTTACTGAACATACACCAAAATTAGCAGGCCTTTTTATGTTGCGAATCTGTGCCATATGTTTGTTTCCATATATTTTTTTTATGGTACTGGGACTGGAAGTGAATCAAATTGGTTACAATATTGAGATGTTCATATTTGAATTTATCTATATATTTGATTTCGAATTTGAATATTTTTCTCTGAGTCACAATTCAATTTTATTTCACATATTTTTTATGAAGTATTTCAGTGTAATATTTAACGGTATAAATTGAATATTTGATTATCATCTGATTGAAGATTCATTTAAGAATATGATCTTTAGTAGGGTTTAAATTCGTATTTGAAAATTATTCCTTTCTATTGACGATTTATAATCCACATTGCGAAATATTCGACAAGAGAACAATTCATTGAGAGGGGAGGGAGGGAGATAGGAATAAGTTAACTGTAGGATTTAAGAGAGATAATACATAGCATTATATGTGTGTGCATAGTAACATTAAAGAATAAGGGGTTAAATGTACTAACGAATATTTAGTTTTCAAATGGATAGAATATCTTAGAACTCGTATTTGGTTCACTTATAATATATGTATGCTAAAAACAATTGATTAATCTTAATTCTTAAATGAACTTCCTGATCAAGCTCGAGCAAATAAATAGGCAAATTTTTTTTTGGGGATAATTATTCAATCAACATCTGCCTCTAGATGGGACTATAGAATGGATTAAATTCTGAATTTAATTTTTATAAATAAATAAATCTAAAATCAGTAGATATAGGTAGAACTCTAGACAACTGTTTCCACGCGAGGCTTGTAGAATAATAACTTGTTGAAATTAAGTTGTAACATTGCATCCAAATAATCTGAATTTTCTGAAATTCTAGTTCATGCAATTTCAGATGCAGAAAGAAGTCCATATAAGCTACAGCTTTGTAAGTTTCATCTTAGAGTGCTTATCCATTTAGCATCAGATTTGAAAGTTATTTGTTCCCTATTCAATGGCCTTCTGTTTTCTTCACTCAATGCTTTGGGTTTTGTTTGGTCATCAATCATCATTATCTATATTCTGTCAAAAGTTATCTACGACATTATTGTCCAACCTTTTGCCGCATCCTTGAGGTTTTGAATGTTACTATGCAGCTATACCTCAAGCACAGTTGTTCCAAGGAAAAGCTTCTAACTTAAACAGAGTGGATGATAACAGCACAGACACCAGGACCAGGAACATAATTCAAGCAAGCACCAGTCTTACCCAAGATGGTGCCATTGAGTGGGCAAACAATGACAAGCGGAGGCTCCTTCATGTTGTTTATCGTGTTGGGGATTTGGACAGAACAATAAAGTACTCATTCCTTCCTCCTTTCCTCATTCATTTTCTCCCTCCCTTTCCTCTTTCCAATAATTTCATCTCTTCTTTAAGTATCTTACTTATATTGGCAGCCTGACTTGCTCTGAGCTTTATTTTACTCAGATTCTACACAGAATGCTTGGGTATGAAGTTACTGCGAAAAAGAGATATACCTGAGGAAAACTATTCAAATGCTTTCCTTGGATATGGGCCTGAAGACTCGAATTTCGCTGTGGAATTAACTTACAGTAAGCTTCTTGGTTTGATTTACATAATGCTGTTGCAACATTGATCCTGAACTGCCTTTCTGACATTTTCATTCTCCTTAAAATTTTCGAGGTGAGTGCAGGCACTTCACTGAATCCCTACCGGGTTCATTTGCATGTCATTTTCCATTATTACCTTTATCTTTTCGATATTTATTATCTTTAAACAGCATTTGATTAATATTATGTTTGATACGACTTGCAGATTATGGGGTTGACAAGTATGATATCGGATCTGGTTTTGGTCATTTTGGTATTGCAACTGACGATGTGAGTGCTCTTTCCTTCAGATAGGAATATGTTGCTTTTATTGCAGTTATTTTTTTTATTTTTTATCAAAAACTCGGAAAACGTATTTTCATGATAGCATTATGTTTTGATCCATGGGCTGTAAAGTAACAAGGGTAATAGAGGATGATGATATGCTTATCTTTTGAACAATTTGTAAAGTTCTGGTGTTGGTTGATAACCCCTTCTTAGGCATACATTGCAAGTATGTCTTGTATGTTTTAATCAGTCATGCAGTAGTAGGCTTAGTTGAAGATATCTAGCTGTCTAACTGTCTATATACGTTTCAGAATTTCAGTTTCTCTGGCACATGTAACTTTCTTTGTGTTTTGAGTGCTCAGGTTACTTTCTGTCTCCTATTATCTGATTACATCCTGCAAATACCATCTATATGTCGGAGTTTATAGAACTCCCCAAGAGAATTAGCAAAGAGCAGTTTCCTTTCTGTGGATCTGAAGTCAATTTTAAGCCTAAGCACATTCTCAGTCTAACACAGAGTACACACTGAATCTTGAAGATACCGTAACATTTATATTCAAATATGCTAGTGAGGATGCAATCTAATATTTGCAATAACCAGTTAATAAGTTTACTCCTTAAGACACTCTTGGCGAATAACTTGAATGTGTTACAGTTAAATATAACTTATCTGTGGACGCAGTTAAATGCATATGAGCGTTGTATCTTATGTTTGTTTTTCTTGTGGTATCTTGGCATCTTCTTTTATCAAAATATGTTTTTCTATAGTTCTTTAATGTTGATGACAGGTTTACAAGATGGTGGATCTTATAAAAGCCAAGGGGGGCAAGGTTACAAGGGAACCAGGTCCCGTGAAAGGCGGCAGTACTGTAATTGCTTTTGTTGAAGATCCTGATGGTTACAAGTTTGAGCTCTTGGAAAGGAGTTCCACACCAGAGCCTTTGTGTCAAGTAATGCTTCGCGTAGGAGATCTTGATCGTTCCATAAATTTCTATGAGAAGGTTTGTTATCATGACTTGAAATTCAGATCCTCAGAATGTTTCCACCTCTGAATCTATTCCTGTATACTATTTTCTTTCCTTAAAATTTCTGTTTGGATATAAAGTTCTGAATCTGTTCATGCGCTAAAATTTGCAGGCTTTTGGTATGAAGCTTTTGCGCAAGCGAGATAATCCTGAGTATAAGGTAATTGTCCTTTAATTTGTCTTTTTGTTTTACATGATTTTGTATTTACTTGTTGTTAACTGTAATCCATAAGTACATTTGCTCACCCAGCCATATTTTGTTTCTAATTTATACATAAAATTTAAAAAGTGCAATCCCTGAAAGTCAGTTATGGAGGAGAGGTAATAATACCTAGTATCAAATTGTATAGAGCGGAAAAAAAGATTATATAAGTTTACACATGTCCATTTTGCATGTATGATTATAATTGTTCATCATAAAACTCATGCTATAATATGTGCATAGCATTATCTTGTATTGTTAATAATTACTTACTTTCTTAAGTACAAATTCATCATACTCATACAATCATTTATTTAAATTTGAATAAGAAAATGAAATCAACAGGAACTAGTTTCTCTTTATCCAGTGATTTTGAGATCATAGGAAATCGGAGTGTTGGTTTAAATTAGATGATCAGGTGGCTTCAATGATCACATAGGTTGTTGGGCTCAATAAAGGAAACAGCTGACGGTGGTTTGTCATGACTTTGGGGCTTTCAAAGGAGGGCTGCTACAGATATGGGATCCAATAATCGGGTTGGTGATTGTAATGGGTCTGATGGCCCAAGTTTTTCATTTTTTTTAAAGATGTGGCTCTATTGATTGGTGAAGAAGCTAAATATAATCATATATTTTGGGTCTATTTGGCTTATCTATTTTATTTAGGCAAAGCTTCATGTTTTCCCCTATTTTCTCTTGCCTTTTGTCTTTTCTACTCCGGTTCCTCTTTTATCTGTCTTACACACTTCATCTTAGTTATGATTTGTGGATTGAGTGACCTAAATAATCCTGCATATCTGATTTAAAGTAATAGTTAAAGAAGTTTCAGTTTTCTCTTCTTTCTAGTTATTGTTTATGGTAAACTCTCCCATTTATAACTGACATCTCTTAACAACTTCAGTATACGATCGCAATGTTGGGCTATGGTCCTGAAGATCAAAACACAGTTTTGGAGTTGACATATAACTATGGCGTAAAAGAATATGACAAAGGAAATGCCTATGCCCAGGTAAATAAATTTCCAGGTTTCATGGTTCCATGTGTAGTTAGAGGGAGACATTCATAACTTATTTACATCTTTATTTGGGTTTTACCAGATTGCAATAGGCACAGATGATGTTTACAGAACTGCAGAAGCTATCAAGCTGTTTGGTGGGAAGATTACTCGTGAGCCAGGTCCCTTGCCGGGAATCAATACCAAGATTACTGCCTGCTTGGATCCCGATGGTTGGAAATCGGTATGGTTCCTGCATCTCAACTTCTTTAAGTTTATTGTCAGGTTAGTTGTCCTGAGATCTGTCTTATTTTTTGAATTGTCATCTGTTTTTGTAGGTATTTGTTGACAATAAAGATTTTGCAAAAGAGTTGGAGTGATATTTGAGCTTTTCTTACCAAGTCTGCCCCTTCCATGATATGGCCTTCACCTCCAGGTTTTACTCTCAATACGTCCAATTCACAGTTATCAATTTCAGCAGAGCTGTTAGCCTTTTATTGTCCGTAATGCTCAGTATGGATTTGAGAGTGCCATTTGTTGTATTACTTAATATTCGGGTGAATTGCACTTAAATATCATATAGTTTCCCACTTGTTGCACCTAAATACGACAAGCTGTATTTTGGTGCAAAAAAAAACCATAAAGTTCTCAAAATTTGCACGCTTCTACCATCGATCATGCAAGCATGGAAATTTTCAGCAGAATGTTTCTCTATTATACTTACATTTTAGTGCTTTTTAACTAATAATATTTGCCAAATTTTTATTGGAAAATATCTCAACTCTATTTTAAAGTTGAATTAAGATAACTTTGAAAAAGAAATTTGAGTGATTTAATAAAAATTTAACAAATATTATTAGTTAAAAAGCTCTAAATTAGCATGTAAGTATCATAGAGAAACATTCGGGTGAAAATTTCCACGTTTGCATGATTGATGGTAGTAATTGTGTAAATTTTAAAAACTTTATCGTATTTTTCTGCGCTGAAATACAACTTGTGGTATTTAAGTACAAAAAGTGGGAAACTATATGGAAGTTAAGTGCAATTTACCCTTAATATGATTGTTTTTGTTAAATAATCTGCTCGATCCTTCTGCCCATATTCACTTTATCACAAAGCTATACTGTTCATTATGTAGTACGATGGAAGCCAAAGGTGTGTGATGATGTTAACCACATGTTTCCTTATAAGGTTTTAGTGTAACATTCATATTTGAATTAATTTCCTACTTTCCCATCAATAGTCCAAAACTCATGAAAGATTGATAATAGGATGGTAGCCTGTAGCAGTTGGATTCTCTCAATGTTGAATTTTTATCGGCGACCAATCTTGATAGAAAGAAGCTTGGGTAATGACGCCATAGCCTAATGGGATGAAGTAGTATATTTTGTAGTTTGAAAATGACTATGAAAGAATCCTATCATATCAAGATGTCATCTCTGTTTAACAAACAATAGCTGGACGGTAGATCTAACCGGATTGTACATTGAAGGTCAATGATTTAACTATAATAATTCATGAGTGAGCAACACTGTTCACTGTTAGGACTGACATTTTTTTTATCACACTGTTGTATACAGAAGCCCCGTAGGGTTTTTATATATTAACCCATGTTTGATTATATGGCTAGTGTCGGGTTTGAATCAGATTTAATTCAATTTGAAACGTGCCAAATTAGTCATAGAAAGTTAGCTAGCAAGAAATGTAGTCAGATAATTTTCCAAAGAACTCTCTTTTAATAGATTTTGGATTGAGGAAAGGTACAAAATTCTAGTCACAGAAATTTATCTAACAAGAAATCTCAGATGATTTTCTAAGAACTTTTTTCTAATAGATGATGGATGGATCACTTGGACTTGATCAGTTCCAGCTGTAGGAAAGGATCCTGCATTGTCGAATAGGTGGTGATCAATTTCTTTTGCTAAGTCAGCCAACTATTACCTGCACATATTAACTCCTATGAATTATCTAATTGAAGTTCTTCAGAAAGTTTTGATAAATACACATAGGTTGGGAGTCTCTGTTAGCTTTGGTTGCCATTGCCAACAGGAAACCCAAGTGTCATGGTTCCTTCAGCTGATTGCAGACTTGAAACTTACGTAGTCTACATAACTTATAGAGGATGGTGTAGCAAACAAGTGTCCTATGATCTTAAAATTTTCATGGTTAAGATTTATCTCAACCAAAAAAAAAGTGGTGCTCTGTATTGTTTTTGCCTCATAGCAAGAGTTATTATTTCCAATTTTCTTTTTGCAACTTAAGTTATGCCTAAGCAAACAATATATGCGAAGTTATAGTTACAAGTAATCAGGATCATGCTTGAGTAGCAATAACATAGGTCACAACAACTCAAACGCTTTGTCGAGAAATAGAAAAGGCAAAGTTATTATTCTTAAATAGAGATCGGCAGGGTTACATATTCTTAAATAGAGATTAGGAGGGTTACATAAGCGGGTATGGATATTGGCCTAATTATCCAAATACCTAAATAACTATACATATAATGACATCCAACACACTCCATGTATCTTATAGGTCAAAGATCTTGCAAATAATCACTTCAGAAACTTTTCTGCCTACATTATCTCAATTCCAGAAGTGATTGTAAATGGCGACTTTACGAGTCATATTTCTTGCCATTGATCAAACAATAGATTTGCTCAAGTTATTAACTCAAGTTGCAGAATACAATAAAACTAGTATGTGGTAAGGTTCTCGAGGTACATATAAATTATAATAGTTTCTAACAGGTGGAAAAGCTAACCTGAAAAGGACTGCTTTATTCGGGATGGTGACAGTGAAGCTGAATGTTTATCTTCATCACACTTCTTTTCTTTTTTTACTGAAAACGAAACAAATTCAGACCAAGGAAAGTTGGCTCCACTATCATAACAAAGTGTCTGAACTTACAGTGAATGCCTTTAATGTCTGAACTTACAGTGAACGCCTTAAAGTAGCAATCAAGCATTTCAGATATACACAAAATCTAGGATCAAACCTCTGCTTTAGTGTATCCCATTGCATGTCATGGTGAAACGCTTATAGTAATAATGGCATACAAAGAATTTAAAAGCTAAAAAGGCAAAGAAAGTGACATCCACCATGTACCTAAGACATCCAATCGCTTAAAAAGATATCAACAAAGAGATTAACTTACTACGGTAGAATGGGGTGGCATGAAGTTTTAATTATATATTTTACTTGCCTACTCTTCTGTATCAATGGTTTCTTTTGTAACTAATTCAAAATCTAGATATGTTTAATTATTTTACATCCATCCACCACGTACCGTTTCTTTAATTGCCATAATAGTAATCAGATGAAGATTTATATATGCCTAATGAAAACCAATTCGAGATAAACTTTATAGAAAGGTACGGCATACAAGCATGAATGAATTGAACTGCAAAGATAGGTAATGGATGAATATGGTTCAGCATGCACCTAAGTTCACAGGAGAGTCAGATAGACCATCCACTAATATGATGAAAGTGGACATCATAGTATGCCGCTAGATCCTTATTCGAAATCCTTTATGCTGCAAAACCCTCATCCCATTGTTCCTCAAATTTACAAAAGATCACTTAACTGAGCCACGTATATATGTTATGTCTTCCTAGATTCTTACACAAAACCCTTAATACTCTTCTCTAGATTAGAATACACTTCAAGGTATACTTCTTACATGGTCCTTTGCTGTTAGATATTAAACCCTTAACTGATGCCCTGATTGTAGATATGAAGCAAGGAAAAAAACAAGGGAGAGGTCATCAGATATGATATACCAGATAAGACAGAATATACAAGAAAGCTCAATTTTTCAGGAAAAATATTGCTTTCTTGGGTGTCAAAATGGGACAGGGAAAAATCAAATTACAACCCCATATTTCCAAAAAAAATTTAGAATTCCCACGTGTCACAACTATAAAAGAATTGCAAAAGTTATTAGGACTAGTGAATTATGCAAGACCTTTTCACATCCCCGGTGTAATACTCGAGTATCTTGAATGCAAAAAAACAAAAAAAAAAAAAAAAAAACAAAAAAATCCAAAGGGGGCTGAATATGGTGGCAGAAACTGTTACTGGTTTAAACCTAGAATAGACAACCTAACTACTGGAAAGATGCCTCTCATATTCTTTTGATGTCTGGTTATGATTAGGTTAATAAAATGCACTTTTGATGTCTGGTAGCGTATGATTAGTTTTTTAAAATGCACTTTTAATGGTTAATTACCAAAAATTTAATGGAAACCTTGGGCTTGTAGGAGGCTATACTTTACATATCTGTGTTTTTCTTTTTCTCCCCTTTACTTTTTCTTTGTTTGCTAGGTGACCTTGACACTGGGGCTTCCTGAAAACATGCCTCCTTTATCACTGAGGCAGGCCTCATCGAGCGCACTTGTATGTCCAGAGAAGTTATATGGATACAAACGTAAAGCCCATTATTCTTCTCTCTCCTTGTTATTTCATACTCTCTATGGACCATCTTTTGATAGAGAGATATGGAGGAGTCTACACTTGGGTTCTTTTCATTTCTTATGTTGTCTATTATGTGATCGTCATGGTTTCAGGGGCTGTTTGGTTCATGTCCTAGAAATCTAAGTTTGGGAGATTACTTATGGAAAATAGGTTGTGGGACTCATTTCTATGTTTTCAAGCCCATTTCATAACTTTTTGAGATGAAATTGATTTCCTTTAATTTGGGGTCCATATCAACTATTACCTCTCTAGTTGGTGGATCTCACATGCACAACATTTTTTTTTCTCTCTCAACCAAACACAAGAAAAGGAAATCTAACACTCTCACATGGGTGTGTCAGGTGTTTTGATTTCCCTTTCTCAGTTTCGCAGCCAACCAAACAGCCCCTCAGAGGATATCTTTATTTATTGGTGGGTAGGTTTTGTTTGCAATTGAAATCTCATTTTCGAATTGAGATTAGTCATAGAATAACTTTCATAATTGAGGGACCCTAGAAATTCGTCCACAATGTAAATACCAAACTTGTAAGCAGTCACTCTACAACATGTTCATGACCATTCCCTACAGTAAGCAGTCACTCTACAAACATCGACTTCTTTCTTGTTTTTCCGTATACATTCTTGTGATAATGTTGTTGCTTACCGTTATAAGAAGATGGTATAATACCTTTTTCTTTTTGTTAATTAAAGTTTCGAGATTGCTATTTTTAAAGTACTATTATTGTGACCATTTCATGCATGTTTTTTTTTTTACAGGGATTTGGTCAGCCTGTGGGGGTTATGCCCATTCATTGGATGATTCAGGTTCGTGAATCTGCAGGGCAACAAGTACATAATTGAACTGAAGGTGGGACTGGACCCCACGTCTGTAGATTTCACATGCCTTTAATCTGACTATTATGTGTTCCAGCTGTATTAGTGTTTGTGCTCTGGCACTTTTTTCAGTCATGTTCTGTTCTATGTGAAGCATACATCTATTCCAGTAATTTATCCAAGTATGTTTTCAGGGAAAAAGACGAAGAAAAAAAAATCCACATCGATTCATTTGAATATCATCGCTCTGAATGTGTTTTTTTTTTTCCTTTTTTGTTATTATTCTAGAACAAAAGTCAGAAGCCAGCGTTTGATCTTGTTAATTATGTTTTTGTTGGCCTCCTTGCGTACATATTTTAAAAACAAGTTCAAGCAGAAAGATCAAGTGCTTGTTTTTTAATTAGGTTCCTTTTATTGTAAATTATTTTGTGTAGTGCATTTTATATAAAATGCAAGGATAAAGCCTTAGCTCAAGGAGATTTGACTTGAGGAGATGGGGACGCAATTCCGAAAGATGGATTGTTCAAGATATAAGCTGTCATGTTGAATTATTGTACCCTAACTTGTAGAGCTCATCATTTGAGAAACTTGGAGAGGGAGGAAGGTCATTTGCCTTCGCTGTCATCATGGTGTTTTATAATTCAGTATGTGCATAATTGCATATATATAGTAGAAGAAACTGTTCTCATACCTCAAAGAGTGTATAATTTAGTGGAAGTCATTTGCCTTTGCTGCCATCATGGTGTTTTATAATTCAGTGAGTGCATAGTTGCATATAATAGTGCTAGTAGGAGTAACTATTCTCAAATCAAGGGCTCCACTTTCGAATCCAAATGCCCATGATGTTAACACTTGTACTATAATACAATATACAACTAAAAAGGATGGGAGCGTGTATTTGTCTAGTTGTGAAAAAGGGCAAGAAAACAAGGCCACACCGAGCCAATTAGCCATTCAAGCGAAAAAGTAATTGATAAAGCTAAAGAGAAGGTGATTCATCAATGAGAGAAGTTGATGCGCCTTTACATCGGAGAGAGTCAGATAATCTGAAAGTGAAGATAGCAAATCTGAGATAAATGAGTGGCTAAAGTAAAGAAAGTAGAGTATACGTTTGCTACTTTTAAGCAAAAAAACATGTTTGTTTATTTGAAAATATGCTTTCGATACTTCCTTAAACGCTGATGTGACGCTTATGTGTCATTCTTATTTTCTAAATATTTTTCAGCCCCTCAAGACTTAGAAGTAGCCCGGAAGTAGGTGAAATGAGCATTAATTAGGAAATAAATAATTTTTCTTATCAATATTTCCTTTATTAGTTACTTCTGAATAACTTTTCATTGATATCGAAATAAAATTAATGGAATGAAGAATAAGAAGTACAATTTCCATTACTTCAAAAAAATATGTGAAAAAAATTACTCCCGTCACTTCCTATTTCATAAATTTAGAAGTTAGTTCTCTGATCTATTTTCATACTTTCGGTACTTTTGTCAAACCAAATGGGCCCCTAAGATCATGGTAAGGAAGATAAAATTATGCATCGACAAGAATTGGATAAAAACCGGCGCGTTCCATGTAGGGAGTAACAAATTATAGAGATACTTTTCTTTTACCAGATCCAACCTCTCAAAGAGGAATTTCCCTGTTGGTATTTGTTGCAGGAATCTCTCTCTCTCTCTCTCTGCCTACTCAGCTTCTCCACTCAATACTATTCTCTGCTCCCTATAAATAGAGACTTGGCAAAGCAAAGCAAACTGCAAGTAAATTGGTCCTATAAAACTCATAACAGAATTCAAGTCCTGCGGAGGAAATGGCGAAGTTAGCTCTTGGTCATCGGCGGGAGGCCTCGGAGCCCGACTGCATCCGTGCGGTCCTCGCCGAGGTCGTCCTCACCTTCCTTTTCGTGTTTGCCGGCGTTGGCACTGCCATGACTGCTGGTACTTATTCCTATCAAGATTCTATAGCTTCTCAGTCGTCACTTTATTCCATACATAACCATTTACAATTTCAGTACGCGGGTTGCAATTTGTTACCGCGTACTATCGCTAAATTGAACGTACTACCCCTTGTAGTTCTGTTGTTGCAGACAGACCCTTGAATTGAAACAGAGGGTCTGCCTACAACAATAGATTCACTTTGGGGGTCCTGTCTGCAACAATAGAACTCTTTCAGGGGTTTTTCCGCAACAATACCATATAGCCATAGGTGTTGCAAGTTCAATTCAGTGATAGGACTCAGGTAACCCTCAAATTTATGAAACCAATCCGCACCCATTCGTGTATTGTAATTAGTACATACTAGGTACGTACAAAGAGTACTTATTTCTGACCGCTCTTTCCCCCCATTTACGCGTAGGGAAAATGGTAGGAGGTGCTGACTCGATCATGGGACTGTCGGCGGTGGCCTTGGCCCATGCATTTGTGGTGGCGGTGATGATATCGGCCGGGCTGCACATCTCCGGCGGTCACCTTAACCCGGCGGTGACGCTGGGATTGGCCATCGGTGGCAATATCACTTTGTTCAGATCTTTGCTCTACGTGATTGCGCAACTGTTGGGCTCTTCCCTCGCATGTCTACTCCTCAAGTACCTCACCGGAGGACTCGTAAGTTTTTCCATAGGGTGTGTTTGGCAACCACTTTAAAATTGGGCCAGAGTACGTCCTGACCCTGTTTTAAACTGAACCGGTTTTAATTTAGATTAGGGGGGAGGTGGTCCAAAACAAAACAAGTTTAATAGGCAAATTTGGTCTTAGAAAAACCGGACTAGTGTTGGCCCAATTTTACCCGACACAACTTTCCCAAGATGGGAGCATGATAAAATCTGACCCTATTTTGAGGAGTTGTCGAACACACTCATAAATTTTGATTTTTTTGGGTTAATAACATATATTGTGCTAGGTTAATAACATATATTGTGCTGAGTTGTTTTCAAAAGCTTTTTAGGGGTTAATTACATATATAAGTCCTTATATTATATATAACAGTCTTTATAAGAGTGGACTTTTCTTTAGCCGTTCACTAAGAGAGGCAGGGAGGGAATCTGGTGAACCAAGCAGACAAATAGGAATCAGAGTAGGTATCATTTGGAAGTCAAGTTCAATAATTCATTGATTCTGTTATCTGCTCGACTTAAAAAGAGTTGCCTTGGCATTGACAGAGCACGAACACGTGAGATATTATGGCTTTGGGTCAGCGTTGTCACCTGTAACAGCAAAAGGAGTAGCCTTGATTTTGGACAAGTTCACGTGCAAACATGCTATTGAGATCTGTCTGCATTAGATGTGTACATAAATAATATTAACCGTTACATCATTAGATTTTGAGATTTGTGTTCAGATCTAACGGTTGGCATCGTTTGAGTGCACATTTAATGTCATAGGTCATTCCTATACTTTCTCAGTAGTATGTTTACCTACTGTCAAATAATAATGAATTTGCAAATCCTATCCTCAAAAATAGAAATTGCAAACCTACCAATGAAGTCAACGTACAAATTTCGGAGCTTAAGATAATTTGATGGAAACCACTAATGTGTCTACAAAAAGGTTCAAATGCTTTTTAGAACATGATCATGACACGGAACCCCTAGCACACCTTTTTGTCTACCCTATTACAGACTTCTACATGATTTAGTTCAAAATCACTTTGCATAATATACATATATAGACTAATTAAAAGTGCTTAATCATCTTTCGAACCAAAATGTTCTACTCCAACAACCTATATCATCAAAAAAGAAAAAAATAATTCATTACATCTTGGATAAAATTCAAAAAATTACCATGAACTATTAGATTAAATTAATGGTTTCACAAAAAAATCCATATGGTATTTTTGCTGGAGAAAAATGTAACAAATACTTTTACTAAATTATTTGCCGCTAAATATTAGTGTAAGTTGGCATGTGGCACACACATGACATATTTTGAATATTGTCATGCTTACTATACTTTATATGATTCTCTCATTTTCTCCTCTTTCTTAACTATTAGTATTAAGACTTTTTTAGCAGCCCTTATTTCTGTCAGAGCAATGGAACTTTAAAAAAAAAAATAAAAGATTTTAAAGTTTATAATATTTTTCTCTAATAAAAGCAAATTATGAATTTTTATATAAATCTTCTAATGATTATCATGTTGTAAATATTCTCTCTATGATCCCATACAGGACACCCCAGTGCACGCGCTTGCTGCCGGAATGAGCTCGCTCCAAGGAGTAATAATGGAGATAGTCCTCACCTTCTCCCTCCTCTTCTCCGTCTACGCCACCATTGTCGATCCAAAACATCGAATGGGCACTCTCGGGCCGTTGCTTGTCGGGCTTGTCGTCGGGGCCAACATTTTGGCCGGAGGTCCCTTTTCTGGCGCGTCCATGAATCCGGCGAGGTCATTTGGGCCGGCATTGGCTAGTTGGGCCTGGACCGGACACTGGGTCTATTGGGTTGGGCCTCTCATTGGCGGAGCTCTTGGTGGGCTTGTCTACGAGCATCTGTTTTTCACCAGGACCCATGAACCTCTTTCAAGGGAGGCTGATTTCTGAGAGCCCACCAAACTGGGCCCAAGTCCATTCACTGTTGCGTCACTTGTGTCAGCGTATTGTTGTAATTTTGAAGGGAATTGGTGAGATTCCTGTATGCTGGTATGTTTTCTAATTGTCATGTTTCGCTTGAAGCAAATGTTCCATCTGGTTTTCCAACGTCAACTATTGAGCTAGTTATAATGAGATCGAATAGTGGAAAGATTGGGTCAAATTGGCGTGATGCGCTGTTCGGTTCGGTTGGTTTTATCTGAAAAATATGGAAATCAATGTGGAAGCCTACCAGAGAAATCCTTTTCCAGCAAAGTTTCCTGTTTGGCTATTTGTTTAAGCCGAATTTTGGAAAGAAAGTTCTTGCTTTTCAGAATGTGGGCAAGACCATATGGTTTTCAAAAACCCATTTTCGAGGGTTTTTTTTTAGGGAAATAGGAAGAGATTTTAGAATAAAATATTAAGGGAGAGGGATTTAATGCAAAATTTTGCTGACCAGTCTCTTCCTTTCTCCGATTTATGAAATCAAATTTCATCTGCATTCTAAGAGAAAAAAAAAAGTGAAAAACAAAGAAACAAAATTCCATCCATATTTTAAGAGTGAAACAAACATGAAAAGATGCTTTCTGATAAACGAATATAAAAAACTAGAAAATAGCTTTCTATCGTTGAAATGGATTTCTTATATTTGTTGAAAAACAACCAAAACATAAACTTATTTCATGAAAAAAAGAATTTGCAACCTCTCATTTGATTACTTGGATGACGTGACAAGGAGAGTTTTTCTTTATCTACCGTGCCTCCTTGCTTATTTTACTAAACATAGAATGTAAGAGATCTAAGAAAAATCTCCTGCATGTAAAAGCTAGTTTGCAGCGAGAAAGTGAACCCAGATTCTTTAAAAACCCACATTAAGTCACCCATATAACCAATGTGAGACTAAATGGACCCTAACATGAAAACATTAACTGGAAGATAATCCCTCGATTTTTTTATTTACTTATCTCTTTAGATGATTAAAAATGAATAAACTCAAGACCTTTGGCTTAGCTTCTCAGTATTTTTTTTTTCATTAGCATTGACTAGTCCGAAACAGCGCTTACTTTCCTTTACACCCAAAAAATATAGTCAACGTTTAAGGGGTTCTACCCTCATTTACTTAAAACCCACATAGTTATATATGTTCTCGTACACCTAACAAAGTAAATTTACTTACCTTTACACCCAAAATATAGAATAAAATGTGTATAGCTACCGACGATGGAGTCTGTAGCTATACACTCTAAAGTATGTGGTTATACACCATAGTAGTTGTACACTCTGTCATATATAGCTATATAATTTGTTTTTTATACTTTTAGGTTTAAAGGTGAGTGAACTTTGCACTTTGGGGTATGAGAACATATATAACTATGTAGGTTTTTAAGTAAATGGGCTTATAAGCAAACACCCCTTAAGTTTATCACTTTGACATTTATACAGTTGCCTTATTACCTTGTGCCAAAATAATAAATAAATAAAATAAACTATATTTGATTGTTTTATTACTTATACTCCACAAATTACTAAATCTAAGACGCAATATAGTTGTATCTAAAATCAAAATTTCGCCCATTCCATTGCTTTCACCAATATTAAGTGGGTAAGGAGAGAATAGATTGGGGGATTTGGTGTATTCGTACACGTACTTGTGCGTGTGTAGATGAATGAATGAATGTCATCATCATCATATGTGTAGTCAAATTGACTTCTCTGGATTATAGCTTCTACAACGAGTTTCAATGTTTTTTTTTTTTTTTTTGGCAAGAAAACAGAAAAAATTTCACCAAACCTAACTCAACCATGTAATATAACCATCTTAGCAAAAGTTCCTTAAATATTCTTGATTGATGTCGCGAATACTGCTCACGTATTAAAAGGGTATTCACACGCAGGGCATTTGCGTTGTAGACAAAATAATTCACAGATGTAATTAAGATACAAAATTTTGTATCGTCATATAATTGGGTGCATCAATTGATCTGCTAGCTATACCATTTGAAGAATTTGGTTTTCCTCTGTGTTGATCCATGTATGTGATCAATAATTACAATTGATCCTCTTGCCATCTTTATGGTGCAACAGATATCTCTACACTTATAACTGTTTCGAGTATTCATATGTGAGTATTGTCCCACTTAAAAGGGATAAAAAAGAATAATGAGTTAAAATAGTACTCGGGGTCAATATCTAATAATCTTGTCATGTATGCATGACATATAGATTGTCTGATAACTCATTCATTTCATACCATGATTCACTCCATAGACAATATGAAGCAGATATTGAAGTAGTTATATATGAAACAGCTTACAAAATTCTTTTGTTTCTTTGATTAACGACTCGGATGACGATCAATTAGTTGGAGACAACCACACGAAATTACTTTAATTCTCATTTTTATTTCAAATGATATCTTCCTAAGAAGTTCTTTTGTTTCTTCGATTAACGAATCGGATGAAAATCAATGACTTGGACACAACCACATCAACGTATTTTATTCTCATTTCTACTTCTATAAAAGTAGAAAAAATAAATAATACCTACTAGCATTATCATACTCGTACTTGAGTGGAAAGGATGTTCTGTCACACAACGGAGTATACATCAAACCAAGCCTGCATTAATCATATTCAAACTTATTATCTAATCAATTGCGCTTGTGAATTAACTCAATCTCAACAGATCACAAATAAGCAACAATTAGTTCACGTCATAAACAATAATAAATAAAGAAATAGGTAGAGGGTGGGCTCAAGCAAACTCCGCTAGCGGACAGCTCCATGTTTCATCATCCATTACACCTACCGAGCTCTCCAAACTCTTTAATTAATAAGCAATTCATTAAAATAATCAACTCAACTAGACTCATTAAATTAACAGTATAATAATTAGCTAGATTATAGCTAGGGGATTAAGACAAGCTCGGACCATGTAATGCAAAGACATGACAAATTATTAATATGCTGCGAGTTTATTCTATAACAAGCTGGTTGTGGCCGGCTGGAGACAAAAGATTGTATATGCAATATTTAACACGTATTCTCATGTACCATGCAGGTCTTTGCTGCTAGCTGGCTATATACGTTTTACTATTTCAAACTATATATACACATCTTTTTCTGAATAAAGGAAAATTACATATGTCAAGAAATTATATATATCCCGATCTAGATTACATATAGGATACGGTTTTGCTTAAATTATTTATTTATTAGTTAACACATCCTTACATTTCTTACTTGGTCCAAAATAACCTAAAGCATTTTAAGGAAATTGTGATCCAATTCCCATTGTATGGTGTTAACCATTCCAAAATTCAATAACGTACGCATTCAATTTTTTAAAGAAAAGATGAGAACATCTAATTAGTAAAGAAGTTAAAATGAGTTTACAAACATTAATCTTATGGGTTGTTTGCCTATCAATCCAAAACTTTGCTCCCATTTATTTTGAAACCCACCCACTTTCAAATCACTCTTAGATCCAAAAAATTCTGTTGAATTATTTTTAAGCTCACTTTCAATTTACATAGTTTAGTGTATGATGTAAGTTGCTAATTTCATCGTATATTGTACATTTTTGTTCTAAGTAACTATTGTTCTAAATAGTGACAGAGTTACATAGTGTTCAGCGATGTCATTGTATACCACTGAATTGCCAAATTTATGGACATTTTTCTTCATTTATACTTACATTTATTACTTTGGACGCCACTAAACTTAGGATAAGATGCTACTAAGAAGGATAAAATCGTAACTTTGTCAATATAGATAGTCTAATAAGCTATATAGGGCTAATAAGCTATATCGGGACCCGTTGGGACTAAATCCTGGCTCCACTATTAGTTCTAAGTAGCTTTAATTTGCATATACAAAACTGTAGAAATATAAAGCGGGTTTAAAAGTATATGCAGAAAAGTGTTTTAGTTCTGAGTGTGATTTTGGAAGTAGACGTATTTAAAAATGGAGATAAAACATTAAGTTTATAGGGGAAAGGGGAAAAAAAAAACCTATCATTTTCCGTCCAATTGATGCAATACCTACCTCACACCTCGAACACGCTTGCAACCATCTCCTGCTGACCAGATTCCCTTTTTATTTTATTTTATTTTATTTTATTTTTTGTACTACTGAGATTCACATCTTACTGATTCAATATTTATTTAGATTTGGACTTCGAATTAATCAGCTAATCATTGTGACTGTACGATTATGGCATCCTCCCTACACGATGATGGATACATGCTCCAAGAAACTCCCCATTAATAAAAGATTTTTCCTATTTGACTCTTTCGGTGAGTATTTATTCCTGCTTTTAATTGCTTAATTAAAACTACGATGAACTAGAATTTATATTGATTCAAATGACAAAATTAATTGAGCTTACACTCCGTTTAAACTGAGAAGAATTTCAACATTACAGATAAGGCATGTGCCTTACCCGAACAATATTGCTAATATAGTAATATACTCTTCATTGCATTTCATTGAAGCTATGTGATCAATACTGAATTATGTCTAGGGTTGATAATTAATGGGATAAACCGACCAACATTTGAAATTAATTAAATCGGCTACACCGACCAAAATTTGAAATTAACCGAATTTGGATAGTTCAATTTCGTTTTAGAATATGTGTGGTTTGACAAATTTCAAACTGAACTAATCGAACATACCGCTCCGTCGAAGTCTCGGTTCTCTAGCTCATATTCTTTCTCTCGGTTCTTCACAAATATTTTTAGTCTGATTTCCTCAATTTTTTTTATTATTTCAATTATTTTATGTCGCGGTTTTGTTGATCTCTTGATCTACAACTTTTTTTTTACCAATCTGTTGTTTGTGTGTTTCTTAAAATAAACCAGGTTTTTTTTGTAGACTCGAAATGTCGAATCGAATGCCAATGATTTAATGTAAGAAATTAGGATTTGTTGCGTATTTAGTTTATGAATTGGGATCCTCTCCACTACCAAAATTCTAATGTGAGATGTCGAGATCAACTATATAGAAAAATCAATGTGTAATCTTTTTTGGCAAAAAAGACTTTAAACAAAAAACCATCCACACTCCACCCATTTGTCATCTTGCATCTGATGCTACCAAGTCCCGTCCAATATTTTCAATCAAAATCAATCATCTATGATCTTATCTCCTAACCCTAATCTCATCTCTAACGAATTTCAAGTAATTAAAAAGAACAAAATCCAAACATAACACCCCTTTCAATTCTACCCCTAATTTCTTCAATTAAAAAAAAAATTTAAATACCTCTCAAACATTTGAATCCCCTCTATTATGATCATTCTCACTAACTTCCCCTCTCCTCTCCCTCCCCGCAAACCACTGCACCGTCCGTCGAGCTATCGGCAGCCACATCATCCTCACCTTCTCATCCGCCGCCGACTCCGACGACGCATTCTTCGACCTCAAGAACCTCGAGACGTTCGCCATCTCCGACATACTTCTTCGCCCCGGCGCTATCAACGAGCCATCACTAATCTCACTCCCCTTATTATCTGCCAATCTCTTCGTGAACCTCTTGCTCGACGCAACGTTAAGCATATCGGAGCTGAGCGACACGAGATCGGACGAGTTCAAATCGCTCCATCGGCTCTTGAACACTACATCCGACACTATGATCTTATGCTTGAACTTGTGCATCTCGTTTGACATCGGCACGTCGTTCTTCCTAGTACTCCCGATCTGATCGACATCGTCGGGTTCTCGCTCGACAAATAGCTCGAGCTCGAGGTCCCGGCTCCGACGTCCTTCACTGTCGCTGCTCAGCAAGAATCTCGTGCTGGCCGAGTAATTGAACGGGTTCGCGTCCTGCGGGTCCACCCGATACCGGCAGAGCGGGCACGTCGAGTGCGACTCGAGCCATTTATCGACGCAGTCGATGTGGAACGCGTGCTTGCACTTGGGCAACAGCCGAAGGACCTCGGCGTCGTCAAATACCGACAGGCAGACAGCGCACTCGAGGCCGTGGCGGGAGCCCTTGAGGTTGGAGAAGCGGAAGAAGGGGAGGGACTCGATGACCGTCTTGTCCATGCCGGAGAGGGTCCTGTGGGGCCCGCCGGGGGCGAAGGCGACAGCCGTGGGGTCCGCGCCGCCGCCGCCGCCGCGGTTGAAGAGGTCGTAGGCGACGGAGTGGCAGAACTTGGCGTACATGAGGAGGAGGAAGGTTAGGGAGAACATGATGGAGAAGATGCCGATGACGACGGCCACGCTCGGGCGGAACGAGGTCTGGGTGTCGGATGGGCCGGGCCCGGATTGGGCCGAGACCTGGGTTACGAGGAGGAGGAGGAGGAGGAGGAGGGGAGTCATTGTGGGGGGTTGGATTGAGGTTGTGGTTGGAGACTTAGAGTTGACCGTTGAGGATTGTTTTTTTGGGGTTCGGGGGGGTTAGGGTTATTTTTGGGGGGTTGGAAGAAACGTATGGAGGGAAAAGGGTGAAGAGCGAGTTATATATACGGAGAGGAGTGGTCCACGTGGAATTGGGCTCGCAGTGGGCTGCGTTTGATGTGAGTTTGGTTCCTTGTTTTGGGATCGTTTCTTAAATTAATTGTGTGATCTTCCCAGTGTGTTGCACAATAATCTCTGCGTGTGACGATTTTTAAGGAGGTGGTTTAGTGGAAAGATCGATTAAATAATTAACTACTAAAATTATGTGATTATAAACAATATGATATTAGATGAATTTCTTTTTCAGCTTACGTACATTTAGGGCTGAATTGTCACGCTTCAAATCCAATAAAGGAGACTCTGGCAAGATCAAGAAATTCAAAACAATTAAAGATGGAGCAATATTTACATGTCTAGTAATCTTAGAAGAACTCGTCCCTCTCATATGATAACAAAGTTGATCAACAACATTAATTAGGCTGATTGTGTGGTTAAAATCAAATGTCATTAAAAGTCGCATGCCGTGTAGCTGCAGTGAGTCATATGTTGTGAAAGTTCCTTAGTCATGCACGTGTTTCATTTTCTTCTTTAGTTTACTTCATCCAATAGGAAGAGATCACCCTACAAGGGAATTGAATTTTTTAGTCCTGTGAGATTGAATCTGGGCTTGTTCTTCAAAGTGAAGCCAATGGAAATGAAGGCAATAAGAAAGAAAGAAAGAAAGAAATTGCTTCAATTTTAAACTTAATGATTGAACATAGAAATCAAATATTAACAAAAGAGGGGGGTTGGGCATTCTCAACCTCCATGATTTCAATCTTGCCCTCATTTCTAAATAAATGTGGAAGGTTTCCATAATAATTCATTCCTGGGTAAAGTCCTCACCTCTCTGTATTCATCCCATTACCCTATTCCTATTTGCACACCACCTTGACAATCAACTTCTAGATTTTGGAAGGATGTATCCTATTGTAGTAAGGTTTTAAGAAGTTTAGTTCAATGGAATTTAGGGAAAGGATCCTGTGTCAGATCTGAGAGGACAAATGGATAGGGCTCAATACTCTAGCTTCCATGTTTCCAGGGGCATATAATCTTTCCCTATCAACCAATGTTAGTGTTAGATCTCAAGGGATCCTCCACAACAATGTGTGGAGATGGCGACCTTTGATCAGAAGACCTATCTCCAACACTGATTCATCAGAGGTTCATGCTCTGAGAGATTATCTCTCTAACCTTCCCACTCAGCCCACGTACGTCAATGACGGGGTTTGGTGGCCATTCCATCCTTCTGGCACCTTTACGGTGCAATCTATATACAACTTCATCAATGGCACATGACAATCCTTCGCAGGCTACAATTTTATTTGGAAATCTACTACACCCATCAAAGTGAAATTTTTTTTTTTGGATTTTAAGTAAGAGGAAGTTCAATACCAAGGTGAACCTTAGGAAAAAAGGCTGGACTGGTGACACTTCCTGCTTATTCTGCAATGAAGTACCTGAAAGTGATGACCACCTATTCCATAACTGCTCTTATATCAAAATGGTCTAGGGTTACTTCATTCCATTCCTGCACACATCTCCACTCATTCATGATTTCAGTCTGATTTGGAATCATATGGCTCATTTCTGGGGAATAAAAATGATAGATTGCTGTGGTCTGTTCTGTTCCCATCTATTTGTTGGTGCTTATGGAGTCCAACAGACAGAGGTCTCTCCTCGTGTGTTAGCATCTAACATCTCTCACTTTGTAATTTTATGGACAAGCAATCTAGCATCCAAGAGAGCTGCCATCGTTCAAAAAGTGGTGGCTAACATGGGATTAACACAGCTGCTGCCACCAAAGGACTCCTCATCTCATGACATGGTTCAGGTGGATGACAATTTCTGAGGATACAAATTCTATAAAACTCTATTGTATAATTATTACTCTTAAGTACTGCTTACAGTCTTTTGATATTATTGTAGATATGAGCTTTGTATGAGCTCCAAATTTTGTGTACTCTCACTCCTATCCTTTTCTTGAACTACTTAGCCTAAGTTCTCCTCTCCTTTTCTCCCATCCTTTGTAACATGTGACAGCTATGGTCCTCTCCCCATTCTTTGGTTGGGATTCTTGGTTGAGGCACTTAGATTAGAGACTTTAAGTTTAAGATATGTTTTTTTAGATTATTAATGATATATGAACAAGGCAACTCACCCTGCTTCTTTTCATCAAATAAATAAACAAATAAATAAATAAATAAATAAAAGAATTAGTTAGAGGCACTTGAATATGAAATCAAAAATCCAAGTGGGGTAAGTGATTAGCTATAGCCTGACATCATTAAGACCGTAGTTATAATGTTTTGATGAGAATAATGAAAACTTAGTAATCCAACCAAGGTGGGTCACTTGTGTACTGGTTTATATTGTAGTTTATTTCAAGCTTAGGTGCCATGGTTTCTTTAGTGATGACAAGAATTAATTATGAAAAATGAAGGTCGAGGACAATAATGTTGGATTAACTCTTTGTTGGGCTTACAACACTTGAGGACTTTGCAGATTAACTACTATATATTTCTCTCTAATTTAATAGGACATTAACTGATAAAGAGCTAGGCATTTTTTAACAAAGAGGTACCTTACAAAGACTAAATAAGAAACAGATGCATTACAACAAAAAGACAGACAAATTAAGAAGAATTCACCTAATCTCTTGAATTGATGATGAATCAACAATTGATAATAAATGGAAATATAAAGAGAAGGTTTGTAACTCCAATACCATTGTGAAGAAAATAGAAAGATTCATAGCGAAAGAAATAAAAAGTTGATAATTCACTTAATTTGTCATACTATTGTGTTGGGAAATTAATATCAAATTCAAAGTAAAAGGGGGAGCTTGAAGATCACTTTAAAATTGATCGAGGATTCAATGAAGTTTGAATGCTGCGTTGAAAAGTGAATAATTTATTAGGCGATGAACTCTAAGTGCCAACCTCCACGTTATAAAAGGAGTCACTTAAGAAATTGATCTTGGGGTTACATACTTTCTCTACAATTGTTCTTCTCTATCGGAGTTTCAACAAATTGTATCTACTAGTGTATGGGGTTGTCAAACACATTGCGGATGGGTAGAAGGAGGGTTTGACTCCGTAGATAGTAACGGGTGTGAGTGAATGAGAGAACTCTCCTATATTTTGTTTTGTTATTCTCAATAGTGAAGATTTACTTGTCTTGTTGTCCGTGAGCACTGACTTAGACCGAATCACATAAATCTTGGTGTTTCAATTATGTTTTCTTTTCTTGCCCAATTTGAGGTCCGGTTGATTTCGGCCCAACATTTTATCATAAAAGTTTTCAAATAAACTTAACTCCCCTTATATGATTGAATTATGACCCATACTTTAAAAAAAACCTCCCAATTTATTTCTATTAAATCAACCTAGTTTAAAAAGTTAAAAACCAATATGAGTTGTACTTGAATTATATTCCCAATATGTTAAACTTTTAGGTACATGTGGAGGCGATCAATAATGTATATTGAAAATATTTCCTCAAGGGGGTTGAAGTGTATGTCTTTTTGATTTATTTTACAATAATATATTATAAAAAAAATATTTAAAAAATGTTTCCTTCAAGAGTAGGGATTCCAAAAAGTCAACGAAAAGAGAAACAAAAAGTCAAAACTCATGCCATGTTCCAAAATTCCAATCTCAAATTACATACCAACTAGATTCTTGCACATGAATAGATTCCAAAGTACAAGTACAACGGTGGGGAATCTTGAGATGGTCGGCTGTTTGGTTTCCCAAGTGCCAATGTGTCCGCCGCCATCTCAACTAGGAATAACCTTGTAATGGATGGAAACTTTTATATATAAGTATTTACTATTTTTGGTATAATATCTTATAGTTCCCTCAAATTTCATTAATGTAAGCTATGGTTGTGAAATTTTCAAAACTCAGTAGAAAATATCTATTACACAAAACTACATTATAAACCTCTTATGTATGAATATAACGAATTTACTAAAGTGATAAAAACTTATCAAACCTCGTCTATAAAGATGACATAATCAACTTAATATATTAGTCATGAACGCCTACTGTGCTTGTAAGGATACGAAGGGGATGCCCCAACGCGGATCTTTTCACTTTATAATAGCCTGTCATCAATTTATCCTAAGAACCCATGACATAATAGTCATGAAAATCAATAAATTTTAGCTCTCAGCTCTCATCACTTTTAGTCATAATGAAAATAAAGTAATACACATTTTATTATCTTTAAGTTCATTATTAATAGGATATTCTAAAGTATACCAAAAAACAAGTGTAGACGCTAGTTCATATGATCTGCATAACTTTCCCCTATTAGTACTTTATACTATTGACTTTTAGTATATTATTATGATTATATAAAAATTTAACATGTACGCATGGTAGCTTACCTACTGTCCACAAAGTTACTCATGGACTAACTTGCGCGAGCAAACATGTTAAGCACTATTTTATAGCTTACTTAATTTTCTTTTTTGTTTGTTGTTGTCAGTCGCTATTTCACTTTATAATAGCCTATTAGTTACTTTGACTGAAATAACATTTAATTCAGAAAATAAACTTGCAGAAAATTCAGAGGAAATTTACTTAAAGTTGGGTAGAGCTTTAAACTTTCTTTTTTTTCATCTTTCCATTTTTTTATAGGGATATTCTATAAGGTTAAATAAATAAAAACAAATCTTAATGGGCTGTTTTTGAGATTGGAGTTTTATGGGCTGCAATTGGGATGTTAAATGGGTGGGTATGGGTCATAAACGGGCAGGTTATAAATGGGCACGCAGATTTTGCCCATTTGCCCATTTATGACCCATTTAGTAATTGCTAAATGGGTTGATTGTTGCCCACCCATTTAATAAGTGAGCCGCCCATTTACCCATTTAACTATATAATAGTATTGTCTATATAAATTTTCAATAATCTTTTTACAAACTTTTAGGGGCTCTTTGAAAACTTTCAAGAGCTCTTTGTAAACTTAAAAACGACACATGAAATCTAGAAGCAGTCCCTTATAAATTTAAATTTTACAAAAAACACCCTCAAAATTTTTTTAAAAAAACCCTCAAGGGTTTAAAATGACAAAAACCACTCCGAAACTTCAAAACTCACAAATGACATATGAAATTTGAAAACTACCAGTAGCCCCCTATAAATTTAAAAATTGCAAAAAACACCCCTACGTTTAAAATTTATGGAACACAACCTGCAGAAGATGCTTGTAATTTCTAGATTTGTAGTGTATTTTTCTGCATGTTTTGGATTTTTTTTGGTGTTTTATGCAAGTTTTTGAAATTTTAAGGGTGTTTTTTTGCAAAATTTGAAACTTTGAGTGTGTTTTTGAAATTACAAATTTAAGAGGAGCTACTACAAATTTTTAGATTTCATATGCCATTTTTAAGTTTAAAAAATTCTCAGTCATTTTTTTGATAATTTTGAACTCTTGAGGGTATTTTTTGTAATTTTTAAAATTTGAGGGTGTTTTTTAAAAATTTTGAATTTATATTATGCTACTGGTAATTTTCAAATTTCATGTGTCATTTGTAGGTTTTGAAATTTCAGGGTGGTTTTGTAATTCTAAATTGAGGGTGTTTTCGCATTTTAAAAAATTTTGAGGGTATTTTTTACAAATTTGAAATTTATAGGAGGCTACTAAAAATTTTCATGTGTCTTTTGTAAGTTTAAAAATTTTTGGGAGTTTTTTTTATAATTTTTAACTCTTGAGGGCATTTTTTACAAATTTTTAAACTTTAAGGGTGTTTTTTACAAATTCTAAATTTATAGGGGGCTGCTATTAATTTCTTGATTTCATATATCCTTTGTAGGTTGTGAAATGTCAGGGTGGCTTTATTAATTTTAGACCCTTGAGGGTGTTTTTCACATTTTCTAAAACTTTGAGGGTGTTATTTGTAAATTTTAATTTTTTAGGGGCCTCCTATAAATTTCATGTGTCATTTGTGAGTTAGAAATTTTTTAGAGTTTTTTATAATTTTAAACTTTTGAGGGTAAATTTTTAACTTTGGGGGTGTATTTTGTGAATTTTAAATTTTTAGGGGGCTGCTAATAATTTTCAAATTTTATGTGTGTTGGTCATTAGTTTACCTTTATGGTGTTTTATGTAATTTTAAAATTTTTAAAATATGTTTTTGCAATTCTTAAAACTTTGAGGGCGTTTTTGAAAGAATTCTAATCTAAATGGGCAAATCACAAATGGACAGGTAATAGTATGTCCATTTATAACCCAATTATTTTTAATAAGAATAATATCCACCCATCTATGACCCATTTAGCTAAATGAGCGGGTTTAGATGAGTTATTTAGTGAGTGGGTTACAGTATGGGTGGGCAAATGTGTTTGGGTCAATTTTGCCATCCCTAAGCGGCAAATGTCATTCATCAAATTCAATGTTCATTGAAAAATAATCGTTTTAATTTCTTATTCATCTTTTTCTTTCTAATTCTTTTGTTTCATATTCTTTCTTCAAATACGCATATGTACATTCATGCTAGTCACCAAAATATAATGAAAAATGTATATTATTTGGTTGCATCTTTTAAGTACAATGAACTTGTTTGTCCTCAATATACATGCAACTTTCTATACACAATGAAAATTTACACCAAATTAGGAGGCCTTAATTTTGACAAATAAAATAAAATAAAATAAAAGTCTCCAGCAAGTTGTAAGATATCATCATGATAATAATGTCTGAAGTATCAGTATAACGTGGGTGACAATTATGTGATCATCCGCATTTCAGACTTCAAAGGCTTCACTATGTCTTGAACTTTGGCATCCATGTCTCAAATTTATGTTTGTCTCGGGATGAATGTTGCATGAAATCCATAGGGAACTCTTTGCGGTAATGTTATTTTGACAACAGCGTCACTCTCAAACATTTTGGTGTCAATTATGTGAACCTGCAAAGGATAAAACATGGTTAACTTATGAAGTAGTACCTTTCTCGAGCTGATCATATCTTGAAATTGAACGCCATATAAAAACTTTTAAAATACAGTAATAAAGTGATTTACTCATGTAAATTGCAATTCCTCGAGAAAACTCATTCAAATTGTGGGTGCAAATTGCGTGATTGATAATGAGGAACAAGTCCTAGCTAGCGAACTAATGCGTTCATGACGTTTGTGAATTTGGTTTCATAAAGATAGAGCTCATACACATATGAATTATTTGTTTAAGAAAATATAACATAACTCGGCATTTCAAAATCTTAAGTTGTTAATTCAAAAACGAGCTCAATTTGAATTTCATATGACATATTATAATATTGCGTGCATGTTGGTGTTATGAAATTTAATCCAAATCCCAAGAGGTGCACTAAGCTGAAACAAATCTAGTCTCGTCATTTTCGTCAAAAACAGTTTAAACTTACTTGAGATGTATTCGAGTCTTCATTGTGGACAAAAGAGACTAGCCAGCCATCATCTTCTTCTTCGCCACCCTTTTTCGATACAAATGTTGCTCCTGAACAAAACTGATTTCCTCCAAGATTATGATGCTCCACCTTAATGTAATTATTCGGGTTTTTCTCTAATTGTACCTGTAACATTAAAAATCCATAACTTTAATGTACTTGTACAACTAATTGAGAGCAAGTTAATTAATTCTAAGGTCATGAACTGATATTTTAATACCTCGGAATTTCTATTAACTTGTTTTTCAAAGTAGAACTTTGCCAGGCCTCCATATTTGGGCATTACTACAAAATGGTAGAACAGATATCATAAGTAATGATGTAATTGAAGCTATTACGTTGTAAACATTTCTATAATGTGATATCTTTATTTTTGCAATAAATGGCTGGCTAAGTCCCCTTTTTCCTATAAAAAAAACTATTTATAAAATCGTAAAAGGAACTTAAACATCGTTATATGTTTCATTACCACAAATAGAACTCGCTGTATAGTCCACAACTTGTGCATATCCGTACTTATTATGTTGACCAATGAAGCTGTCATTGATCACTGGAAATTCCGAAGCGAAATCAAATCCTATTAAATATCTTTCATTGACATTTCCTGTTTTCATGTTTAGCCTCCATTCATAAACACGAGAAAATAAGATTCCTTCTTCATTGTCATCCTCAGTAGTAGAATCTTCCCTTTTCCTCCTAGGTGGCTTTAATACTTTAGCGAACCACTCGAATTTATCAATGTCAGGATTTGGTCCTGGAATTACAGATCCGAGTGCTCGGTATCCCCACACAACAACCTTCATACCAAGAAATAATTGTGTATCAAAATTGCAATAAGGAAACTTCAAACAGAATTTGTGCTGGATTTTGCAATATCAATGGTTTTTTACTAAGTATTTGCATAATCAGTCAACATATATACTCTATAAAGGATTATACTGTTTAGTTCAGGATTATTACCTCATCGTCATTCTCAAAGCAATTGATGAGATGAAAGACACAACATGGTTCTACCTCGAACCATTTAATCGAATCAGCAGCTCCATAACGAGGCATCACTCCGATTCTTGCATAACCTTCTTTCTCATACTTAATCAGCCTACAAGCATAAACCAAATATGAGCAGAATTTTCACCTGCCAAGAAAATGAAAAATGCTAAGGATACCTACGGTCCACCATTGATGAGTCTATTTATGTCTACAGTAATTGGCGTATCAAGAATTATATTATACCTACAACACAAAAGATATGTCACAGTCATAATTAACACCAATGTTTGTGAAATAGATTCAAATGAACTTACATGTTGGTGACTCCCGTATCGTGACAAATGATGCTTCTATTGAGCTTTAGATCAACCTTATGTCTTAGTTTCTTTCCATCAGCTGAATGGATTAAAAGTAACAACTATGAGAATAAATGTGGATATTGTTACAAATTCAAACCACCACGCAGTTAAAGGAACCTGAGATAATTCCTAAAACCAGATAAGGTTTAGCTGCATCGGCCCCAGTTATAACGAGCTCTCCGGATCCTGGAGCTTTCTGTAAATGATAGAGTGGATAGATCAAAATTTCAGTAAATTAATTATGAACATTATTATGGATTAGAGTGAAACTTAAGCAGGAAAGCATACTGAAGACCTTTGGGTGAGCAGTGAAAGGTCGATCCCATTCTCCATTGATATCCCAGTTACCAAGTGTGTCGAGGCTAAATATGTCAATCTCTTGTGGGATGTGATTTTCTGCAATTGAATAAATCCTCCCAGAATGTTCAAACACGTTTGTATTGCTGAGGTACTTGTTTATTTTGCCGAATCTAAGCTGCAATAATACATTATAACTGAGAACATTCAGATAAATATGAAGTAAAGGCGCTTGCATATAGCTGAGCGACTCACTCGAAGCCCGACTGATTTCATTTGGTAAGTTGTCATGAATACTGTTTTGGCAAATTTAAGTCTTTTCCCCCTTAATTAGAACTTTCTTCGTCGATGCAGGATATTAGTCTTTGTATGTAACAATAAACCTAAGCAGAACTCAAGATTGCTTTCTGAAACCTCCTAGGCAAATGATGATTGCTTAGATCAAGGATTCAGGAGTTCTTGACTTGTATCAGACTCAGGATTCAGGAGGACTCTCGAGTTTGAGATGAAGGCTTAGGCTTTGATTCATGCTGCAGTTGGAGGATGGATGCTTTTGATTCCGCCTAGCTTTTCTTTAAGCTTTTTGTAGCCTGATTTGTTTCGCCGCTGGCAGCTTCTACGCCTTTACTTAGTGTTGTTTTCTCTTTATATTCTTTTGGATTGTTTGATTAAACTCTTACTAATGGAAACAAGAGGGTACTCACCGTTTCTCTAAAAAAAAGTGCAGAAGCCTACTTCAAGATATCTTACAAGGGAAATTTCTCAATTGTTTGATTTTCGTCATGCTTTTCTTTTAAGGAAAAATTTTCATGTTGTTCATTACGTTTAGTCCCTCTCAGAGATTTTACTCCTACTTTGCGTTCCTATAAAATTCCTGCACATAACTGCCATTAATTAGGAACATCATCATAAAGAAAAAGGAAAATAAATAAGTAATTGACCTGGTTGAGGACATAGGCAGCTAAGACAGCGGCAGAATCGCCTTCAATGGCAGGGAGGAAGCCAGGCGTTTTCCTTTCCTTTTCAATCTTGAACGTATCAGACTCTACATATCGGTTCTTGTATGATATGTTCCATTTTCCAGTATCAGCATCTCTAGCGAAACTCACCGCATGAAGCATGCCCTCACCTTCCACCCATATTTCGCTTGATCTCCCAAACATCGATTCTGTTGATTTCAGCACTCCAAACATTGGGTTTGACCCTGGTTCAGTCCCCAGAGAAACACAAACCACAACATTCAGTTCAATTCGAATTCCGTAAAAAAACATTCAATTGAAGTATGAAGAAGGAGAAAATACATTTTTTGACAAATAGAGCCCTCAAGGTAAGAGAGTCAAAAAGATTTCAAAACATCACGCTTAGAATAATTGATCTCCGGTAGTTTGTATTTAGCATTACAACCACATATGTCCACGTCCAAAAGGATATCAGTTATAGAAACCTACGTTCAAAATTGAACAAAAAATTTTGAACTGGATGTAGAGGGGACTGTGCATATTCATTAAAGACTAACCATAATAGAACAGATTACAGGTTGCAATATATCAGATCATTAACTAACTTGATAAGAGTATGCCAACGAAGATCAATGCTACAAGTAGTCAACAACAAAACAATAATGAAAAGATATTAAATGAACGAGACAAAGGCTAAGAGAAATTTACACCATTCCTTATGTAGACTCCCTCAGGAAAATCTGCCGGCATCTCTCCTTCAATGCAATCAGAACCAATTTTGACCCAGTTGGCTCCAATCTCCTCAACCGGTGCAAAGTTGCTCTGTCACTCACATTTAAATCGTAGGTTAGTTCGTTTCAAATTCCATATATTATTTAACACAACACATGATATGGCCCAATAATGCTAAAGTTGCTAGTGGTTCATTTTGTAATTTGCTTTGCCATTTTGTTTCTTTTGGTGTAGTCGTTGATGCGTTCATATGTAGCGACACCTACTTGATTACTTTTTGTGCTGTTTCTACTTGACGTTTACAAGCTTTGAAAACGAAAAACTCTTAAGTTTCACTTGTTTTACTTCTTTGGAAATTTTTGCTAATTACAAGTCAATATAATACAGGGAATATTCCAAATGCCTATTTTAATTACTGCAGGTTTGCGCAAACAAACATGAATGCAACTCAAAATTGCAGGACAAAGCAAATACGTACCTGAGAAGGGATCACTGGCTGATCAGTAAATTTGAATGTAGAATCCACCAACGCATCTAGTAATCTCTGAGAAGCGTTCTTGATCCCTTTTGAGACATCGAGTCTCAAAGAAACCTGCTTCAGTTCTCTCAGCAAAGGCTAACACATTAAAAACATAATCTTAGATCTCTTTGAAAATATGAAATATCCGAAATTAGAGGACACTCACTTTTATCATTCACTATTTTCAAGAAACTCTCTCACTTTAAGGAGTACAACAAAGTAAATGCATAAACTGAAAAAGCAAGAGAGTAAAGATAATGAAATTACCTGCAAATATGAAGAAATAGTTAATCGATCAATACTTCGAACTCCCAGGTGTCTTCTTAAAAACCCATGATTGCAAAGAGATCTAGAAATGGAAGTCATGTCAGTAATAACTCAAAGAGCTTGAAGGAGAAAGAAGTGATCCTTTTCATTTTATAATGAAGAGAGAAAAGCAGAAGAAACGACGATGCCAAAGAGAATTGCCATAATATTCCCAAAGGGAAAAGTACAAAGTCATTAGTGGATTGGATGTTGGTTTATTTTTGAGTTTTGCAAACAAAAACACTAGTCAACAAATGTCTTTTTTTCCCCCGATAAAATAGTCAACAAATGTTGATAGCTGGGAAACCAAATGATTTGGTGTTATATCCTTATATTTGTCTAGACAAGTACAAGTAACCATTTGGTGAGACATATCATTATATTTGTCAGGAACAAGTACAACTATATAAAAAAGGGTTATTTCGATATTTCCCCCAAATCTTCCATATTTCGTAATAGCCCTACACATCTTTAAAACTGCTCTCAAGCCCCCAAATCTCCAATATTTTAATATTAGCCCCCAAATCTTTGAAATTGATCTCAAGCCCCACAAATCCTATTAGTATGTTTAAAAAAGCCTCCTAGGTAAAATCTGGTTGAAATGAGGAAATATTTTGTTTACTTTAACTTTTTGATGATTTGTCAGTTATACTCGATCCTCTTGCATAAACCTAAACCCATTAACCACTTTAACTTATACCCGTTCTCAAATCTGTTTAATGAAACCCTAACCCAAATCCATTTTTCAATTCATCTTCTCCAATGTCTCCCTCAACGACTCTCTTCAACTCTAATCCCAAATTTGCATCAGATAGATTCCCCTTGAGGAAGACGTTGTAGAAGATACTGGAGAAGATGAAGTGAAAAACAAGTTTGGATTGAGGTTTTATTAAACAGATTTGGGAAGCTTAACGGGTATGTAAACTACGCATACGCATGAAATTGAATCTCTTATTTAGAGATATACATGTTCGGATCTTATGTAGGGATTGCCATGCACCTTGATCTTCAATCAACGATCGGGAAGTGATCACACCGAGATGGTAAAAAGCTCACAAGAATCACCCCGCGACTAACTCAACAAGTACAGAATTGAGAGAGGAAGGAAGAGATGTCAATATTCTTTTTTTCTGTTTTGTTCTTCTGTAACTTTTCTTTTCACAGTACATTCTTATTTAAAGCAAAAAAATGATCTAATTCTAATCCAATTAGAATTAGTCAAATATCTTATCTCTAAGATAAGATAAGTCTCACTTATTTGGGTGTATCATTATCCATCTATGATTAACATACTCCCACTCACACAAATGATTGGGTGCTATCCATAGCTCCCTGAGTTAAAATCTCCTCGAAATTTTCTTCCTTTTCAACACTACGTCCAAACATTGTTAGTGCGGTGTGGACCATTGAGAACCTGCAAGTGTAAAGCCTTACAGCCAGATTCGTTAGGATCGATTGTTGTGCGAAAAATAACGTGCGTTACCTCCGTTAGAGTTGCAAGTATACAACTAACAAGTTATAGTATAAAAGATTATCGATCCCA
>JBAKGM010000233.1:24331962-24342352 GCA_037177215.1 Asparagus racemosus
GCAGGAGTTGCTCACTGGGTCTACAACGATGGAGAACAGCCCATCATTGCATTTACGGTTCTTGATACTAGCAACAATGCCAACCAACTCGACAACAACCGCAGGGTATGCACAACTCTTTGATAAATATGAAAACGTGTTGGAGAATTATCAGGTCTCGCTAAGAGGTGAATGGGTCTCTATAATAGGTAAAATAGCCTTGATAAAATAGACTTGGTAAATATGTCCCCATGGTGTTAGAAGTCTTAGAAGTCGCGTTGTTGATGTGTGTCACATCGCGAACATTAGTTATAAATCTAATTAGGTTATCTGAACTATGAAACTTCATATATATAGATATATGTTATGTCAATGACACTGACCCACTTGCCCTCTTGCCCTGATTACTCTAAACTAGAGACCGAAACAAAATTGAAGCAGAAAGAGTCACTCTAAGTCATTATTTATTAATATCAACTCCCCATTTAAAGTACATTACGTCGAACACATGAATTACCAAAAAATCTTCTTAAAATTTTAGGAGTTCCTTTTAGCGGGCAGGAAGGAGAGAGGGCAACGCTTCAGCGTCGAGCCATCTCACAGAGATGACTCCGGCGAGAACATCCTCAGCGGTTTTGATACTGAGACGTTGGCTGAATCCATGGGCATAAGCCGAGACTTGGCAGAGAAGCTGAGAGGCCGAAACGACAACAGAGGGGAGATTGTCAGGGTTGAGGGAAGTTTCCACATAGTAAGACCATCAAGAAGGGAAGAGGGAACTGAGTACGAGTACGAAGAAGAGGAGAGAGAAAGGGAGAGGCGTCTAACGGCAAATGGACTTGAACAGGCCTTCTGCTCGGTGGGGGTCAAGCACAACATCGATGATCCGAGGCGTGCAGATATCTACAACCCTAATGCAGGGAGGACTACCACCCTGAACAGCCAAAAGCTTCCCCTTCTTAGGTATCTCCAGCTCAACGCAGTCAGAGGTGTTCTCCACAGGGTAATTAGAAAAAAAAAACTAATATCTAAAATCAGTTATCTAATAGTTTAAGTTTTCGGCTATTTCACTTGCATTCTAACATTTCTTTCGTCTCCAGAATGCCTTCATTGCACCACACTGGAACATGAACGCCCACTCCATAATGTACGTCACGAGAGGAAACGCCCGCCTCCAGATTGTCAACCACCGTGGTAACACTGCATTCAATGGCGAGCTCCGCCAAAACCAGCTCATCGTCGTCCCCCAGAACTTCGCGCTCTTGATCCAATCGAGAAGCGAAAACTTTGAGTGGGTAGCTATAAAGACCAACGACAATGCGATTGTCAGCCCCATCGTCGGAAAAACATCGATATTCAAGGGGTTGCCTGAGGAAGTGCTTAGGAATGCTTACAGGATTTCGAGGGAGGAGGCGAGGAGGTTGAAGGATAACAGAGGAGAGGAGATGGTTGTGTTTGTTCCTCACTCTTCTCAGTCGAGGGGAAGAGCTGAGGATTGAGTAGCTAAGAGTAATGAGGCTGAGACTTAAGTTTGTACTACAAGTTGAGCCAGTATATATGAATAAATAAAGCCTTTTTTATGTCAGAAGGCACAGTGTATGTTTAATGCTATCATAAAGAATTTTATCTGAATAAAATGGAATCAGTTCAGATGAACAGAGTAATTCTGGCCTTACTCCTGTCCAACGGGCAAAAATCCCTCCTAATCCATTTACGAGCTTTCCCGACATTCAACATTTGGAGAGGTATTTTGATAATTGAAAGCGCTGGGTTTAAGGGCCTGTTTGGTTGATTTACTAGAATCAAAGAAAAGGAAATAGGATAAGGAAATCATCAAAAGTTATTTTCCACCCATTTCCTCAAAAAAAGTCATGAAATGAGTTTCCTTAAAATTGAGTCACATCATCCAATAATATGGTGACAATTCATCTCATCTCATCTCTTTTCTTACTTTTAGGAAGTGAACCAAACAAAGGAAAAGAGCATATTATAAGAAATATGTTTCTTATAATTGATTTCCTTTTTTTTTACCAACCAAACAGCCCCAAAGTGGAATCGACTTCTAGTATATAACTAAGCAAATGCTAGTTACAAATGGACACAGATCATGTCTCATACACATAGTCATTTCATGCACATACCTTTCCTCTCTTTTACCCGCTTGTAACCTGATTGTTTTTTACTATTAGCGAGTAGTCAGGTCCAATCTAGAAATTAATGAGTCTTGAACAGAGGTGAGGAACGAATTTTTGCTATTGACCCCAGCTCCTATTTTAAAACACACCGCTCTTCTTTATCCTATCCGGCGTTGGACTATATTCACATATTAATAACTTCAACATCTACTCATAGCATTAACTATAAGGCATTAGATGCCAGGCCCATGGGTAGATTTATAAAACGTTTGGATATGTAATCACATTAATTACAACGCTATGAATCATATTAAGGTAGCAAATTGGATCCTTTCAGTAGAATCAATACATTTTATATGTTTACTAGAGTGCATTTTATATGTTTACTAGAGCAGGAGAGGAAAGAAAGCAAAAAACAGGGTTAATATGAAAGAATAACCACGAGTACTTTGTAAAGGATCCCCGCAAGAAGGTGCAAAAATAAAGACAGGAAATAACCAACCAAAGCTTACTTGATAATACTTGTTAATGAGTTGAACAGATTAGCAACCTCACACGCTGTGTACAAGGAAAACAAAATCAGCGACAGTCGAATGCATTTCTGGTGCTTAGGGAGATATTTGAAGATAAACCATCTGTGTGTACCCATTGAACACTGATGTCTCAAATTTTGAGAGGCCAAGCCTCTGAAATAACCCAAACCTGCCATCTTCAATAATCGGGTCGGGCGCACGGGCAGGGTCATATCTAGTTTGATGTGTGAGAGAGGGACCTGCCACTGGTGGGAGCTCCCAGTACAGATCTAATACTGATTCCACAAACCTGCTGTTCTGAAAATGTTCAGAGTAGGAGATTGGCTTATTACTGTGGTTAAAATCATCACGCGTATATCCTCGAACACCCCACCATGCTTCCCCCTTCCCACATAGTTCGTCTACATCCACAGCCTTCTCCCAGAACTTTTTCCTTTTCATCCTTATTCTAGCTTCATCGCCATCTCTGAAGCAACTATGACCACCACCTGGAAGATGCAGATTAAGGAGAAGTTAAAGAGAATTTTAAAAACTAATAAGCTTGATAACAAAAGTTACAAAGTATTTTAGGACATATATTCTCAAACATATATAACAGGATAAAAAGATTGGAAGCTATCTGGTGCCTATGCTTGTTCAAATTTTAAGTATGAAGTGAAAAAAGCAGCTGAAAGCAATGGAGTCATATTCAACAGAGATATGTCTCTACGAAACAAGTGTAAGGCAAAAACAAAAATACAAATGTTAGACCATAGATGTACGCAATGAAATCCTTTGCATATGTAATATGGAACTGATGACTGCGCACAATAAATAGTCAAAATATTATCTTTGTCATCATTATTTCCATCATAGTTGTTATCAAAATTTCCCCCCACTGACAGGGGCTAGCTATCCGACAAGCAAAATTGGAAACAACCCAAAGCAAGATTGACTAAATTTTACAATTGGCTTACCAAGCCCTCTATGCTGGTGACAAATCTAAGGCCAGTAAACTATAAGAAAGAGAAGACTCTGCCATTAAAGGCATGAAGCCGTTGAAAGTGCAGGAAACTCTATCTCAGCAATTATGCAGTTGAAATTTTTATTTGACCTTCATAGTTGCCAGAGTATAATGGTTAAAAAAACAAAGAATTCACATATTACAATATCTTTAAGTCATATACATTACTATTTTCCTGAAAAATTATAATTTTATATTCGGAAAGTGGACAGATAACAGAAATGCAACAGCAAGTCAAATGAAAGTGTCAAAGCATTATTCATGTATAAGAATCTTTAACTTCCTGTTCCCTGTCACATTTTTTACGTTTAATATTTTCTTTAGGATTATATAAGAACCATCCCACAACATCCTTTTTGTAACGAACCATCCAATTATTATATTGGGTACCGGCATGACTTGTTAATCAAAGTATCCATGCAATATAGGTGCAATTTTAATGTCTTGGTCACCGAAAAATGATATTGTGAAGGCAATAAGGAAGGTATTAACCCTGGTATTTGAAGTATTAGAAACTTTTATTAGGATGGTAAATCAAAATCCATTAAGATATTACTGTGTTCAAAATTATAATGCTACATCCTTGAAAACTTTGAAAGCATCTTCACATGGTACCAAGAAGGCCAGCATATGGTTAGCACCTAAGTTCCCTACTAAAAGAATGATAATAAAGTTAGAAGCCCATAATTTTAACTATCACTATTTCTCTATTGACTCACCTTCTTAACAGCCAGGTTTAATGCCATTCAGCACTTAGCGAGGAATTTATGTGAAAGATGCAACTAGGTTTTAAGGCTAATCCACACTATATACAAAACTGGATAAGTTAATGATCAATCATAAGAACAAGCGAAAAGGCTAAGCATGTAACAAAACTGAACTGTGAAAAAAATGAAGGGAAAAACCCGGACATATATTCTAAACCTAAAGCGTAAATTTCAGCACAGACCTCTAATGTAGAATTGATCACATATCTGCCGCAAGGAGTAATGATCTCCAGTACCAGTGTCATAGTTGTCTTCGAAAATGAGATGCTGGAAGCCAGCTTTTAATGCTTGTTTCAATCTGTTCACATCAATTATAAGAATGAATAAGTGCAAAATTTAGTGAAATAGAGTAAAAATGTAAAGTAAAGACAGGGTTTTTGGCCTTCACATAAACATGCTCAATAGGTGGCTGGTACATCAAATTAAAGTGGAAACAAATAATAAATTTTGAAAGGAGAAAGTATTAGCAAGAGCTTATTAAACTGATAATCATATTATAAATTCTAATGTTAAATTTATAGAAATATTTGTTGAGGACTGAACACTGGTGCATCCTTAAGCATATATCAAGCAAACAAGGACAAGCAAACAAGGACAAGCAAACCACAGAATGGACATACCTCTTCAGTTCGTTCTGGTGATCATCGAAGAAAACAACCACCTTGCTGAGATCAGAAATCCCATGTTTCTTCAAAATACTTTTCCAATCCATGCTCCCAAAATCCACAAAATCCTTGCCAGCAAAGTAAGTGCAGTTCCCATCAACATATGCAGGTCCCTTCTTGAGATACTTTTCTGGGTGACGAGGTGTAATCGATATGATCCTCGTCTCAGGCATGGCCTGTCTCAAAACCCAAGTAGAATGCCCCTTGAAAGCCCCACTCTCTATCATCAGCTCCGGTTGGAGCCAGCGTGCCATGAACCACAGACCAAAACTGTGATCGAAGCCCATCCCATACATATTGTTTTTGATAGGACGGGTCTCATAGATTGGAACAAACTCCTCCAAAGCTTTAAGCAAATCCTTTGAGGTCCACTCGACTTTCTTCCCATGTTTCGATCTGCCTTTTGCCAAGGAAAAAGAATTAAAAGAAGTTGACAAACAAGAGAATAATTTAAATGATTCCAAATTAATTATGAACAAGTTTAAGACAATAATACCCAAGGATTTCATCATTTAACATAAAGTGATGACTATTAAGATTGAGCAAAATAAAACCAGACAAAAGGCTGGCCAAGAAGGGGCGAAAGATCAGATACAAGTTGGACATGATACTTACCATTTCCGTATCCACTTACTAATCATGGATACAAATATTGATATGAACATGTCTAGGTAAGAAAAGCCCATATCCATATGCGCCAAAATCGAATGCGGATACAAATCAGATAAGAGTAAATATATGAGGGAAATAAATAAGTATATAGGTCATGTGGTAGTAATAAATTTCTCAAACGAAATTCCCTTAATATGTTCAGCATACTTGAAAAGTGACGGTTAGATCTCTTGACCATCAAATTCACAATAAGTACGTTAATCTACTGGTCAACATAATTTTAACCCTACATATGTTCAGGTACAAATACAGATACATCCACGGATATTCGTATCTTTTGGCATCCCTAGATATAGCCATAAACACCTAAGATAGTCTCTAGAGTGCGATTCATAGTCTAAAACGTTCCGCTGAAGGATTGATTAAAGGAATAACTTAACAATACTGTAAACCTGAAATCTACTCTCCATGAGTTGGCGCCAAATTCCTTGCGAAGGCAACTGAAAATGGCGGGGGTTTAGCAGCACAGTTTAACCTCAGGTACATCAAACAAGAGTTCAAGCTAGTTAAGTAAACAGCAACTGTTGTATAACATATCCAGTCCTAGTTTGATGAACGGAACTCCACGCATTACGAATTTAAACACATTCTCGAGATTTGTAAACGTCAATCAAGAACACAAACTATCCTACACTAACGAATCAATCTCTATATAATTCAATCCAGCACCAATACAAGAATCAATAAGTAAAGCTCAATATCCAATCAGATCTAAGAAAAAGTGAATCGAAATTCTAAACCCTAGGGTTTCGAAATCTTACACCAAGGCACACCGAGCGATCCAAAATCAGAAGCGAGGCCATCAAGATCTCCGCTCAAGAAGCTAACCCTAGGCAAGGATTCGTAGCGCGACACACAGAGATCGGAACGAGCGCGAAAGAAGACGATCGAAGCGAGCACGAGGACGACTAAGAGGAGGAAGGAGACGACGGTGCAGTGACCGCCGACCTGGATCCCGCCGGCGCCGGAGGCAAAGGGAGCGATATTCCTCGCGATCCTGGCGGCGATCGAGGATGGCTTCCTCCTCTTTGACTCGTCGTCACCGCCGCTGACGCTGTCGTCGGAGCTCGGGGAGCCGCGGCGAGCGGAGAGCGTCGTCTCCTGCATTGGATTAATTTGAGATTGAGATTTTTGTTTCTATTTTTTATGATGTTTTCGTTTTTGTTCCCCAGAGAGTAGAGTGAAGAACAGAACTGAGAAGTCGCGGAGTTTTTGCTCTCTCTGGTTCTGTGAAGGCCGGCAAGGACTAATTATGTGGCGATGCTACGTTCATATCATGGGCTTACTTCTGCCTAATTCATTAGTGGGCTTTTTCCTAGGCTTATTTATAATGTGCCACATGAAAACTCTTGAAAAGAATATAAAAATAAAAATCATATAGGCCCCTCCATAAAAAATCATTTGCAGAGGAAGGTTGCACTGCCCGTTTAGAAGGATTCAGTGTTTCTTTTGATTCTTATAACTGATTTTACTGATGTTTTAATATTGATTTTATATGTTCTCGCAAAATTAACTCTTTAGAGCTAAGTAATAAAGGCTATAATAGACTAATGGTGTTGTTACATTTTTTAATGAAAACTTTTAGTCAAGAGGAAGAAGAAAAGATTTCACCTTCTCCGCCCTGTTTGCACACGCATGGTTTTTCTTTCCTTTTCTCATTTTTTTTTAAAACTTTTTAGTAAAAAGGTTGTAAACTACCCCCGTATTTCATTAATAAGAATTTAACAAAACAATCCAAAAGCACGCACGATACAAAAGCCAAGAACACAATAAACTAACGCTAACTATCGCGAAACAAAATACAAAATAAGAGCAAAGAATTAGCAAAAAGAATTGAACTCAACAACCCAGTCCACTATCATCCCTCCCTTGCTAAGCTGAATACTAAGCCTCCATCTCCATCTCAGAATCCTCCTCCTGTGTTCTAAAAAGAATTTTTGTAGTATGCTATTTTTGAATAATGCAGAGAATTTAGAGTACTTTTCTTCATTATATAATTTAACCGTATCACTGTACCATATGATACTTGATTTTCTATTAGCACATTAGTAAAAAAGTAATTATCTGATTCAGATTCAATCTAATATTTAGCGCTACGGTAAACTACACCGTTTTTCTCGATTGGGTGGGAAAATTTTTCTCGTGTTATTCTTTCAAAACCTTGAATAGTTTTGTTAACCCAAAAACTCGATTTTTTAAAGAATATTTTTAAGCTTCATATTAGTGACTTCGATTTGTTTGAGTTCAATTTCTAAGGTTTTGATTGGTCAATCCAATCAAAGTGCAAGCTATAATTTAAAATCAGGCTTGAATTTGTATGAGGTCTCTCTCCTCCCTCTCTTTGACATTAGTAAGGATTGAGAGAATTGGATCCTTTTCAATTACCACTTAATTGAAGAAGATGTGGATCTATGTCGGATATATATGATGTTGGTTTACTAAATTTGACAAAAGCTTCACAAAAAAAAACTGAACGTATATCTTCCACCGTCCCTTGTCATGCAATATAGACTGGTCAAATTTCAACCGAAAAATAGCAATGATGGACTATTTATAATTAATGAATGCGTGATGGGAAAACTATTAGATCAACATCATCAGATTGAATTCAAAATTTATAGTCGACCGACCATACACATAAATTTGGAAGAGCTAGGATGACCGAGAGTATTGTGTAGCATCTTAAGTCAAACTTTTATCTCTGCTTTGTATCGAATCCTAAATTTAATTAATTTAGTTCCATATATTTGTAAGATTAATTATGAATAGGTCATTGAGCCTTGCGGAGGTTATGAACTAGTGCCACCATATTATCAATCAAATTTCTAATTAATGACGTATTGGGTTATGAACTCTTACCAGGGAATTAATTATATGTTTCGAATAAAAATAAAAAATAAAAAATAAGGATTAAAAAAAAACAATAAAAAACAAAAAAGAAGAAAATCTAATAGGTAATTGCTCAAACTTGCAATTGAGCACGCTCCAACTGCATGCCCTAATAAGCTGTGCAGCAAATTAACCAATGAGAGAAATTTAATTGCAATTGTCCCTTTATCAAGAAGAAAATTTATGAATCAGCTTCAACGTTACCCTATGATCACTATACGGTGTATACCGTATGCAAATATCATCGTGCATGTTGTAGATAAACTAACATCATGCATATTGTATACCATAATAATTCAAGATTACTTTTTTGCTTTTGGGCCTCATCCTCCAATATGGAATTGAGTGGACTTGACCTCAAGTTTGTGGATTCAGTTCCGTAACTATTTTTTTTTCATTAAACTAGGAGCAATATTATGCTAAAGTGATCTCTAGTATAATTTTTGAATGATATTAATTGGAGCATGTACAAAAAAGGAACAACAATGCTTTTTCAGTTCAAATATATATTTTGTGTTCGTGTAACAACCAACATAACCTAGAACCTATGCACGTGAACCAACTACTAATGTATTGCATGTGTGGCTGTTAATTATCCAATCAACAAAAAGAAAGGAAAAAAATAATGTAAAAAGGGAAGAAAACTAGTAATGTATTTGATCCCATATCATTAGAGATCCTTCGTACCCGATAAATCTTAAAAATAAATATAAACAAGTGGAAGCAATTAAGTATGGCAAGGGCTCAATAATAGCTTACACTTGAAGAGTGAGTCCAACTCTTTTGGGATCTCTATTGGGTTGGCAGATTTGCTTCTATTTCTTCAATGTTGAAGAGATCAGTTGTCATGGATTTTATATATGATAAACTTTTCTAGTTGTTTAGAGAAGCAAACCTTAATATAAAGGCATATATCCATCGTTTTCTAGCCCCCCATACTTCCCTGTTTAATCCTTTATTTTACTAAGCCAGTACCCTTTGCCAGCACGCCAAATTTTGTTTTTCTCCTCTTATGGTATAGAAAATATTTTTTTTATTGAGTTGAGGTATAAAATGTATGTAATATACGCCTTTATCAAATAATAATCGTCAGAAGAATCACATCAGACCCATCTTTATAAGGAATATTAATATCATCCGACTCGTTTATATGCATTGGATATGTAAGCATGTGTCTAGTTGGAAGGGTGAGTATTCATGTGTGAGTATATTCCGACGTCGGTTAAGATAAGAAAACGTTATGAATTTAAAATAGAAGTTAGGCCAATATCTAGTAGCTATAACATTTAGATTAAAGTTCATCTCTAGTTTAAAGCCCATTAACTCTAGTGTTAGCCATAATTCTCCCCAAGGTTGTGTCGTCTACTCACACCAACGTGGAATCCAATTTTGTAAGTGAAGGTTTTATATATAGTCATCAAAAGTAATCCACAGTTAAAACATTACTCTTCTATTCGAATATCATTTGTATTTTGGTAATTGTTCTTGTCACTATGGGGCTGTTTAGTTCGTTTCCCATGTAATGAGAAACACAATTCCATGTAGGGAAACACAAGTTTTGGTATTTCCACACTTTTCTAAGAAATAGATTGTTTGGATTTGGTTCAACATAAAATATGGTGGGAAACCAATATATACACATTTCTTGTGTTTGATTGGTATGAAAAAAAGGAAAACTTTTGTTGATTAGACATTTCTCACTTTTCTTGTGTTTGGTTGGTATTGAAGTGTGTAGGGAAAAGTGTAT
>JBAKGM010000233.1:24419018-24432683 GCA_037177215.1 Asparagus racemosus
TAGGACTAAATATGAAATAAATAAATAGTAAATACCGTCCCCATGCCATAGTCTTGGCCATACATTGAACCTGGACACTTCTCAACTCTCATACCATTATCATATATGATATTCTAAGGTTTTAATGAACGGAAGGCACAACAATCATATGGAAAAGATCGAAATTGGTGGAAATTCTGCCTCCAAAAGTCCTTGGTTATCGGATAATTTTTTAAAAAGAATGAGTTGTAACTTTTAGTCACACTTGTATGTGGCACGTATGGATGGTTTTTCAAGTTGGCCAAGTGGTATTTGCCACATCAGATTATTTTCCACATATGCTTGTTTTTGCCACGTGTACTATGGTTTTCCGGCGAGGCTGAGCGGTTCCGGGGAATTTGGCATTAAATTGCAAATATTTGTGAGTTATGGGGTATATTTGCTGCCCGGAAAAAGTTTGTCCCAAAATTGCTAGTGGAGTCATTTGGTATTCCAGTTGCACAATTTTCTCAACTTTCATTTATCTAATAACGAAATCTGAGACAATTTTCAAGCCTTTTCAGGGGTTTCTATCTGCAACAATAGAATTATTAGTGTAGTAAGTTCAATTTGGCAATAGTCAGAGGGTCTATCCGCAATTACCCCTGCATTATTTGTGCACGTGCAACAATTTTCTCAAATTTCATGTGTCGAATAACAAATTTCTTTGTCAACAGGCTATTGTAGCTACTGTCCTAGCAACAAGCTTCGGCCATGGTGTTGAGCTTCCAAAAGGCCTAGCACTACTCCTCGTGATATCAATATGTCTCTTTGTCGTCGCTTACGGATGGGCTTGGGGTCCTCTCGGTTGGTTAGTACCAAGTGAAATTTTCCCTTTAGAAACTCGATCAGCAGGCCAAAGTATGGTCGTCTGTGTCAATCTCTTCTTCACTGCTGCAATCGCTCAATGCTTTTTAGCATCTCTTTGCCATCTTCGATGGGGAGTATTTGTACTCTTTGCTTCGTTGATTGTTATAATGTCTTTATTTATCTTCTTTCTACTGCCGGAGACCAAACAAGTGCCGATTGAAGAAATGTCTCATCTTTGGAAGAAGCATTGGTTCTGGAAGAATATTGTCTGTCAGGATGATGATGATGATGATGATAAATGAGCTACGTAGAAGCCTGTGGATGGAGAATAGTTGCATTTCTAGCAATATTATTATTATTATTATTATTTATTGTTGATGGATTGTTTTCGGTGTTTATTTTTCTTAGTCTAGGTTGTCGGTGGTTCTAATTTGATCAATTGTAAAGCGTTATAGGCTCGGTGAATAAAAATGCTTCTAACGGATGAATCATTTTTTTCAGGCTATTATTGGTAAGTGTGTAGCAGTATTCTTATTGTTTTTGCTTGCTTCTTTTTAAACTGTTCTCTTTGCTGTAATTAGTTTTACCTCAATATTAGTCAAGTTGATGCTGAAACTTTGCATCAAACTACTCTAGGCTTTAATGTTAGAATATGTTTCTCTTGGGAAAGTATGATGTATTTTCACTTATACAGATGTAAGTAACTAATTAATTCACTCTCTCTTTCATTTTACTGCTTTCTAATTGTTAACGCATGATTTATTGCAGATGTCAATTCTTACTTCTTCACTTATTAAAGTAAATAATAAAGGGTTTGTTGATTGCCAGGCTTTAGTTTCAGATTTCACCTTCATATTTACTAGTCAAAATATTGAACCTGCATTTGCTTGCATGCAAGTAATGAAAGAAAACCAAAAATATCATGGCAGTAGGGATAAAAAGATCAAGACAGTTATAGATAACGAACAGTTGAATTTAATTTTCTTTTCACTTTCTTAGCCGCTCGAGAGAAAACATAGCTAAGCTTTTCCTATGTTCTTATCTCTTCATTTTCTAAGTACGTGTGAAAAGTCCTCGATCACTTGACTCTCGTGCCTGTCACTTTCCTTTGAATTCAACGGTGTCAGCTGTGGAAAATGACTTCATATTACCTTGTCAAAAATTACGTAATATTGTTTCGGACAGTGAATAATGATAATTGAAGAACTACACTTGTATTATATCTACATTAATCGTCGATGCCAAGAATGTGCCGAATATAACAAGGAAAGCGAGTTAATATGTAACATGAACGTTTAGTTTTTATAAAGCCTTAGCATAGATAATGGACTATTACAGACTTATTTCGATAATAAAAGCTCGTCCTTTTCTCTTTCTACCAATGTTAGATTGCTTGTTGTTTTTAATTAGGCAACCTAATTGGTAAACTAAACATTTAAGGGATGGCATTTACATAAAATCTTATGAATCTGACATTCTAGTATGGATCATGTAGCTCAAATAGAAGAATCAATAACTTATCAAATTGGTGCTCATCACCAAATAGGGAAGCTGTTAGCATTCTATCCACAAATTTCATGGTGTCAATGTCTGTATGATTACTGCTCTTTAATGCATCCGATACGGTATTGACATCAAACTACTAAAACTGTATTTTGTTGTATGGATTGAAGGAAGAAAACAATAGCAATGATCGAAAATGGAGGTGACAGAACATCTTTTTCTCTCATTTTGTTCGCTTTCTTCGCGTATGGTAACTATGAAGCCATTTGAATCCAAATATTGCCCATGTATGTTTCATGCCTCCTAATTCTGTTGCTTTCCTCTCAAAACCGTGACTTGTTAATCAAAATATAGCTATTAGCCTCATCACTTTTTTCAATAGGTAGGTAATCTATTTAGATAAGAAATCTAATTTCTAAACTAAATAATCTATTAGATGCCATCTCTTTCCTTAGCACAATTATGAATATTATAAACTGCTGAAGCTAGTATTCTAATAAGGGTGATGTAGATGAAATACATAAGGAACTTTATCAATTTGATATTTGTCAATTAGGGAAAGTGCTCCTTGATGCTTTTGTTCAAAAGAGATGATCAAGAAAGTGAAACAAGAAGCAAAAAGAGATCAAAGGACATTATGTGCTTTCATTCTCAGTTAAGTATGGAAAAATTCAGTTACTTCCAAGGAGAAACTAGTCAAGACTTTTCCTAGTGTCTACTCTCTTAAATTATTTGCTCATCTTACTCGTCCTCTGTTTTTGTTGGTCTTTTCTTCGTTGCTCTCACTCTCAAGAATATCAGCAATATCTTTTGCTTTCACGTGAAAACTAAGTAACATCAGCAAGACTCTTGCTTTCCTATCATGTTACGAGATATACTCAGATTTGCCTGGCATCTGTCTCATGAACACTTGCTCGAAATTTAATTATCTGAGAATTAAATGAGAACCTTATTCAATTTTCAGTCTTGAGAAGTAAACAAATTCGTTCGCCTTTATAAAAAAATATATCTCTGAATTATCTATCTTACTGCTTGTGATTGGATTATGTATAACGTTTGTCGAATTAAGCTTCATTCAAACTCTAGGCTTGACTCGGTTTGCGACCTCTGTCTTGACAATTTTTTGAGCATTTCCAAGGTAATCAACTCAAATCTTAATACAGCAAGCCAGAACACAGCAATCTGATGCGTGATGATTTTTCAATACTCTTCCGCAAATGATTTCTTTTTAGCATTTCCTAGGGAATCATCTCAAATTTTTTTACAGCAAGCAGAGTACAGTAATCTGATTCAGATTACTGTACTTGTCGATGCATGATGATTTTTCAATACTCTCCAGCAGATGAATTCTTTTGAGCATTTCCAAAGATATCAACTCAAGTCTTAATACAACAAGCCAGAATACATTAATCTGGCACGCGATGATTTGTCAATACTTTTCTGCAAATGAATTTTTAGTTCATCCACGGTAGCTCCTAACTTGTAAGGGAGAGGAAAAACAATTTTCCTTAAATACAATGGTGCCAAAGAGAGACATCATTTGTTGTCAAATATACAATCAAAACAAGAAGAAGCTTCAACACTCAAAAACATATGAATTTTTTTAATAAGTAATCATTTGTATTACATGTCTTGGTTCCAAGGAGCTACCACACGTCTGATGATGCCATGGAGTACTAATCAGAAGCAACATCTGTGAGTTCTTTCAGTCCATCAAATATGTAATTGAGGATGGTAACAAAACTGTACAGATACTTCATAAATGATTATCTCTGTTTCGCATGTAGATGAACACTTCAATACAAATCAATGTCAAAAGTTGTTCAATTACCTCGTCATATATTCCACACTTCAAGGTCATTCTACTTGTAATTTTGTGCCTCGATCTACTTGCACTGCATTTCAACTGTCTCCTCTCATCTTTGATTACTGAGCAATAATGGATTCACAAATGTCTTCTTGAACAATCCTTGGTCATTCCTTGCACTTGGTTCCTCATGCTCATGATTTCTATGTTTATCCAAACAGAAAAGTGAGTTCATAGCTCTAAGCAAGAAGCTTCGCAAGCTCATCTACTCTCAAGCTGCCACGAGGAACATCATCTCCAAGTACTTCTTTGTTGGTTCCATCCCTTTTTTTACTCCTGAAACTATTTCTATTGCTTTTTTCCTCAGGGATGATAATAGCTTCAACCTCCAAATCTAGCTCCTCGTTGTTCTCTGTCTTCTCTTTCTCAATCTTCTGAGCCCTAACTTTCCTGATTCTATGCTGGAACACTGGCCCGGCTGGAGCTGACTTGGCAAGAGCAACAGACCTTTCATAAACTATATTAGCATCTAATTCCTCATCACCCAAAATTATGGCACTGCCGCTCTCAACAGCTTGATTTAAAAGAAGCATGACCCCTTCTAAGCATCTCTTCTTTAGCTCAGCGTTGCTCTCTGTCTCAATCATGTCAGTCTCTGTGGGACTCTCAGAGGATGGCTGAGGAAGATCCTTAATATCTTTCAAGCCTGAAAATCCATTCAAAGAAATGCTTTGGCTCGGAATTTCAGGATTTAGCTCCTCAGAAGTTACAATTGTAGAATCTTCCATTGGTTCTACAATGGAAAGATCCAATTTTTCTTCAGTCAGAGTTATAGTTTCTTGGGATATTACAGAGGTAAGCTCTCTGTTTGAGCTCTTCTCAGGATTCAACTCAACTGATCCTTCAACTTTCAAATCAGAGAGACTGGGTGAAGTAGTTGCGGAATCGTCAGTTCTTGTTTCTAGAAGTTTATTCGAATTGTCTTCTGGTGGTGAAAGAGATGACTTCCAATCTTTCCCTCTCCACATAAGTATGTGTTCGAATTCAAAGGAAATTAAGACACACGGGACTAGATCCTGCGACCAAGTTTAAAGATATAGGTAAAAAGAAGATTAAACAAGGAATAAAATAAATACTTGCTACATTTTCTACGAACCTTTAGTTTGGCACCTATTTTTCTACAATCACTCTTGTTCATATCCTTGCAGTCGATCCGCACCAGCTCACATGCTTCAAAGGCTTCTCTGACGTTTCTAACAAGGTTGGAATACACGCCATTTTTTCCTATTTAAAAGTTTATTAAAGAATAAATACTCCAGGTCAAAATCAGTAGGGACTAAAATGCTTAACAATGCAACTCAATCAACATAATTCAGATATCCTAGATATTAAAAGGAAGGGTTAACTGGGGATAGACCCCCTATAGTATTGTTTTGAACTTATCAGCCCTCTAGTATTGTTGTTGCAGATAGACCCCTGAGTGATTTTTTTAACTCTTTTACCCTCAGATAAAAAGAAATTTGTTCATCTTTTGACAAATAGACCCTTGAGGGTAAAAGAGTTAAAAAAAATTCACTCAGAGGGTCTATTTGCAACAATATAACTACAGTGGAAGTAAGCTCAAAATTATGATCCTACAAGGGTTTTATCCGCAATTAACCCTAAAAGAAAGGCATGTGTCCATTATTCTGCAATAGGAAGATATTTACCAAGCTTGCATATTGGGGGCAGTTGGCGTCCTCTCTTTCGCATCTCACTTGCTTCTTCCAATGTTAATCCCTCTGGAGCCTTCTCAACCAACCTCGGATATACTGGTGTCACAGGTTTCCAGAGCATTAGAGGATATCTGGGTCGGGTTCTGTAGTTGTAATTTCGGCCACGAAATAGGAAAATAACTCCTCCTCTACCATATATAATCTTTCCTCCAGTTTTTTCCTGTCCAAAGATGAAAAGGGGCACCTCAATGCAACGCTATATAAATGATGTGAATCCATATCTAGGATTCAAGCTTGGTTCTCACTTCTCATTATGTTACGTTCTGTAATATATTTATGTGTAGCTGTCTGGATGTTGTATTGTCGAGCAGTATCCATAAAACAGACATAAATGATTGGACCTTCTTTACTTCCCAGCCACATGTCAGCTATCCTGTTTTTTACTAAACATATCTTAACAAAATCAGACCACCCTGATCTTCTAGTTCTTCCATATTTGCCACTTGCAGGTGAAATCTCATAATGTGAAGCTACAGATCATTTAGAACCGTGTATGTGTGTTGGAATTAACAAGAGCAAAATCCAAAGTTTTAATTAGAAAAGCAAAAAATATTCTTTCTTAAGGGTCTGGGATATGTGCATCCTAAAGAACTTAGCCTAGAAAAAGCATTGATAATGCTTTCAGAATTTGAAGGGGAAAATAATGGACATTTGGCATACGCTATAACTTTAAAAACCTATCATTCTTCAAAAAGAAAATGGTCTTCTATGCATTTACATATGCCATGAGTAACCATTGTAACTGCTGTAATTTCATTATAACAATGTTATCTGAAACCAACAAGAGAACAGACAAATTTTGAGTAAACAAGCCTTCAATTAAAATATGCCAATATTCTGTGTGATGACAACAAACGATCCACCAATACACCATTAAGTTAACAAAACAGGAAATTTGACAAATAATATATATTGCTAAGGGTCTCAGAATATGACACGAAAACAATTGTTTGTAACTAAACATGAAACGAGACGTGAAATTTTGAATTGCAAACCTCTAATTGTTGACGGACGTTATCCATGTCAACAGTGCATACACCTTTACATTTTATCTTACACACTCTCCGGCGTTTCCAATGAGCATGTACATTATCCAACATGTTGTGTGTTAAACCATCCCTACCTGCAGAGAGGGCCAAAGGTTAATACAGAAATTAGTGAAAAAAGTTTACATTCTATAAATAGAAAAGGCAAAGGACACAAACTTTTTAGATAATTTTAAGACTAACTGAGCAAGAAATGACACCTTAGGTGCATATAATAAGTGCTTGTGTTTCTAATTCTAATACTAAGTGATGCAAGAGCAGTTAGCCAATTTGAGAGTGATCATCCATGGTAACCTGCAAAGCTTCCTTAGAATTATATGAATTGTACTTTAATTAGCTAATATTTGTCCATTAATTAGTTTGATTCAAATTAGGCGTCAAAAATTAGTTTGAAGTATATAGTTATAAAGTTTAAGCTTGATTAGAGGTTCACAACTTATCTCTATTTAAGATATAATTTGAGTTTTTCTTAAGAGTTAAGACTCTTATGTTTAATTTGCATTTAACTTTCTTTACTCATAATCTATTTACAGCATCTGTAACCTGCTTGTTATTTCTATTGCACATTAGGTACTTGATTATTTGCTCAAGAGTTAGGTATTTTGCAATACTCATATCTCATTTTACTTAATTTCATATGGGACACATCCCTATTCATCCCCCTCTATTGTTATCTAGGCTACTTTTGCCCACAACTTTACCTTGCAAAAGGAAGGGTCATACCGCCATCTTCAAATGTATCCCTATGCCATGTACAGTTTCCGAATAGAAGCTAAACAATTATACTTACTACGTGATTGGATGCACAGATAGACTGCTATGGAGGTTCCTTCTAGGGCAGTACCTTCCATCTTATAGTCCTCCATTCATCAAGGCAAGGTTATCTTTCGCCAATTCCCAACGTCTCTAAAGTAGTACCATATGCTGCTCCCCTCATCCATCAAAAGTAATCCTAGTCATCAAAATGTTGCAAAACTCAACAATATTATTGCCACATTCCATATGGTGTCTCCACCTCTGCCATTCCATCATCACCTATGCTAGAGCCATTTTTTACATTGTCATCATAAAGACTAATTCCAATCAAAAAATTAGCTCCGATCTAAGTGCAACACCACCTAAACATAACTAAGAACCAGTGCCTACATCTTCAAGTTTGATCTCAGTGAGGACTCCAACCTGATGAAATTAAAAGTCTCAAGCTGCGACCATTGATAAAATTATCAGGAACTGAGTCCTGGTCAGAATCTCTTCTTGTACTACTACTACCATTGAAGTATGGGATTAAGGATCAACTAGATTACCATCAAGTATCCAGAACTCACGTCTATTGACATTATTATCCCTTTCGGTCACTATTGCCTGTAAAGTCAAGCACCTCCTTTCAACTTTAGATTCTTTCTTTGTCCAAACTTATCTAAGTCGATTTTGGCACCTCCTATCAAGAATACAAGAAAGGATGCAAAAAGATTCAGTTGATTTCAAAGTCCATTCTTATTACAACAGGTGATCCGTGGATATCTACAATTCTACAAAGGTAACACAGCCTCCTTTGAATTGTCCAAAACTGATTTCTAACTCGTAACTATATCTCTCCTTTATATATAAAATAAATTGGTGGAACTCCTAAAGGCACAGAAAATTGAAATGTGCCATCATATTATAAAGACACAAAAGTTGACATGATTTATATCATAAATGTACACGTCTCTTTATCCTATCAGAAGAAGACATGTCACCTTATATTATATTCATCTAAGATTTCTCATCAAATTAAATTTATCAATAATTAGAAAATTCTAATAATCAAATATTTTGTAATCTTTATCAAATTACAACTACCCATAATTAAAAATTCTCTTAATTATATATTTAAATATAGAACTTTGCCTACCAAAAAAAAGCCTATCAAAAAAATATAGAAATTAAAGATAAATTCATGTAAAGAGCCTCTCTAGATAAAATCATGGGTCAATTTTAGTAAACCCTCAACTATTGTCCGGCTATACCTATATCTAGGCATAACTCGACCCATCCAATTGACACATCGCCGACTCTACATAACTCGGCAGGTACACTAGTGCACCGCATGCAGATGAGCGTAGCCCAAACAGAAGATAAGGCACCACTAACATGATTTAACCTCTCCTCAATTGTCCAATGACGTGTTTTAAATAAAATGTTGTAAGTGCACAATTGGTGTGTAACATGCAAGTGTCGATCCCACGAGGAAGGTGTGTTCTAAGAAAGTCCTAAAATGATTCTTGAAATCTGAAAGAAAAGAGAGAGTGTGTGTGTAGAGCTTGGTTTGGGCGTGATTGTGAAAATCTCCCCCAAGTTGGAGTATATTGTAGATGAACCTCTCAACTATGAAAATATGAGATAACGCCCTAACTTTTCTCACTTAACCACCCTCAAGTTTGAGTATATTAGTTAAAATCTCCCTATATACATCAAACAAGTAGAAAACCTAGCCTAAAGAGAAAAACTAGTCGCCGCATCCCTGATTCATATTGCAACACAAATCATCAGGTTGACTAAAGATGCACAGTGCTTTGCAAAAATTAGACCCATAACTTCTCAATGAATCAGCCGAACGCTTAAAAGTTATACTAATTGGTCTTTGGCTAATTGTTTGTTAATACAGTATAAATGGTGTCATGACGTAACTTATCACAAATTATTCATTTCTTGTGAGCAATCTAGTTTCTTTCCACTTCATCAAAGCAACAAGGTGAATGAAAATAAAAAAGAAGCCCTAGAAATAACAAACTAACCCATATTGAGCTGCCTCTTAGTCTTCAAACACCCCTTAACCAACTCCTTCACCTCCTCCGCCGTCAACGGCTCCCCTAAAACCTCCTCCCTCGTCATCGCCGTATACTTCGGCCCTGCCCCCATCAAGAACGGCCCTGGGTGCTGCACCGGCTTCACCCCCTTCTTCCCCGCCGGAGGCAGCTTAAATGAATCAAACTCCGGAAGCTTCTTCTTGCTCTCTGGCAATGGCTTCCTCCCCGTCCACGGCCTCGGCATAGTCCCAGGCCCAAACGGCAAGTACGGCTGCTCCCTCAGCGCCAAAGGCTTAACCTTTGGAGTCTCAGTGTAACTATACTGGAATTCAAACGGCGCATCTTTGATCTTATACGCAATTCCATTCTCAGTGACAATGATTCCATTCTCAGGGTCAGGTTTCGGCGCAAATCGAGGTTTAGGCATCTTTCGAAATGCAGGATGGAGATTTGTATTGGGGTTAGGGCTTTGAGGGGGTTTGGAGTACTTGGACCGGCGGCCGGGGATTGAGGAGGAGGAAGGGGAGGAGGGGGTGCCGGTGGACTTGAAATCGAGGGAGGGGGGTTGATTAGGGTTAGGGTTAGGGTTAGGGTTTTGGGTGAGGTTGGAGATGGATTGGTAGCGGCGGTGGAGGCGGAGGTCGCGCTCGATCTGCTCCTGGGCTCGGCGGCGGCGGAGGAAGGGCTCGGCGTTGGCGTTGTTCCAGCGGGAGAGGCGGAGCTCGGTGGAGGAGGAGGAGCGGTTAGGGTCCGGGAGAGAGGGAGGGGAGAAGATGGGGAAGGATGTTGGAGGGGAGATTTTGAGCGCCATTGATGGAGGGACGGAGGGAGAGAGTGATACTGAGCGTGGGTTTATCCGTTGGGGTGCTAAAAAGCAGTTAGATTGTTGGAGGGTCAGGATGTAAAACATCAAAAAGATCTTAAATTTTTTTAATGTCTGAAATACATTTGTGCACGATAAAGAAGAATAAGAAATTACCAGGATTACAAGATAACAATGTTATGTTGCGCATAAATATCAATTTTTATTGTGAAACATAAAAATAGGAAAGTGAAAAACCAATTGATGATGTATGTAATCGAACAGCCACTAACCTCGATGTGAGTTTAGTTTTTAAGAGAGCAGGGTCCGCCTTCTCTCCTTATGTCCGGTGATGTTGCTCCGATCAAGAGGTTCGTCTGCAAGAGAGTACCTGTGAAAGGGGTGGAGTTGGGATCTCCGGTAGTCCCTCCGACGATCAAGTCAGTAATGGAAGAAGAGAAAATGTGTAGTGGAATTTAGCAAGATAAAATCACTTACTTGATTCACTGTTCTTACTACTATTTATACCTAGGGTTCGGAGGGCATTCTTGTCTTTCAAGAGACAGTTGCTGAGTCAGCCCCTTCCTCCACGTGCCGGGAGACGATTGGGCCAACTTCTGCATACACCGGCAACAGTAACATGTCACTGTCTCAGTAGCATGCCTTTACAGGTGTCAAACTGTGAGCGGACTGAGAGTTGGTGTTGTCTATTCGCCATAAATGGGATGGAATTGGCGGCGCCTGCAGTAGCATGGGTCCAAGATACCTTAAATACCGTGAGGCATGGAGAAGTGAAGGTGGTTGTCAGCACATTTAATGCGATAGTGATGGATTGTCGGGTGTAGACTTTAGATAGCCGTCGTCTAGGTGGGGAGACCACGAGCGACGAGAGGGGGAGCCTAGGCTGAGTGGTCGGCTTGGATCGCTTCACGAGTCGCTTAGAGTAATTTGATAAAGTGGACGATCATCACCGTCTTTCGCGTCGTCCAAGGATCGCTAGGGCGGATGGTTGGCTGAGTGGACGACCATCACCGCTTTTCGCGTCGTCCAAGGATCTCTAGGGCGAAGGGTTGGCCGAGCGGACGACCATCACCGCCTTTCGCGTCGTCCAAGGATCGCCAGGACAGATGGTTGGCCGAGTGGATGACCATCACTGCCTTTCGCGTCGTCCAAGGATCGCTAGGGAGAATGGTTGGCCGAGTGGACGACCATCACCGCCTTTCACGTCGTCTAAGGATTGCTAGGGCGGATGGTTGGCTGAGTGGACGACCATCATCGCCTTTCTCGTCGTCCAATATGTTGAGAGGTGGGCGAGCGTAGGTCGTTTTACAGGCCGGTCGCGGTGGTCTGTGCTGCCCTCGGTTGGTAGGCGGGTGTGTTCATTTAAGTTGATGCTCTGTTTTTCCTTTTTAATCACTTATTAGTGGTTATGACCATAACATCAATATTACATGCTTAGGTAACAGAGTGATTGTTCTACAGATCAATCCGTTCTATGGTGCGTTCTAATAGAAGTTGCACTCATAATTCTTCTAAGAAGTCGACACAAACGATCATCCATAGACTATATAATATTTCGAGACAAAAAAATCTCAAACATAAAAATGAACTACTCTGTCAATGTAACAATGTATACTCTTTCACCTAGCTTTTTCTAGAACTGTTTACTCTGAGTTCTTGTATCCTTCAAATTTCTATACCCTTAGTAATAGGTGACGGTTATAGTCCTCTCCCTATTCTTTGTTATCTATTCTTTGGTATGGTTTGTTTGTTCTCTTCAGTCCTCAGACTATCCATTTCTAGGTTAGGGTAGTGTTTTAGTGGTTTAATGTTATATGAACAGGGTTTCTCACCCTGTTTCTTTCTGTCAAAACACTAATCTATCAATGTTCCTGTCGGGGGTTTTTTAAACGTCACCAGGTTATTCAAGAACAAAAATGGGGCCTTCGCAAAATTTTCCTCACGAGTCGGACAAGAAGCGGATTGTTTTGTTGTTGGATAGAGAACAAACATACTGAAGAAAGCTCAAATTTGAAGATAGAGGAGGGATAATTTCTACGGTTCCATTTCCAATTTGTTTTTGATATAGTTCTACGTGTTGTAACAACTGATTAGAATCAATCTTCTACCCTGTTCTTGTTCAAAATATAGTAAATTTTTCTGAGGAAATAAAGCCATGCAAAAGTAAATTAACATTGGCAATGCTGTAGCCTCAAATGCTCGCAACAATACAATTGACCGTCATATGTAAATGTGCATTTCTAATATCGAATATGAATAGAAGATATTGTAATATCACACCCAATCTAATAGACTTTTGAATGTAAACATGTTTTCAGGTAAACATCATGAGAACCCATTTATAAACTTATAAAACTCATCAAAGCTTTCAGTTTTTATGCATTAAAATCCAACAAGTGTATGGCTCAAGGAATTTGTATCACCGATAAACAAATCTTATTCTTACATGCATTTTTCTAGTACAACATTAGGAATGATTATCTCCTAGAAAACATTAGGAGTGATAGAAATCTTGATCTGGCTGTAAAACCTCAAATTAACATCCAACCCTAGCTTTGTAGAGATCCTAACTTCAACCGCGTATAGTCTTTCAATGTCGGCATAGCTCTTCTCAGAAGAGTCTAGCTCTAATCCTCTGCCAAACCCAAGCTCTGTCATATCTTGTTTCGCCATCAAATTTCTGCAAAACGAGCAGGCTGAAATTATCATGTTAGGATAATAGGATACCAAATGTCAGTGAGATGTTACAATAGTATCTTATTAAAATACTACTTCTCAAGTCATAGTAGATATTAGTCAGGTTCATGACATTCTTCTCACAAATTGTTCTCGTCTGTATCCTTTGCAATGAATTATAGCAAATATGTGAACTACGAAATAAAAAGTCCACTCCAAGGCCAATTGGATCTTCCTTAATGCTTATTTTTCTCTCTTACGTAATCCTCCTCACAGAACTAATCATAGTCGAAAGAAGATAATAATAGGTCAAATGCTTACTTTTCCATTCGACACTCCAGGTACTTCTTTGAGAATTGTCGACATTTTTCTGATAGGTGGCCTGATGATTTGAGGCAGGTAATGTATTCCTTCTTCT
>JBAKGM010000233.1:24443678-24480645 GCA_037177215.1 Asparagus racemosus
ATGATTCTAAGGTGGCTCCGTAGATTGCATCTAAGGATGCGCCTATGTGGCAACATCTCAGCCATAGATCATATAGTCAATCTCATGTGAAGATTAACTCAAAAAATAAGTGGGGCCCACCATCTCTCTCTCTTTCTCTCATGTTTCTTTCTCCCCTTTTCCCCTTTTGATCTGAACCCAAATCTCTCTCTCTCTCTCTCTCACGTTTCTCTTTGCCCCTTTGCCTTTTCAATCTGAACCCAAAATCTCCGCCTCGCCCACCGTTCAACTCCTCCTCGGCCGCCACTCCGCACTCCTCGCAGTTCGAGACTCGACCGTCCACCCCCTCAACCGCAATTGCCCTCAACCGCGACTATCCCCACCGACATATTCTCCTTCAGCCTCGACCCCTGTGACATCGTCTCCTCCCTCAACCTCAAGCGCCATCTCCTCCTTCACCCCCGCTGTCCTCTAAGCTAGACGCCTTCGGCGCCGTCTCCTTCCTCAACCGACGGCTGCAACACCTCCGCCCTCACCTCCCCAAAAGCTCGGCATCCATGTCCATTGCCATCTCCTTCAGCATCGACCAATCCCAATAGCCCAGCCCTCTCCCAACCTCGACCAATTCTAACTGTTGCCACCCCGGCACCCCCACATGGATCACCTTAGACCACGGACTAGCAGGCGCCCAACAAGCCCTCACTCAACTTTGGCCATTCAAACTGCCCTCCCCTCCCCTAACAAACAATCTTTTTCTGAGCACTTTCAACTTTTATTGGGTTTTTTTCTTGAGTTGTGAGCAGTATTTGCAATTGAGTATTTTGGAAAATTGATGATATTGATTAAGAGAATTTTGGAAATTCGATGTAATTAGTGAGGTATTGTCATGTGAATTTGATGAGCACTTATTTGATGCGAATTTGATTTATTTTGTTATAATGATGTACATCAAGTTTATGTTGTTAAAATGATGTAAATTTGATGTATTATGTCATCAAATTTTGAGAAAGATGTTCGTAGTTGCGACCCCTGCATTTTGCAGAAGGCTCTGTAAAATGCACGTGACTAGTAGTCCCGTGCATTTTACAGACCCTCATGTGAAATGCATGAGACTAAGTCCCTTACTTTTTTTTTGTATGTGTGTAGAAGATAGTAGTATATTTTACTGTATAACATCACATACAACTATCAACATAGAACTATTATTCCATATAATCATACAATAAATTCCATACAACCATATAATTTAAACCATACAGCATTTAATTTATACAACTACATATTTAATCCATGCATATAAAATATATTCTACATTAGTAGAAAGATGGAGACAAGCTCTTGAATCTAAATGTTTTAAAATTAGTAGAACAAAAACAGAATATATGGAGTATATTTTTTAGTAAAACTAGGAAAGAAAGAGAGCCTATTGTACATATTGATGGTCAAGAAATACCTAAAATTAATCATTTTCGTTATTTAGGGTCAATCATTAGGAACGATAGTAAGATAGTAGATGATGTTATATATAGAATTAAATCAGGATAGTTGAAATGGAGAAGTGCTTCGGGAGTGTTATGTGATCGTAGAATACCTATGAAACTCAAGGGAAAATTCTATAGGACGGTTATAAGACCAACAATGCTTTATGGGTCAGAGTGTTGGGCAATTAAAAAACAACACGTTCAAAAAATGAGTGTAGCAGAAATGAGAATGTTGCGATGGTCTTGTGGGTATACACTAAAAGATAGGATAAGAAACAAGTGCATCCGTACTCAATTAGAGGTTACTCCTATTGAGGATAAATGAGAGAGAATAGATTAAGATAGTTTGATCATGTACAACGAAGACCATTTAGTGCACTAGTTAGGAGAAGTGATGAGATAATGTTGATGGAGCTAGGAAATCTAGAGGTAGACCTAATATAACTTGGTTAGAAGTAACTGAGAAGGATATGATTAGGGCTAACTTAACGGATGAGATGACCCACAACAGAGTGGAATGGAAGCATAAGATTCATGTAGCCAACCCTAAATATTTGGGATAAATGCTTGGTTGTTGTTGTTGTTGTTGTTGCTGCTGCTGCCTAAGAGAGTTGAACATGGGACCTTGGACTTTTCTGTAAAATTTTAAAGTCTTCTGGATTTCGGCAGAAAATATATAATTTTTAAACGTCTATTAGATATTTCTATTAGTTTTGTAGGTATTTTTTGTAAAATCTTCAAATTATGTCTTTTTGGTATTCTTACGAGTTTATACAAATTCTATGGATTTTCAATATTTTCTATCTTGTTCACTTACACAAAATTGACATTTATCTCCTTAATTATGAAAACAGATTAGGAGGTGAGCATATTTTATAATATCATTTATTATCTTCATTTTTAAATTTATTTATAAGAAACAAATGCTTAGATGAAGAATTCTTTTTCTTACCCGTTAGGTACCAAATTCAAATCTTTAGATTATCAAAATTTTAAATCTTTATCTATTTTCTATAGTAAATAAATTTTGTAAGTTTTGAGATTTCTATTTTATAATTTTTGGGGAAGTGGTTGAATGTGGAGGTTAAACAATTGTTTATAACTTAATATAATTTTTAACATACTTAAAATCAAATATGAGCTTCTATACATATTAATTAGGACAGGATAGAGCATTTGAAGCTTATACCTATTAAATAAAATTAATTTGGATAGAATATGATAATAATACAATATCTACAAGGATCAATGGTATTTTGGTCCATAGAAACTTTTTTCTAAACTCCCACTTTAAAGGAAGTATGATATGATAAGTTTAACAACTACATCATAAGTTTAACAATAAACTAATAAGTTTAACATCTAAGTCATAAGTTTAATAACTAACTCATAAATCAAACAATTAGTATGTTTAACAACTATCTCTTACATTTAACAACTAAATTAGTAGGTTTAACAAACTAACTCATAAATTTAACAACTAACTAATAAATTTGACATCTCACTGAGAAGTTTAACAATTATCTCATAAATTTGACAACTAACTTATAAGTTTAATAATTACCTAATAAGTTTACCAACTCAGAAATTTAACAACTAACTAATAAGTTTAATCCCTTAGAAGTTATAGAAATTGCAAATAACCTCTAACAAATTGCAGAAAATTGTTGAATTTTTTTTAGAAATTGCAAATAACCAGAAAAAATTACAGAACCCCCAAAAAGTTTCAAAAATGAAAATAACTCACAAAAATTATAAAAAAGCCCTCTGTATTTTTCTAAAATTGCAAATAACCCTCTAAAAATTGTGAAAAATCCACCAAAAATTACAAAAATTGAAAATAAACCAACAATGCAACAAACCCCAAAAAATATGTAGAAATTGTAATACCCTAAAAAGTTACAAAGATCCCTCAAAAAGGTTCAGAAATTACAAATGACCCCCTAAAAATTTATGGAAAATCGCCTAGTAAGTTTTAGAAATTGTAAATAACTTCCTAAAAAATTGTGTAAAAAGCCTAGAAAGTTTCAAAAATTACAAACAACCCTCTAAAAACTATAGAAAACCCTCCAAAAAGTTTTAAAAATTGCAAATGATTCCTAAAAAATTACAGAAAATATCCCAAAAGTTTTAAAACTTGCAAATAACCCCCAAAAATTTGCAGAAAATCTACTAGAAAGTTTTAGAAAATTTTGAAGCCAATGAAGGGGCAAGTTGATAAAGGGCAAGTCAAGGGTAAAACGGATTGTAATTAGGGGTAAATGGGGAATTTTTTTGAAACCATATATTGGGAGTTAATTGCATTTAATACTCACTTTAAGGGTAGGGGCATATGTTGACCAAGTCCTGGGGCTTAGTCGTATTCCCTCTATGAAATTGAGGCCTAAAATCAATTTTCCCCTTTTTGAAGTTCTTGTGCGATTAGCAGGCAAGCAAAATAACCTACTGTTTTAGTTAGTTCAGACAATTTTTCACTAACCGGAGCCAAATTGTCGTAGATTCAGAATCAAACTTCCAATCTCAATCAATCTAGACTTGGAATCACTTGTAAGCTGATGAATTTAGTGTAGCCTAGAAAGATGCGGATCAAGAGACAAAACAAAAGGGTGCTGCATATCACTTGAAATATTAGGAAAATAGACAAGAATAAGCTAACGAATATAGAGAAATAAAGAAGTTTACAGAACTAAGCGATTTGTTCAGGTTAAAAATGCTCAACAAACAAAACCTACAAAATTCGGTTAGCTCACAGTCTAAGAGGCTGTTTGGTTCATATAAAATTTTGGCATTTGGAGTGGATAACAAATTCTAAGATCAAAAAGTGATATTTTTTGGGTTTTTTAATTTCATAGACGGTGTTTGTTTCAATAAAATTTTTGGAATGTTTAATCCCTAAAATGCAAAAAGCAATCATTTTTTAAAATTTGCCAAATCCTCTCAATTAGAGATGATTTAGTAAATCCTATAAATGAGTATGGTTACCCCAATTATTATACCATCATTTTTTTCTCCTGTGAGGAGGTAAGTTCACCAAAATAAGCATATTCACCTCTCATTTTTTTTAATAGAAACAAGTAATAGATTACAAATTCTAAAATTTGTTATTTTATAATTTTAGATTTGAACCAAACAAGATATTACTAATTTTAAAATCTACTTTTCAATAATAATACTGAACCAAATAAAATATTAGAAATCGCAAAGCACGTATAAATCACTAGAAGTGTGAGATTCCCACGACATTATAAATACTAAAATTTTGGAATTCAGAACCCACCGTCCCCAAATCGGCTCAGACCCATTAATGCGGGTACAATGCATCACATCGTGGCCGCTCATCTCTCCTACAAACGCCGCGTACGTCTCTCTCCCACAAAGCAAGTGGGATCCACAAGAAACCAAACAAACAGAAGAAATCGATGAAAGGAAGAACAAAAGAGAGAGGGCGCCGCTCAAAATTCCATCCAAATCCGGGCCGATTCCTTGCTATGTAAGTCCCTCCTCCCTCCCAGGATCACGCGAACAATTGGCCAATTTAAAAGGAAAAAAGAAAATAAAAAAAGAAAAAAAAGCCCCGTCTCTGTCTCTCTCTCGACCCCACATTTTTACAATAATGGATAAACTCCCGTGACTGTTGCAGAATGGATAATGATCCTTTAAATTCCTTTTTTTTAAAAAAATATTTAAGTCCTCTTCTCTCTCCTCTTTCCCAATTGCTCCGAGTCCCGATGAGGCCACCGAGCTCATCTCGTCAACCCTTTTCTTGTTCTGTAAATTGAACAGTGATTTCTGAACTGTTGCAGAAATGGGTATTTAGTTTCTTCATGGGTTTTTTCTGGAACTGAGATATATTGATATGTTTTTGGCTCTCATTTTGATGGGATTTTGAGGAACTGTTGATGGGTGTTGCAGGGGATTGGGGCTCGGTTGGCAATTGGCGAGCTCTGCGCTGAAACTTGGTTTTCGTTGTAAGTATTTGTCATTTAGGTTTATGTTGTTTCTATTGTATATTTTGTACAAATCAATTTGGTGAGTTCTTCCATATTGTGTTCTCATTTGTATATTGTCAAATACAATCTGAGGCCTTTTTTTGTCACAACTCGTGTTGTTATATCATCTCCCACAAGTTTTTAAGTGAACGATTCACTGATTATTTACATCTTGGGTTAGTAATTGACCAGTGATATAAATTTCTTGGTGGCTTCTTGATTTGGTAATTGAGGTTTTTATATTTATGAAGAAATACAGACATTCTCATTGTGAGCACTATTTATTGTGAAGTTTTGCTAGGCTTTGTGTTTTCTGACTATTTGTCTACTGTTAGCTTATGTATATAATTAGCATAAGGTATGCTGTCTAAAAGGCTAGGGCTCGGGCTGTCAAAGAGATTATGATTGAGAATATAAGAGATGAGTTTGCAGTTTGCGTAAAATTTTCAGAGGTGGCCAGTTCTGTTGTTTGAAAGTTGTGTATTTTAATCCAAACCATCATGCTATGAGCAAAATATTCATACATTTTTTAAGGTGGTCGCTGTGTTGCTTGAGAGCTTGCTGTGTACTTTAATTCAGCCTATTATACTCTTCTCCGTGAAAGAAGCATAAATAGACGTAAATAATTTGCGACTCTACCTTGTCTTGGAGACATAAACTCGTAGTTTCTTCACATTGATTATGTCTTTTTAATATTATCGTTATCTGAATTAGAGGATTTTTGGGATTAACATTCTGGTTCATGGGTGTTTAATATGCATATTTTTTTTAGGTTCAAAGTGATGCTATTAAGCAACAGATATTCCCAAGTTCGTGCGCATCTCGGGTATAAATGGATGATTATTTTATCCGTCTTCTTAGATTGGCGTCATGCATAAGCCACCGGCTCGTTAGCTTTATTGGTGAGTTTCTTTCAATTTTGTAGTACCTGATTTCTTTATCTTGTTGTTAGTTTGAACTTTCTTACTGTATACAAAAGTCATCATTTTTGTTCTGCATTCTATATTGTGGCAGTTACTTTCACTGGTACCCAAGTTTGCGAATATTGGGTACTGTCAAGTGCTCGTGTGGTGTTCAGAAAGGTCACTATTTGTGTGATGTATTGTGTGAATCAACTCAAGAAATGTTTCATTTCTTTGAGTGTGCAATTGCATTCTTGTGTCATCATGTCATCATCTATAGTATATAACAAACAATTAAAATATTTTTCCTTCAAAATGAAGCCTCTTCCTTTGAAAATTATGTAGGCAGCATAGCGAGGCTCTATGGAGGATTTGAGAAAGTTTTACAATCAGCTACTAACTTGACCTCACTCTTACTAATCTATCCAAGAAAACCATGGAGAAGAGAGGGGTTTGAATAATCTTAAAAGAGCAGTGGACATCCTCCAAATTCTTTTAAGACAGAGAAATGCTCTAGCATAAGAAAGATAAAAAAAATATTGCTATAGAAACTTTCATTCAATTCGTGAGGCACACATAAATCTGAGAGCCAAATAGACATCTCCAAGTAACATGTATTTTTTCTCTTTATCAACTGTTGTTTTATATTTTTGGGTAGTTTAAAACTATGACACAATGATAATTTTGCAGAGGATCTCTTTTTTGGCCATGATGGAAGATTCTCACATGATCCAGAAGTTTCAATCTCTGGATCTCATGGAAGATCCTTCAGTGCCGTAGCCCAGTCTTCTCAAGATGATTGTTCAACAGCTTCTGAATATGTAGACGCCAAGGTATGTCTTGTCGAGCGTGGAAGGAAGTTGACAGCCCGAAATGAATATCTGTCTGGAAATGGAAGTTTTGGAGCACGTGCTGTAAGAAGAACTAAGTCTTGCATTCATCAGTGGTACAAATTCCTCTCACTTTTTCTTTTTTCACTAATGAAATTCTTGGATAGTTGATCAGTGCTGAACTTTTTTAATCTTTACAAATTGGTCCTGATGCAATATCACAGAAGCATGACATTTTACTGAAATTTATATTTTTTTATAAATTTATACTTATGTTGAACCATCAGATTCAGTTCAGTAATAGGTTGGGTAACTCCCCACAATATCTTAAATCAAAAGAAACAAGTGTCCCAGGTCATAATATGTCAAATCAGGAGAAACAAATGTCCCGGTGTCAGTTCAGCAATAGGTTGTGTAATTGCCCATAATATCTTTAAATCAGAAGAAAAAAGTGTCTCAGGGTCTATCCAAAAACTTTATATTTATTTGATTTCAAGTCCAACTCGATTCTATGTAAAGAAACTTCCCATATCCTCTTAGGTTATATTCTATATTTTGTTTTTCCATATCAAGAAGTTCCATCTTGTGGTTTGGCTGATCATGAGAATAATATACTGCTCGTCGACATTCTTTCTATTCCTTCTTCCCTTCTAAAAGTCTTTTTCAAGCTTCCGAGCTTAAATATGGATGAGCAAATGGAGATATCATAGTTAAAGGAGCAATAAACTCTACTTAGCACTACGTTTTCACTGTTCTCATTGTATATGACATAGTTAAAAAAGAAGCATTGCATGGGTTTGGATGACCATGGAATATATACCACTTGTTAACACCTCTTTCTGTTTTTTCTTATTATTTCTCCTCAGGAAATCCTTTCTAACCCTTTTCACTTTTTAATACTGTATTTTATTTTCCTTTTTTAACATGATAAGTGTCTTCAGGGGCGGAGCCATATAGGGGTACTGCCCCCCACCCCGAATATTAAAAATACATGTATAGGTATTAATATTTTTACTTATATACCTTATAGTTTCCTTTAATTTGAACTTATGTACCCTCAATTTTTTTTGGCAATACTTTTATACCCTAAAGTTCTTAAAACATGCACTTATATATCCTCACTTGTGTTTTGGCGGCACTTGTACACCCTAAAGTTTTTAATAGTTGCACTTATATACCCTAGATTTTTTAAAACTTGCATGTAAATACTCCTAGTTATGCAAATGCGGAAATTTTCCCCAAAAGTGTTCATGCAACACTTGCATATTAAATTTTATTAAATCTAGAACTTTTAACCCTTTGTTTTTGTTAAATTCAGTATTCAAACTATTCTAATTTTATTTGAAAATAGTATTTGGATATGTCTAACATTAAATCTAAAACTATAAAGAGTTAAAAACCGTTCTAAAACTAAAATTAGCATGTGAGCGTTTAGAGAAAAAATTCTCGCACTTGCATAACTGGAGTATTTAAGTGCAAGTTTTAAAAACTTTAGGGTATATAAGTCTTGCCAAAAACAAGTGAGGGTATATAAGTGCAACGTAGAGGAAACTATAGGGTATTTAAGTGCAATTAAGTCATTAATATTTAGTAATTTTCTAGACTATAAGGGCTAAATTGTAAAATTTTCAAATGATTCTTTCTTTCTCATGATTTTTGTAATTTCTATGAGATAGTGATCCCAAATATGGAAGATAATTTTGTGGCTGGTAGACCAAATCTTGGACTTCAAGTGTCTACAAATATATTTTGTAACATTGATGAGGAAGATGCAACATTCAGTTTCAAGAAATGAAGACAAAAAGATTGCTATTGTGAACACTATATTCCAATTGAAGATATGACTCAAAATCTTGTTACGTAATGATCTATATATGCTCTAATCAATTGTGCAAAAAAATATTATATGCTATTGTGTTTAATTATTTTTTGGACCCCCTTGCTAAAATTCCACCACTGTCTGTCTTATATGACGTAGATGTCGAAGTGTCGTATTGTGTTGGCAATATTTTGGAAAACCTGACATATTGTTAACACTTCCCTTCACATGACTGTCCCACTCATGAATACGGTCTACCATGACTATAATTTGGTTTAAAATGTTGGCATGAAACCTGCATGTATGCCTGATCCAGTTAAACCTCTTGCTATACGTGTTAATGTGCATGTTTTTAGCCTCAATAACTTGCCTCAATGCCATTTGATGGATAATGCTGAACAATGTTACAGGTTGATGCTTCCTGTACGTGGCCTTAGACTGGGATGCAGATTAACATCAGCTTTCTGTAGATATTACTGCTCATATATCAGAAGCATCAAAGTACAATTGTCTGGGTAGGAGAATTGGATTTGTCTACATTCATCTGGTTATAACAATAACTTTTCCACCAATTCCAAAATTTATATATCGTACAACTCATTTATTTCACCTTCTCTCTTTTTATGTTTAGTGTATATTGCATAACCTTAATTGTTTTATTTGTCTGTTCATGTCCTTGCTCTCTAGGTTCTTTTGTCGTGTAAAGAGAACTTTGCAGGGATCTTCTGAGGATATCGGATGGTTGGAAAGAACTGAAGGATTACCTCCTGTTGAGGACGGAACTCCTCGATTCATGGAGTTGCTTAGCGACATAAGGTATTCCTCTAATTATTACAATATTAATAAAATTTCCCAGTGTGCTCCATAATTTCATAGTATTGAATAGGAAAGGACAAAAAAAACTACTAGTACTTTTTTCGCACTATTTAGATGTACCTTATCTGTTTAATTTAGATATATCCTTCAGAGTGGTATGATATTGAACAACTATGTTTGAAGGTAAACACTTTCAGCTTTTAGTTTTTGTGAGCAAGGCTTCATGCCCAGATTCTATTCTCTGAGGGCGAGTATCAACTTGAGAAATTCTAAGTTCAAAAGGGCCCTTAAATTTATGCCTATTGAGATATGTGAAGCTACCTTCAAGCAGAAACTTCTGGATCTTATCACTCTCTCAAGATTGCTTTGATCAGACTTTCTCCCACTAGCGGGTCAAGAGGATTTCTGATAAATTGCATATCTCAAGCATTCTGCTGCAGTTATCTTCTTGTTATTGTTGAGTATTCTTGTGAGAGTATGGTCCCGCATCGAATAGGATAAGAAAGATTAATGGGTTTTAAATAGAAGTTGGAGCCAATACCTAACAGCTTAAGCTTTTGGGTTAAAATTGGTTCCTAACCTCTGTTTAAGGCCCATTAGCTCTATAGTGGGCTGGATTTACTCCCCATCATTTATCCGCGGTGTTACTTTTGATGAGTCTGCTATGTTCCACCAGAAACGATCATCGGTTTCAGATGATAAGGCACGCACTACAGAATATAAGGTGGAGTTAGAAATTCGTGACTCAGCTCTTCAACAGGATAAAACTACGGGAGTTCACCAGCCAAATCCAGTTCAAATAGATGAAACACCTCAGCAGCTACACGAAGAGCGGGAATACACTATTGCTAAAGATTGGTCTAGACGAGATATTCGACCATCGCAAAGATATGAAGATACGTTAGCTTATGCATTGTCGGTTGATAATTTTGTGCCATTCAGCTATTTAGGAGTTACTTCAGGTGATGGCTTCGCTAAGAGTTACAGTCGTCGTGCGGACAATTCAGTCAATTTGTTGAGGAGACCTCCTTCAGTTGGTAAGTTCAAGCCAGGCTTGAACTTGATCGATACATGCCGCACTTAGATGTCCTGCGGGGCTATTGGAGAAGGTGGAGCAAGTTAGCTTATTTTGGAATGATGAATTTTCTACGTATTTGAGTCAAGGTGGAGATTTGTTAAAAGTTACCTCATATACTCGAAAGTCTCTTGGCTTGGTTAAGTGTGGGTTGAGATTGAATAGGATAGCAATTCCTATTTGCTATTGGCTGAAGATAAGGACAAAGCAACATGGGATAAGAATTCTTATTTGAAAACATTATCTTAAGAATCCATGGCCAATTAAGAACCAATCATAATCCAACTTGGAGAGGTATCAGGATATCAAGTTGTCCCTTTATATATATCAACCAAATCTCATCCTGCAGCGTGCATCAATCTCAATTTTTGTTTTCGTAAGAAGTCCACCTGAGAGCTGCAGCATAAATTCGATCTCAAGCTAAAGTTCTCATAAATGGATTTTAAGATTGGCTCTCTATTCTTGTTTCTCTAATTAATTAGAGATTGTGAGAGAGATTATATTGAGATTATTGGGGTGTTATTTGAGATTGTGTGATTGAAAGATTCCACTTTGTATTCCTCACAATTTAGTAAAGCTATTCTCCTCCTTCGCCCGTGGATGTAGGCTACAAGCCGAACCACGTATATTTTTGTGTTCATGTGTTCTTGATATTTTTCGTGCTTTCGTGTGATTGATATCAAGTTTTAAAAAGAATTATTTCCAAGAGAAACAGATAGGTTCTTTAAGTACATGAGCTGATGCATGGAGAACTTTTCAAACTTGTCTCTTATCCTCTCGAGCAAGGTTTTAACCCGTGTCATTCTAGTGGTATCAGGTGTTATGGTAACATCAACATTTTTAGATCAGAATACCAGAAAATCAGCAACTCAGCAACGACTTCTAGCTTAACATGAATAAGTAGAAGAATTAATTTTGTTTGGAATATCTTCTTATTAATTATTGAAGATAAACATACTCGGTTTCTGAGTTCTATTAATAGCAAAGAAGTCAAGGTTTGTAATAGATTTAAATTAACTTAATAATTGAAGTATATCACAAATTTTAGGTTAAACACAATTTAATGAGTAGTGTTTCACTAAAATAAGGAGCTCAACTCATTATGATATGATCTTTTATATTGTATTACCAAATATTGTGGACATATTTGGAGATAAAAGTGTGTCATTGTCTCAGGCATTCAACTCTATTGTTAATTCTTTAATAGATAAATATGGAGACCTAAAAACTGAAAACTATTAGACTTTTCAGATCTTTGTATGGAGTTCACAGAAACTGGCATTTTGTTATTAAGATGAATTAATGTAAAAACTATATCAAACCTATAGCATTCATGTATTAGTGTATACTAATTGCTTCTTTTGTGGCATGGCTAGATTTGTTTCCTTATCCCATATTTACGGACAAGAAACTCTATTTAATAGATAATATCTAATCGTGTTTCTTGGTGTCTCTTCATTTCAGAAATGGCCAACATTGTCTTCCCAACACTCTGGTTTATTTATTAATTCCTGGTGAGATGTTATTTTTGTTGTTTTAAAAGTGTTCGAATCATCTGGTTGCTTCTGTACACTATCTCTTGATTAAACTGATTGTTTGCAGGGCTCTTCAGCAATCACAGTCCATTATATTTTGTGAATACCAAGAGATTTTTCTCTAAGATGGGTCTAACTAGTCATATTGCTAAGATTCATAGTGAGGTAAAGTGGTAAACAGATCCCAAATTGACCTTCTTGTAATAATCAAACTACTTAGCTTTCAAATGGCTTACAAATCTTGATCAAAAGTTTGTCAAAGTTTTGCTTGTCGAAATTTTTATGTGGAAATGTTTATGATCTTAGGGTTAATTGAACATAGATCCCTTGAGTAACTTGTTTTGCCCTTACTACCTCGATAGTTTCATTTAGCAGATAGACCCCCTGGGGTTTTTTTTTAAAGTTCTTTTACCCTCAGCTAGACTCTACTAAATTCACCCGTGGGCAATATCTGCCAAAATATCGCAAGAAGTAAAAGATTCAAAAATTTATAACTCAGGGGGTCTATCTGCAACAATTAAACTCCAGGGGTAGCAAGTGCAATACAAGGACACTACAGGAGGTCTATGTGCAATTAACCCTCGATCTTATCGCAAACAAGAGTTAATAATTATATTAAGTTCATTGCTCGACCTAATGTCTTCAGGTGTCTTTTAGGCGTCAGTGGAGAAAAATGCTTGGGAACTGAAGCAATACGTTGAGGAGCTGTACTGGGGATCTGGGAAAAAAGTACTGCTTCTTGGGCATAGCAAAGGTGGTGTTGATGCTGCTGCTGCACTTTCTATGTATTGGCTGGATTTGAAAGACAAGGTTGCAGGTCTAGCACTTGTCCAGAGCCCATATGGGGGTACTCCAATTGCTTCTGATATTCTACGCGAAGGTCAGATTGCTGACAAGGAGGCTCGCAAGATTATGGAATTCATTATATGCAAAATCATTAAGGTATTATAATCTATATATTTCATTTTTCATCACAAATTGGTTGGCTTATTCTGAAATTTGAGAAACTGGACAAACAAACGATAGCAAAATGATGTTTATCTGAAAAAATTTCCTTGATTATGGAAAAATGATAAGTCCAGGTTTTAGGATAATCATGATACCTTTAGATTAGAAAATAGAGAATCTGTTTGGCAGGTAAAATCACAACTTAATTCGTTCAGTATCATAATATTTGGTTTATTTCATCTTTTCGAATATCAATAGATCTACAAAATCGGAATTTGTGATTTTGACAGCATTCACTCAAATGTGCAATTTATCTTTTATTTTGAGCTCTTTCCATTTACAATAAATAAGTGAGCTATTGGCGATCAGAGCTCTTGTTTATGAAGCAAAACACTTAAAACGTTCTGTTTTTTCCCCCTATTTCTAGTTTTCTGATACTAATTTTACTACTTGATTCCCTGGGATCGCACAGCAATACTCTTGTAACAGTAGTCCTCACGTACTCCCATGCTAAGAAACAAACCTTAAGTTCTCTTTTAAATCTTCTAACTAGTTATTTTGCACTCCCATATTCTCATTTGCATCACAAATAAGGTGGCATTGTATGTGTGGCTATTTTCGCTAATTTTTTGACATATCCCATAGGGCGATATGAGGGCACTCGACGATCTCACCTATGAGAAACGTAAGGACTTCATCTCCAAACACAATTTCCCCTCAAACCAAATCCCAATAATCTCCTTCCACACCGAAGCAAGCATCGCCCCCGGCGTCCTCGCCACAATGTCTCTCATCGCCCACGCCGAGCTTCCGTGGGTCCCAATCCCCGGTTTCCTCACAGAATCCAATGCTCCCGACCCATGCTATGTGGGACCTGCCAAGGTCCCCGTTGTTATCCCCATCGCCGCCGCAATGGCAGTGAGCGCTCTGCACTTGAAGATGCGGTACGGCGAGAGCAGTGATGGTTTGGTGACGCGTCGGGATGCGGAGGTCCCGGGGTCGGTGGTGGTGAGGCCGTCTCGGAAATTGGATCATGCGTGGATGGTGTATTCATCGACGAAAAAGGATGATGTCGAGGGCGATTCTAGTCAGATGTGTGAGGCTTTGTTGACGATGCTCGTGGAGATGGGCAGTGTTAAGGAAAAGACTGTGCATTAGACATTAGCGGATGAGGTAGCATATTGTAATTCATAGGGGTGCGCCTTGTATCCAAAATATAATTAGTAGAGAAAGTACCTTGACATGAAGAAAGAGAGGGTGGTAGTTTTTTAGACCATGAGTGCTTGTGGTTAGGGTGTCTGAACTCAAGATTTTGCTACACTTTTGTACTGTGGCAACTAGACCATTTTGTCTCCATCATCATCAGAAGCTTGATGGAACTTTCTTAGGGTGTGTTTGACAACTCCACAAAACTTATTTTAGACGGTATAATCTTGGTTGAAAATATTGTATTTTGTTTTTAGTTTGGCAAAAAGTTGAATCCACGTTGAGTTAGTTCTTTCTAGTTTAAAATCTAGCCCTGAGAGTAGTACTATTTTGAAATCACCAAACACATCTTTAGTTTTATTGTGTGTTTGGCAACCACTACAAAATCGGGTCAGGATTAATCCTTACTTTGTTTTAAACAAAATTGATTTTGTTTTAGACCAAAGGGAAGGTGGTCTAAAACAAAACGCGTTTAAAGTCTAAATTGGTCCTTAGAAACACCGGGTCAATCTTAACTCGAGTTTTACACAAACAAGTTTTCTTCTCAAAATGAGGCTAGGTTTGAATCTAGCCCCGTGTTGAGGAGTCGCCAAACGGGCTATTAAGATTCAGCTTTTGGTTGAAGGGAAACGGGACTGTGATAACCAAGTTTCTCGTCAAAAGCAAAGCTATTTAGTTGTTGTCGCTGCGGTACCAACTGTAGGTTTGGTTTTTATTTGAGATTCCGGGTCAAGGTTTGTCCCAAAAAATGGCAGCTGAAGGCAATTATAAGGAAGATTTCTTACGAAATCTGTTGATTTTGAAGGTGAAAAAATAAACTATTCTGAATGTTTTAACTTTGAATTATGGTTCTTTCAATATTAACATGCTTGTATCAGTTAGTTCACTATAGATAATTTGGTAGATTTTGTTACATTTTGATGGTTCTCATAATACAGAACAACAGACGTATGTACCGTTGTATTATGTTAGATATTCATCGTTTTCGTTTTCTTACGTCTGATTAATTTGTATCCGTATTTGATATTGATGCACAGTATAAAACATATTTATATCGATATCCATGGTTAACGTCATATCCGATCCATATTTGATCTGCTTGAGCCTCTACCCGGACTCCATTCAGATCAGTAATCCAATCAGATGCTCGCTGGTCGCGTTTGGATCCATCACTTGAGATATCCGTATTTGTTGCATCTCCTCTCGTAACATAAAGTAGGTGGATTTCTATGTCAATGGTTATTTGCTCAAATTCAAGTATATGCAATTAGAATTCAGAAACTTGACCAAGACTTGCAAATAGCATGTGCTGCGATATTACGGTATAATAATTGGACCAATGTTAATTCCTGTGATCATCATCAGAAAGCAACAAACGCTCTTTCTCAGAACTCTCTCTCTCTCTCTCTCTCTCCTGTCTATTCCATGCTCACCAATAAGTTCAAGATTCCTAGCAGGAACACTAACTGCAGGAACAATTATCCTTTTTTTTTCCATATTACAAAGTTAATACTTTCAACAGGGTCGAAGTATTTGATTCACACTGAGCTATCTGTGGTAGTTATTATAATCTTCAACGCCAGAAGTCGTTAGCATTTAATGTTAGTTTGACATACATTATTAGTTCACAAAATGTCACTCGTTCAAAACGAAATTAAACACTGTAGCTAATGGACCGTGTCTTTGTTGATATGTGAAATAGTCAGACTTGGACCAGATATCTCATCATGGATCCTGATATGCGAGATCCATGCTTAAAAGGTTAACGGGTCAGGTGAAGTATAATGTTGGTCCATTTGACCCGTTAGAAGCCTGAACTTGTCAACAGCGTGCGTGCCAAGGCTGCAAATATTTTGTGATGGATGATGCCCTCTTGCTAATTATATATTCATCTATAACATCAGCTAGGTGGTTGCATCTTATTATTACTGATGCAAGACAGGAGGTTAAATTTTTTTTTTCTTTTAATACCTTGTTTCAGAAAGGGACTTTTCCGGGGACAGTTCACAGTAAAAATTTATTTTGGCAAGGGACCTTTGTAATTTTTTTATTTTTTATTTTTTATTTTTTTTGTCATCCTGAATTCCTGGTGTATCTCCACTCTTTGCATTGAATATTATATATGTCCATTTGGTATCCCAGTAAGTTGGTGAAAAGATGGAGGTATCTTTTGGCAGTCTAGATTCCAGTCTAAAAATTAAATGTGCGAAGGACGAGATAAATCACCCTATAATCCTATACAAAGAAACATTTTGTGAGTCCAGTAGGCTGGAAATTTTAGATTTTTAGATTAATCAGTCAACAACTTTCCTTGCCCGTGCTCGTTTTTTCCTCACGTGCAGTCAATAGCACATGAAGAGTAGTAGAACATCAATAATTTTATTTTATTTTTTGTTAGTTAGAGGAACATTCATTAATTGTTGTGAATGAGTAATCTCTTTGATTATTTAGTAAATTCAAAGTTGCAAAGTATTTAAAGCCCTCAAGTTCTCATAATCTCTCATCTCTATTATCAGTTTCACACACTCTTATATATCAAGTGAGAAGCATGGAGGAATATGAGTACATTAACACTGAACTTGGCCTTGCAATTCAAGGGAACTTCATTTACAACAAAAACTCCAAATTTCCAACTTCAACGAAACTCGAAGAGGAGGAGGAGGAGAGACCAAGGAAGAAACTTCGGTTATCAAAAGAGCAATCTGCCTTTCTTGAAGATAGCTACAGAGCTCACAATAAGCTCACATCGGTAACTATATGTAGTCTGCTTACTTTTTTTGTTTTCATATTATAAGCCATATTCTTGGACTGATATATTTATTGCATTCTGTGTTGAACCAATATGTTATTTCAATAGTACCAGAAGCGAGAGGTTGCTGAGAAGCTAAATCTTCGGCCACATCAAGTAGAAGTTTGGTTTCAGAATAGACGATCAAGGTAATGCAAAATTTGAATTCTCTCTCATGCACATATGTGTGTATAGTGAATATATGTATTTTCTTTTATGTGTTCGTTATTTATGAGTTTGCATAGCAACTGTTGCAGGACGAAGATTAATCAGATGAAGATGGAGTGTGACTATTTGAAGAAGTTATGTGACAGTTTAAGCAATGAGAACCAGAGGCTACAGAGAGAGTTGTTCAAGCTAAGGAGATGGGTGAAGCCCGAGCCAACTCCCCAAGCGAACTAAACCTAGTTACATGTTTTCTTGGGGACACAATTCGAAAATCTTACTGCCATTTGGTTACCTCGAGATCTTTTGAGTACTTGGACATCTTGCTTTTCAAGTAATTTTAGTAACATCGCAACTTTTGTATATCATATTGATACATACAAACTAGTCCAGACAATTGAGTGACACGGGAGTATCAATCGATCTCTTCTTGTTTTTCATTTTCATTTACACGTACATGTTAACTTCAGGGTATAAACATAAAAATTTGCCATGTTTCTTTGTTTGGATTCAAATAACAAGATGTTTATGGATGGACAGTTTCATTCTGAGATAAACTAACTTATTTTCTTAATCCTTGAATTATCTTGATTCTCAAATAGAATAATTAAGTCTGCAGAGGGTATAATTATGTTTCATGGCATAGCCGTAGTTATAGTTACAAGAAGTTTAGAATCGCAATAAGCTAGAACTTTAGTTGCACAGCATGCTTCTCAACTAAAGGATAAACAAATATACATTGTGAAATTTAAAAGTGACATAAAAACGATGTTAAATTAACTTTTATACGAGTCTTCATAGCCAACCCAGTAGTTATAATTAAGTAGATTAATCAGTAGAAATATTTATCAAGTTATCGACTATGAACTATACAATCTAAACCTACAACCAATAAGATATAATTTAAACACTCATTCATTTCTTATAAAAGCAACCAGATATAAATATGAAGATTCGGAGTTAAATTCAGGCTCTCCTAATTACACGGCTGTTACCAAAAGATGCAATTTTCTGTTAAAAAAACAAAAAGTAATCACATCCACACGCATAGAAGTCAGGAAAACTAGAAAATAACGGATTTACCACTCCCCAGATCGCTCCCCTCAAAACGCCGCATAGAAGTTTCTATGCAAGAGAAGGATCCACCGTCCAATTCCTATCCAGACTTAAAAACAACATCCCATAAAAATTCCCGCATAGTGTTTCTATACATTTGCGCGGCCCGTCGTGCGTAGACGTTATGTAAGGGACTCCGACAAGGAGCTGAAATTGGTAAGATTTTTGGTAGTTTCATTGGATTTCATTCATTTTTTTTTTATTGTCAAAATAATAAGATAGGGGTTAGGGATCGGTGGATCTGCGCCGTCCGATCTTGAGAGGGAGGATGGCATCGACGGCGGTGATGAAGAGCGGTGGCGGCGGCGGTGGCGGGAAGGGGAAAGGCCTGGCCTTGTCGGATGACAAGAAGAAATCTGTAGCTGTTGTTTCTAAATCTGAGGTACAATAGTTTCTTAATTCGGTTTTTTTTAATAATTCAGTGACTGGTGGAGGGTGATTTTCATTGAAAATTGGCATCTTTGAGAGAATTACCTTATTTTTTAATCAAACTTTACAAATCTACGTTTTGGAATGTAACAGTTGTTTGTGCTGAATTTATTGAATTGGACTAATTTATGATTGGATATTGATTTGTTTGTGCAAAATTGGGCATCTTGAGGGAGGATTTAGGTGCCCCTGTGTGATTATTTTAGTTTCATCACAGGCTTCATTATTTTAATTGGGAAAATTGATCTTATTATGGGAATAATGGGATATGTTTCTGGATGATTGGATCGTGCTTCTTTTGAGCTAAAGTTGGCATCTTTGAGGGAATCTAGAGAGCTAACTTCATTCGGATACTGCCATGATTTTTTGAGATGTTGAAGTCTGCATTCTCGCTGTTGGATCCTTGGGCTTATGGGTTTGGCTTCCTCGTGATTGGAATGGTGTGCTGTTTAGTTAAATCTGGCATCTTTGAGAAAGTTTAGATGATTAGTTGCATTAGTTGTTTAATAACTTTGTGCTTACTTGTGAGGCTAGAGATTATAGTGCAATTCTATTGGTGTTTCTCAAATCATTCCTTTTGGCTGATAATAGAAGTGGATCAGTTTAGTCTCCGTTTTGTTTGGTTTACCTCAATCGATTGATATTGGAGATCCCTGGTTGATTTCTTTAGATTCTTGCTTTTAATTTTTGGTGACTGTTGCTGGAGGATTGTTCTAAGGAGTGATTTCTTAGTGATTCCTTTTGTAATCATCTAATGGCTAGTTATGCCATCTTCATTAATAAAATTTACATGTCTGTCCAGGGACCTGTGTGAAGTTCCCAGTAACGAAAAAAAAATTTTTTTTTTTTGATAAATTGCTCCTACCATATGTTTTTTTTAAAACATGAAAATTTGCTGGTGGATAATATTGACATGAGATTACTTTGGTTTGCCCCATGAGTTTAAAGAGTGAAGTGATCAAAGAAGTTGTTTAATTAAACTTAATGTCTTGATTTAGATGTTTGTGCAAAGACTGTGCTGGTATCGATATTATGTTTGTGCGTTATTGGTGTTTTGCCAGGGAGTTCATTAATCATATGTTGCCACATTGAAAGTCCATGGTCTTTCATTTCTTTTTGCCTTTCCTTCCATGCCTTTCATCTTTCATCTCTACATAAACATGGTCATAACCAATGTCGTATGTGCGATGTTTGCTTTTTCTAGACTGAATACTGCTAGTTTTCTGCTTAATTGATTAATGTGTTTGTGTATTCTCTTGTGCTTGGTTATGGGACGAAGGTAAAAGGAAAGGCAACTAGTTCTTCATCAAAGACAATCACTAAGAAAGTTACTAAGACAGCCACAGTTAGAGCCAAAGCACAAAAGAAAGTCTATACTTTGCCTGGCCAGAAGCATGATCCTCCAGAAGAGGTTTCTTGCTATACTTTATCTACATTGTGTTACTTTCTTTTTTATTTGACACTTTGTTTTCCCGAAAACTTTTATCTTATGATTTCGATTCTGCATGGCAGAGGGAACCCTTGAGGATATTCTACGAATCCTTGTCAAAGCAGATTCCAACTAGCGAAATGGCAGAATTTTGGTAAACACCTGCCTTTCCTCATGAAACATTCGCACTTTTTCTCTGATATGTTGAATTATAAGCATTAATCCCTTCTCTAATGTAATTCTTTCAACTATGTCATATTCCTTCTTCATGTTAGAAGGTATGATTTATGGTTTCTTGAAGTTTTCTGGATCATTATTAAGTGTCAGTGATATTTGCTGTAGTTCAATTGAAATTTAAAGTAGTGTGCACAAGTATTCTGGTACTTGAGTATTTGGTCTTTCCTCCATAATTTCACATATAAATTGTTCATAATTTTGATGTTAAAGCATGAAGCAAGTGGCGAGTACAGAGAATCAAGATTCCCTAGCCTCCAATTCGGTTAGATGCATGTTTATATATCTCTCAATTCTTTGGTACAGTACATCAGGACGTTGTACGAACACACTATGGTAATCTTGTGCATCAAATTAGCTTGAGAGTGTCTTTGTATCTCTTTTACCAGGGTTGCATTCAGTATATCCTGATTAGTTTAATGATTACTAAAACAAGTGTTACTTGCAAATCTCACTAGTCTATTATTGCTGGTCGAAATCCTGTAAAACTTAATTAGGTGTAAAGCAATCAGGCGAGCCACACTTGGTGTCTGACTTTCACAAAATCAATTGATATTCAGTTGTAGGTATCTTTTGAAGTTAGCATTTCAAGTATGACGAGAGTTCTCTTTCTTCCTACTTTTATATTGCTCTGCTTTACAAATCAAGAGATATGGAAGGAAATTATATGATAGGATAGCCAAATTGAAGATCCACTTCCCGAGTAATGAATACCTCACCTTTTTGAACTCCAAATCCAATCTGTATCTACAAATATGCCTCTTTTTATGTTCAATCAGGTGCATAGGGTCAACTTTTTTTCTCTTCCTCTTCACCACCAAAACCACCCACAATACCTTACCAACTTACTGGTGTTCAGCATTTAAATTCTATTTTTATCCATGAAATGCTGTTGGTGTTGTATTGCCTAATTATCTTTGGAAATTACGGAAACCAGTAGTCTGAGTCTTAAGTCATATAACATCCAAAGTGGAAAGTAGTTTTTTCCCTTTGAAAGGAAATGCATTAGCCTACTGGTTTTCATTGTATATGATGAGCTAGATTGTAGACAGATGTTATGGTTTTGTCAAGGTGTTGGCATTGACAGGCTTCAGCAGAGTCGGAATGATGTTGAAGTCCTGCACAAATTTGAATTGGGAGAGCCCTCAGAGAGGAAGTCATAGTATGAGATTTCTGCATTCATCTGTTGTGTTATTTTCACGTTCATTCATAAGTTTTAGCATCAAGTGAGATTTCCCTTTCAAAGTAATATCTGAAATATAGTGATTATTACCGATGCTCATTGAACTTATGATACTTTTCAGCATGTGGCATTTTTTAATAACACTAGCCTCCATTCTATATTGCTGTTTATTACTCATATAAAGTTCACATTTTCGTCAGTAGATAGCATCAAGATAACAGCTAAGTGGCATTGTGACCGTTCTAAGTGCCCCGTCATTCCTTTGTTTGCAAGTTTGGGATATTTTTTAAATAATGAGGTATTAATGCCTTCGTAAATGTTATTTTCATACAAAGATTGAACATCTCACAATATTCGTTTCATTTCCCCATACAGGATGATGGAACATGGGTTGTTATCTCCTGAAAAAGCAAGGAAAGCCTACGAGAGAAAGCAAAAGAGGCAGCAGCAAATCCGAACGGGCACTCCAGTCAAATCTACGAAAATGGAGAGGCCAGAGAGCTCAAAGAAAGTGCAGGTTTCAAAAAGTGTAGATGTCAAGGCCAAGAAGAGAGTTAACTACAGCGACGACGATGATGATTTCATCGTAAAGCGCAAGAAATGAAAGTCGTAAAATATGATATGAAGCTTATAGTGTAGCTAGATCCACCAAAGTGTAGCCTGCTGTTTCAGATTCTAACTTGTAGTTCAAGTTTGGGGGCAATAACGGCAAGGATCAAGCAAAATACTTGCATCTTATGCCAGATAAGCTCCAGACATTCTTTGTATTCTCTTATATATATATATATATACAATAAACAATAATCAGTTTTATACAATAAACAATAATCAGCTTGTTCTTGTCATTTAAGTAATTTAAATATTTTCTCAAATATATATTAAAGGAGTAGTCAAAAGTTCAGTGTAGATATGGAAATGTCCCACGTTGCTCAACTTGCTTTTAGGTTTTCTCTTATCTAAGAACAGATTAGCTTTCTTTGTTTGATCAATTGTTTCAGAACTTTGTTCATAAATGTTCTGTCACCTGCTCATCAGATTATTCATGAATACTTGCTATTACATATCAACCGAGGTCCTCTTACATTGATAACCATTCTTTGTCATTTTTCCACATTTATGCGTACGTATATACTGTTCTCTTTCTAGTGGTTAGCAAATTATATACAAGTTTATTGGACCCACGAGGGTCCAGCCGAGTCAAAGTCTCAAGTTAAACTCTCTTAGGGAGCACCAAAGGAAATTAATTCCGTGGAATACTCAAGGTCGTGCTTTTGGCGGGTGCCCCTTAGCCACGCCCGGAGAGTTGATACCCATGATTCGAAGGATCGTGGGGAAGTTTCCTCATCAAAAATAAATAAATAAATAAATAAAAATGAAAATATACAAGTTTTTCCGGAACTGACTCCTGCCATTCTCACGTATGGAAGTGCTTTAAGACATGATATATCATTTGCATGTGTTTTCATAAAAGTATCGCGGAACCAGTTTGACCCAATTGTTGAATTAGATATAGAGTTTTATAAATTTAGGGAAACCATTGTTATAAAAATGAACTTCCAATAACATGCGGTCATAGAGACCCCAAAGCACTGTAAAATATCATCAGTATCAACATATCATCAGTATCAACTGGCCCACTTAATTGTTATCTAAATCAAGAATCAAGAATGTAGTCCAGATCAACAATCAAAAAGAAGGCACGTCAGGTATAATAATTGCATAGATTGAAGCATATTATTCACAGATTGTACAGTTTAACAAACTATGAACTTTCTAGTCTTTCCTTAACGTGATGAAGTAAGAAAAATGTAACGAGTATGGATGCTAAAACAGGAAGATTTTCCTACTCTTAATCTCTTGGAGCAGCTCCTGAATCATCCGAGTGGTGACTGGTCGATTAACTGCTATTGCCGTTCATCTCCTCTATGTTAAACATGATCAACATTACGAGGAAATTTTTCGATAACAGTAGTAGTCCTAGAAATAGATTGCTTTTGTCTGATGAGAGCTTCTGATGTACCTCGGCTTGTTGCATGAGGGTGTTGAACTATGACGAGTAACGGATCTACAGAGTTTTTGCAGTGGGGAGAAGGAAAAGAAGTTGGCTGCAAAAAGAGAGGGCATTGAAGAAATGATTTCAGTAGGACTAAAGAAAATGGGTGAATCAGATGATACTATTTGAACTTTACTTACCACCCCAACATGCCATTCTTGTGATGTCAAATTGTTGAAATCAGCTGCATCCATTTCCTACAGAATTGTAGATTAGGAAATCATATGGCAAGAAACAAAAATCTTTCGTATAAGCTATAAATTTTATTATGAACAATAGCATGCTGATTGGACAATTATGAACAGTAGCATGCTGATTGGACAATTAATGAATCAGATTCATACCAGTAATACACCACATACAAAAAAGAGTCAAATTCAGGTTGTTTACAGTATACAATAAAGATGATGAAAAAAAATATTTAACCCGAATCATTGGTTACTTTTCTAAAATGTCTCTTCAGTTGAGAATGGAGCATTCAATTTCAGAAAATTAACCGAGCCCGTAAAAATTTTTTGCAATTATATGAGTTCCATAGAGTAGAGTGTACCATGCTGTATATAGGGGCCACTGTAGTCTCCCATTTGAGCTTCATGGTAGGAATTACAGGGAAATTTGGCAATGCTTCCTTTGTTCTAAATGTCCACCTAGAAGAGAAATGACGTTAGAATTCTTAAGTAATTTAAGAGATAACTACAAACTACTCCTTTCCAGCAATCTTCTAAAAACAATGATAAAGACTGATATATTTATTTGTGCAATGCTTAGCTACATATTTTTTGAGTAGCAACGCTTGACTATAATTTACAATTGGGTTACTCATTTCAACCAGTAACAAAATACTAGTGAAGTTAAAACAAATTTAAAGCATGAGGTTTGTACATAGGTATGGTATAACAAGTAACCTATTATTAGTCTCTTTAACCTACCCAATGTACAAAAATATGCAGAATTGTGCCCATTCTCTAACCAACAATCGGAACCAATAACTCTCTGGTGTCGCATCAGCATTCATATAGACCTGAAAATCAAATATTAGGAATGTTCATAAAAGGGAGCCTCAGAATTTTGTTACTGTTAAACATTGTAATATCTGGTGACCCTACCAGAATTTCAACCACAGCTACAATCTGCATTGCTCCTTGAAATTTCCTGATTTGTGAAAAAAAGTAATGCAAATGGATAAGGTCTAGTTACTCCTCTTCTTATCACTTAAGATACCACATTTCATAAATATAAGTAGATACCAATGAACTGAACATAAATCGCGTACTTGAACATAATGTACTTTGTACGTAGAGCACCATGCATCGTCTGCATATCCCCATGGTCTATAGAATTTAACTGCTCACGCAGGATGAAAAGATTCTGGGAGATGTAACGGAAGATCACATAAAAAGATAAAGAATAGTTCAGCAGCATGAGTACCTGGATTAGAAGTAATAAGATGGAAATATTAGCTTCAAATCAGATAAAACTGCATAACCAAAATTGAAGTCAGTTTTTCAAAATATGCTGCGCAGCTGCAGTTAACTCGAAATTCCAAACAATTAACAGTGGGCGACGATGAAGAATAATCAAACTGGGAATAAGAAACCCACTGTGAAGTAAGGGACAGCAGCTTTATAACCAACAAGAGTCAAGTAGACAATACAAGCTAATCCAGCAGTCTTACGCCTCTCAGCTAGCGACATACGCTCATACATGATACAGTAACCATGTGATATGAGCAGAAATGACACTAAAGAGAAAGTTTGGAAAAGTATTCCAGTTACATAAACTCCAAATGAAATCCACAAAGAGCATATCTGAAACTTTGTGCATGAATACCTGCATGAAGCACATGAACTTAGATATCTTAAAGGAAGTATTCAGAGAAAAGGAAAGATATATACATTTCTGTAAATGTAAATAAAAAATAGTGTGTAATTAGGTACTGGATGCAATCTAATGAAAATGTAGTTTTGTACACCTGGCACGGGATGCAATCTGATGCTCTCCATTAGATGAATGCTAAGACAGACAATTCTTTTTTTTTTTTTTTTTTTGCTAATTGAAACGGCCAAGCGCATAAAAATCCAAGCATTTACACGGGGGAAGATATTTCATGAAATTTGTTTATGATCCTTAGTGTCAGTATAACATTTAGGTCTAAAGATATAATGTCATATATTGGCATTTGATTCATTTAAATAGACTGCTGATTAAAGCACATAATTCAAAAGTTCAAATATTATATTAATCTATATTTAATATAAATAAATAAGTAATATATAAAAATACATGCATGTCACACATCTGACACACTAGGGAAGAAAATAGAAGAAAGGATGCAGAAATTTTGAATAAAAAGGGATTTTTATGACTATAATACATTGAAAGAAAATACAGATAGATCATAATCCCATAGCATTCATATTATTGAGACTTGTCAGCTGGATTATGTAAGAATACAAGCTTTTTTCGAATATATCTGCTCACCAGAACGCAAATGATAGTACCAATTGCAGGGTTTTGATTAATGGCACAGAGGCCATCATCCATTGTAACTTGCTCACCTGCAGAATACCAAAAACGCATATAACCCCTCAAATAAAATTAGGGTTTTTTCTTTTACCTAATTTCCAAAGCCCTAGAGAGAAGAAAGGTCATATTTGGGTGAAAATTGAGACCTGAAGATTGCGATTCTTCCAAGTGTTAAGAGTCCAATAGAGAGCAGAGAAGCACCAGAGCCCGAGAAACCCCAGGTAGAACGATGGTAGCACCCGATACGAATCGTCCACTGCTACCAATTCCATCAAGTTGAAGCTCGAACTCGCAGAAGAAGAAGCAGCTTCCTTTTATTCCCCTTTGGTTTTTGGAGAAATAAAAATAATGGAGAAAGGGGGAAAAAAAGACTCCTTTGAATATAAATGGGCGGGCGGGAATCGGGCTTATTACGGATTTGCCCTCTATCTTCTCCCAAGTTTCGAAGGATAGTTTGGTCTTTAAAAGTATTTGCTCAATTCTAATATTCTAATCAGAGGAGAAGAGCGTTAAGGAGAATGTAAAGATTGTGATTCTGGTTTAAAGGGAGTTGTTAACTGAAAACAACGCTATAAGCAACTCCATGTTATCAGGATTGAGTTGGGGGAGTAAGTGGCGAAATAATTTCAAGTATCTCACATTTTGGATTAATTACAGATAGACCCCTTGTAAAAAAAATAATAAATCAATTTTTTTAATTCTAGTGTTGGTTATGAGATTAGTTTAGAGTCTAATACAAGGTTTGCGTAAGTAAGTAGCTTGGATTATGAGATTTGGAGATGAGCCTGTTTGTAGGTATGTTGGTCTACCAACTCCCAACTCTCTGATTTTGATGGAACAGGTGTTTCAGTTTCGCGATTTAGGTTAGCGTAGGCTTTTGGTGGACCAACTTCTTTTCTATGAATTTCTTTCTTTTTTCACGTTTTTTTTTTAATTATTGCTCGCCAACTTCAAAATGAAATGAAATTGCATGCAATGAGTCAATGACATAATATTAGATATGGCAGCCTTGACTGACTGTTGAAAATAATAATAAACAAGTTGTAACGCGAATAAATAACCCAAGTAAACTGCTAAATCGTAGTATTAGCGAACACGCGCTCGAATGCCTAGAGAAAATTTGGTGGAGCACAAAAATAAGCGGTCAAACTCCAAACTACACGCACATGCGCGTCGAGCTTATTCGATGCGTAGAAGGAATCATGAGTATAATGTGAGTCACTTATGCGTGACGGAGGAAATCCTCGGGTCCTAGAGAAATGTCTCGCTAGTTTTTGGGTTTATTGCAACAATAATAAGGTAATACGTATGACAGTTGCATACACCTGCAGTTACTACACTTGTTGTTACGTGCATTTATAGCCGTAGCTATTTGATTCAATTTTAAAATTTTATTCGCAATTGTAGTTGTACATGTGTATTATGGGGTATCATCTTTTTCAAAATCCTATTGAAGAATGATTGCGATTGAATAATTTGAACCACATTTACAGCTCAAAATAATTGCATCTTTTCGGCGTGCCGCCAAATTTGCATTTGTCATCACTTACAGCTAAGGAACTAAAGGCCTTTAGTTGTAGCCAATGACAATTACAACGACAAACCAAACGGTCTCCAAGTCTCCCCTCCAAAAAGCATAATGGTCTGCTCCTAATACGCAATGCTCCTCACATCCAAGTGAAACGAACAACTGCGTATTTATCAGTCCAAGTGAAACGATCAACCGCAATTGACGAAAAATATGTCAGTTGCATGCAACTGTAGTTACTATCCTGCAATTGACGAATAATATGTCGGTTGCATGCAATTGTAGTTACTATCCTACTAAACATAATGACCCCCACAAACTGTTCCGCTCACAGTACATGATATTTCCCAATGTAGCTGAATCGCATCTATTCTTCCTTGGATCTCAGGGTCTTTTCCACTCGCAGAACAATTCATGAAACATAAAGCTCGGAAACACCCATACGATAGTTTTCCAGAGACCAAGATGACGGTCATGCAAATGTTGGTGCTAAACCATGGTAAAACACCCCAAACATAAGAGAACCATGAAACCAGAATTTTACTGTCTAGAGTCTCATCAACTAATGAAGAAGCAGCAGATCCGAGGACAAATGACGCGACAGCATAGCTATGCAAGAAGAAATTGCATCTCTGTAGATAGGATGTAAAGAGTAGCAAATTCTATCGACGAAAATCTGAGTTATTAACTAATAAAAAGTTTCTCATACAATCAAAAATGAAATTTGTTACATAATACCACAAACAAAAACTTCACTCAACATTTGTTAAGCATTCTTACACGGCTACACCATTCTCAAAGTTGAATAATAAGTAAACCAGCAACCATCCTCAACACAAAGGCAAAAATAATAAAAAGTAATAATAAATACGCAGATGTCCACTCAAGTAATCTCCAGTCCCAGTAAGAACATCCAGAAGTACCGGGACTTGGAACTAAGTAGGAAAAAGCATTGTAGAGCAATCACCTATGCGCTGACCATGTCGGTAGCTTTGCTTCATAACTTATCATACCACAGCAGAACCCCAAGAGAAGTATTATACACCCTCAACTTACAGCAATTGATGAAATCCCTCAGTGGATGGAAAAGGATAATGAGAATGCCATGTGTCAGTATGCAGTTCAGAGGGAGATCAGAATGCCGACAGGCAAAGCGAAGGCCCGAGCAAGGATACAAGAAAAAAAACTGCTTGCGAAATCTCTCTGAATCTGAAAGCCAAGTAATATAGGCATTGTATCAATCATCAAGGTAGTAATAGGATCCTGCAGATTTCTGTTCCCTGTCTTTGGTAGAATCCAACTTGTTAATGCGAGGTCTGTAATTGGTTGGGTCTCGTCTAAAAGTAATGTCAAGATGCTGAAACAAAACCAACACAAAACATTTTCATATTAGATAAGATAAGCAACATCTGAAGTTATGAAATTCGTAGAAGAATGAACACATCAAGATGCTGTGGTTATCAAGAGAATAAATGGATAAGCGAGGTCACATAAGATGCATGTAAAAAGGTCATATCCAGACAGCCTTGACTAAATATCTCATTCAACTGTACAAGCTTCTGTGGAACTACAACTGTTGTTCAAAAGGATGACTCCCCCCCGGGGAGGGGGGAGCTGTCTTCAGAGGGACTCTGTAATTAGACATTGAAATAGTTTGTGCAAAGAGACTGCCAACTTTACAGTCCAACCCTGACAAAAAGATGCACTAAGAACAGACCGGAACACAACAAATTAACAGTCCTTGAAAGAGAATGCAAATGATCTATGATACACAGACAGGGTACGGGTATCGGTACGCGTACGGGACACCGCAAATTTGTAAAAAGTGGGAAACACGGAAACACGGCTATACTCTATATACCGAAATTAATAACTTACATGAGATCAAAACCTTTTTTTTTCATTCACATGTTACAAGGATCAAATTTCCTTTAACATTTTTATGTTTCTTTTATTATGCAACTTATAAATTAGAGAAACACTCATTTTTTCAATTGATACCCAAAAGACCCTTCAAATCATATTGTCCAAAGAGTTTGGAGAAGTGGATGTGTAGGATATATGTCACAGAAGTATATGACGAGTGTTTTAATTTAAAACATGTATTATATAATTCCGTACATGTAAACATATGTATGCATACATACAATCAATGTCTGAGAAAGTGTCGGTGTCCAGTGCAGTTACAGTACGTGTCGGGTATGGCTATGGCTTCATGATAGAAGTACCATGCAAAATAGACAATGATTTAAAGAACCTAAAAGTTCCAGACGTCCGGTTTTGAGCTTTAGAGTGTTTAAAGTTCTTCTGTTCAGTGATATTTACTTTTTTTGGGGGGTCCATATTTACATTTTAACACCAAATTTGTCATGTTCAGCAACTACAAGAAATATCCTTATCAAAGCTCCTATAGCTCACAAAGAGAGAAATATCTCTTGATAACCACTTTAAGAAAATTGGTATCAGCACTTGTCAGCCAGCATACCAATTAGAGCCCCCCCGAAACAAGAAAAAGATCTAGCTGGATTTCATCACAAAACATAGCAAAAAATTTGCACAAGGAACTAGCCAATTAGGGAATACAATATCACATCAGTTGACACATTAACTAGGAATAACAAGGAATGGACATAATAGAAAGCTGCACTTACAGATAAGAAGCGGTTCATCCCAGATACCAATGACTGGGGAGCATTGGCGATACAGTCGATAGATGGTTTCCCCTCATACACAATCACTTTGTCAGCCAGGTAAGTTGCCATAATGAAATCATGCTCAACAACAAAGGCAGTTTTCTTTGCATGAAGTATAAATCTTTTAATGACCTTTGAGGCAACAATACGCTGCTCCGAGTCCAGGTAAGCGCTAGGTTCATCTATAAGATAGATATCTGCAGGCTGCGCATATATTTCTAATAGTCAGAGCAACAGCAATAGAGAAATCAGATGACAGTTTCAATAATTTTCAGGTTAAGTCTTTCCCCTTATTAATGCATGAAAAAAAATCAACTTTCTGCATCTGTCTTTTAGCTTATCTAAAAGCATAAGGCAAGCATCACCCAAACTCATAATTTCATCTATTAGCATCAAGCATAGAGACATAACAAGGTGTAAGATAAACAAGAACGCATGTTAACGTACAAGTTCAAGATCTAATACCAATGATTCCCCTGAAGATATTTTTTTCTCATAATATGATACTGAACAAAGAAGATTCTTCTTATAAACTGACATGCAGAAGAATGACAAAAAGCAAAAAGATGATGCTGCTGATGATGACGATGACAATAACAGTGACGACAAAGGAGAACACAACCCCATGTTGATGACTGAATCAGAAATGCAAGCAACCTGGGCAGTTCCAACAATGGATGTTGTGACGTTCAATTACAAAGTTGAAATATGCTAAGCATTTGGCTATTATGCAGTTATGGAGTCTAATAAAAGATCAACATCTGAATCTTAATTCATGTGCAGATCCCTCAAAAATTACTTCAAGCATTTACCTGTAAACTTCATGAAATATACTGCTCATTGACTCATAAGCAAGGTAAAGGATCGTTATAAATACAAGATTCCAAGATACATGCAAGATATCTGGATCTAAATATATAACTCTTATATGGAGTTCTAACAAAGCTGGAAAATATTTTTGAATGTTAACCGAAAGGAATGAAAATCAAGATGAACAAACTATCTACATGTGTTTATTCAGCATATTGCAGAAAAACACTAAACATTACTAGAAGTTAACAAGATAATGAAAAAGGAAAAAAGATGTTACAAATGAGGAATTAAAAAATCATACCTTCCCAAGACACAGACATAAAGCAACTCTTTGCAGTTCTCCACCAGAAAGGTTCACAACTTCTTGGTCCATTAGTTGCTCAATTTGTAAGGGTTTCATAACATCAGATACGAACTGAGGATGCATATATGAATCCCTAATTTTTTGATGCAGCAAGTGCCTCACAGAATTTGGAAATTTCGGGCTGATTTTCTGAGGCTTATATGAAACATTGAACTCGGGTATCTCAATGTCCGTACCTTCTACCACATCAGGCTTCAGCAGTCCAGCCTGTAGTTACAAGAAGTAGGGAAAATATACACACACAAAACTTGGCATGAAATTGGAGTAAAACATATGATGCAAGCGCAAGGAACTCTGGAATGCAACATTGACAATAAAATGCGTAGAAAAAACAATGTTCCTAACTAAACCTGACATTACAGTGCATGTATAAATTGATATTTGTTCCCTCATGGACCAAAGTCAAACATGACATAGTTGAACCTAACATCAGCATTCAAACAAATAGTCAAAGAGTAGTATAGATAAAAGGAAAGTAAGTTTGATCCCCCTTGAATACCAAATGTAATAATGCTATAAATATCGAAATAATATGCTCTAACGCAAGTCGGATGTTCATCATGTTCAGATGTGACTCGTGTCCAGCCCTGCTCAAAACTTGTTGATTTACTGACGTGTAATCCCTTATCAACCTAACAAGATGTATTAAATGAACAATTATGACCCCTTTTGGAAAGATAATTGTTTATAAGCCATTCTACTATAGGTTTTGTTCATAGAAGAGTAATAACACGATAACTATACCTATATGAGCTAAACTACATATCCAAAAAATAAACATATATAACAGTGCCCCTGAGTCCAACTTCTGGAGAATTGCCATGTCCAACATCCAATGTTCTCCACAGAGTGTGATCACACATACAGTAGAGTATATGCATAATAACAGAAGTTGAGAACAGGTAAAACATCATACCAGCATGCGAATAAATGTTGTTTTCCCTGTCCCATTCTCTCCCAGCATTACAACAATTTGAGAATCGGTGAATTCACCCTCTATGACAGATAGCTTGAAATTACCCTGGGTTTTACTCATAGTAGGGTACTTATAACGCTGATATGTCTCAATCTCCTCAGCGCTTTCCTGAGGAGTCTCAGCAACCTGTAAAAAGGCGATCAAGAAATCGAGAAAATCAGCCCACTAAACAAAACCCTGTGGCATATTTTTGTTGCTCATTGATAGGCCGTTACCTTGAATGTAAGTGAATCTTCACGGAACCTTAAATTCTCTGTAGGTACAAAACCAGCCAAGAAAATGTTAATTCCTTCTCTAACTGAGAAAGGTAATGTAACAACTCCATATGCTCCCGGTTTCCCATACAAGCAACAAATAAAATCCGATAAGTAATCAAGGACACTAAGATCATGCTCCACAACAATCACATAACTGCAATTTGAGGAAACAAGAAATGAAGAGCTATTAATTTCAATTGCAAAATAGCAAACAAAAAAATAACAAGACATTTCTCCAGCAAAGAATCCACAAGGACCTGCTGATCAAATAACTGCACGTACAGAAAACAAAGAAGTGAAGAATTACTATTTTAGTCGCAAAGCAACCAAAAGAAAGGAAAGATGTAGTCTCCAATATAAAATCAACTAGGACCTGTTGGGCCTCAGCAAGGACCGAATGACTTGAGCAGCTTTCAGTCTCTGTTTCACATCAAGGTAACTCGAAGGCTCATCAAACATATAAATCTCTGCATTCTGTACAGCAACCACAGCAATCGCAAACCTTTGCAACTCTCCCCCTGACAAATCTCCAACATTCCGATCAATAACCTGATTCAACTCAAGGTCAACACAGAGTTCAGCCTTCATATCTCTCTCATCTTTTTGGTCAAGCACCTGTCCTACATTTCCTTGAACAGCCTTGGGGATGTGGTCAACATATTGTGGCTTGATAATAGCCTGAGTTGCCAAAGTAACATATTTTCTTCAGAACAAAGCAATTGAAGGAAAAAAATTGAAGGATTGAAAAAAGTAATATACAGGGGGAAATGAACACAAGAATTTGAGTTCAGTAAACGTTATTTAAATTTTGAAATTGGAAAAAAGGTTAATGAAACAGGAATAACTATATTCTTTAACCTTAAGGCATTGACGATCATAATGTAACTACAGAAGTCCTCTGCATTATCATGAAGGCAACTGCCAAAACAGGTATCTTGCATGCCGCATGTTTCAAATAAGCACTCATGCCCTTCTATCCAGAACAAGAAAAGAAAGAATAAACCTACTCAAGTTGTGACAGCAAATAACTGAGTAGAGCTTGACCAGATAGCAATACAAGTTTGCAATTTTTTCACAGTAATAAATCTAACGCGCATTAGTAAGCTAAACTTCCCCTCCATCCTTTCATTCTTCACTGGGATGCCCGTGCCATCATGAAAATTCATTTAAAGTTAAAAGTTCAAAAGCATGTTTGACAAGTGGTCAAAGTGGCTTCTTAGACATGTCTGGTAAATAATGGATTGTTTTCGCTTATAAGCCACCAAAAAATAAACTAAGGTATCTTAGCTTATTTTTTGGTCGCTTATAAGCCACAAGATTTCACTAAGTTAAAGACCAGTATACCCCTCAGCATTTCACAAAATTCCAAGCCCCATTTATCTCTCTCCAACCGCCTTAAATGTTTCTTGGTCATTTGACATCAATAATGGCTTATATGCCACCCATTTGCCAAACACTCTACTACCGAAAATGGATTATGAGCCAATAAATTTACCAAACACTTTGGTCTACGAACCACTTGGCTTACAATCTATTTGTGAATTAAAAGCCGAGTGGATTACAATCCAAAGTTGCCAAACATTCTCTAAAAAAGGATATTGAATGCAAGCTAGCAAGATATGGCACTGATACTAGCAGCCACGACAGAAAATCAAATAAAAATTAGCAAACAACCATAAAACGATATATATGGAGATCAGTTATGCACATGAAAAATTAACATGACTGGTTGTACCAATAGCTCATTTCATGGCTTCACTACATTTTATGTTGACTGGTGAAGCCAGAAATTGCTCTGCTAATACTACTATTGATAACTCAATTTAGTTGCAAGGGTCCACATGGGAGTGTTTCAGAGAGCAAGTTCTAGCAAATTCTAAGCAAACTAGTTAAAAATTTTAACCGTGAGATATAGAAAAGGGCCAGACAGTAGATTCAGTTCCATTCATTTCAAAATGGCTTAATTACCCAGCAGCAATAAAAAAATGATTTGCAGGATCTATTAGAGGTGGAAGTAAAAGGGAGTTAAAGGACAACAGGTATTTGTTGATGAACACAAAGCAACAAAAGCAGTTTTCCAAATAAAGGACTATCCAGGGTATTCCAAATAAAGGACTATCCAGGGATTTTCACAAAAGTAACTGAAAATATAACCAGCAGCTAAAACTGAAGCTAAAGCTGAAACTCTCATTGAAGCTCAGACAAGCAACCACAACCCACAAGCTCAAATAACCAAGGCCACACCAAACCAAGGGTGTTCAGAATTGGGGCTCAGATATAAAACTGAAAATTGAAATCATGGACTGCCTCATCTAACAACGAAATTGTAATGCAGATTGCAATCACATGAATGGATTGCCTCACCTAACATTGTAAATACAATGTAGGTTGCATTCTCATTCGGGATTGCCCTACCTAAACATCACAAATCCATTGTAGATTGCATTCTCATAATAAATGAGTATCATCATTGCCCAAAATGAAAAATACAAAATAGCCATACCAATACACAGCGTGCAATATAGGTTGCTATTAAGTATCATATCCTTCCATAATTATAAGCCTGCAAAAGAACCCAATTTATAATGAGATTGCAATTGGAGTAGTGAAATATGCATAAAGTTACAACACAAGTAACTTCTACTTACAAAATTAGCAACATAATCCTCAAGTGCTCAAATTACATCAATAAGTAGTGAAATATGCATAAAGTTACACCTCAAAGTGTTCAACTTACAAAATTAGCACTATATCCATAAGCGCTCAAATTACATCACTAAGTAGTTAATATGCAATGAGATTACAAAAGTAATAGATATGTCAAGTTTTCAAAAGTAGTGAAGTATCAAGTGCTCAAAAGTCAAACCCAAAATGCAACATCCTAGAATCCTTGATCTTTGATAATCTTCTCTATAAATAGCTTTTGAGCATTTTTGGTTTTGATGATCAACCTCCTAGCATCCGATTCATTATCGTACAAGTAATCAAGCACTTTATCCAATGTGTCCTCGGGAAACTCATTCTCATGCGCCATTAGAGCCTTCGCCATGACCTCACTCCAATGTATAACGCGTTGACTTTGATTTTGAATTGAGTATGACATTGACTCAACAAAATCGCGTATGATATTGTCATCCTCTTTAGCCTTGCTACTCTTCTTCCTAGGATTTGATGGATCAAATGATGTAGAAGCTACTCCACTAGAACTCTTTAAGTTTTTAGCTTGAGTGGTGTTGTTTTGCCCAATTGATTTTTCGGGCTCAAGATGTGGGCTAGAGGACATATCCACCTCATTATCATCAAAATCGACATGATCCTCATCAAGATCAACATGTTGCCTACCCCCAAGCTTTTCAGTCATATCTTTGGTGAGATCACCCTTTGCTTGGTCATCTCCCGCGATATAACTCAAGTCCTCATAATGGATGAGAGGAGTGTTCAAATACTCCTTCAACCTAGAGCTATTGCATTTTTTGTCCTATATAATGAAATATAGCAAAATCAGTATATTCGTTAGGAAATATTCAAAGTTTGCTTATTTTACAAAAGTATTACCTGTGTCCACCTATCAAAACAATCTGGATCCATGGTGACAATCTTAGTCTGTGGATCATAACCGGCCCCACTCATGTTCATGACAGTGCGCATATCAAAATATTTACCCTTCAAGCACTTGACATGGTTCATGACGTGATATTTTGTGAAATTAGTGCCACACTTCTTGTTGACCTCCTCTGCAGCTCTTCCATATGCGATCACCTTAAAATTTTTATCAACTTTGAGACCATCCTTCGCCATCTGAGCAAGAAAGGGGATTAACACATCATCATTCT
>JBAKGM010000233.1:24492309-24532272 GCA_037177215.1 Asparagus racemosus
GGTGTTGGTGCATGGCAGGTTTGACATTCTGGGTTTCACCTTGGACTGCAGCCTTGTTGAAACCTGGGGCGTCACACACACAACGCACATTTAGCCTTCTAGGTGAGGGTTTTACCGTGTTGATCCCTGGTAACTTCTATTTTCTCAAAAAAATTCTACACATCGGATCTAGGCCTTTTAGGAGCTCTAGGTGTGGCATCATCGCCACCGGATTCGGGCTCAACATTGGTAGGGGGAGTAGTTCCTATAGGTGTAGTAGGAGTAGGAGTAGGACTCATTTCAATATCGGCCGTTGGAACTTGCCCTTCATAATCGGAGGAGGAAGCCATTTGATTGGAGAATTAGAGAGTGTAAGAGAGAATAAGAGAGTATTAAAGAGTATAAGAGAGTATTAGAGAGAAGTAGATGAGTTTTAAATGAGAAAAATAAATAAAAAACCCCTCCATTTATAGAGGCAGCCCCCTAGCCAAATGACCAAAATACCGTCAAATTTTGATTTTTTTTGACCGTTTTTGGGGGTATTTTGGTCAATTAATCAAAAATAGCCGTTATGGGCTATTTTGGTGGACCGGACTGGGCCAGGTACGGGCTGCCCAGTCCAACGGTCATATCTTTGACCATTTGGTCTGGGTCTGCCCGGTCTTTTTGACCGTTGGACCGGGGTCAGTCCGGGCCGGGTCCTGGCCGCCTAGTCCAATGGTCATTTTTTTGACCGTTGAGCCCTAGACCGGCTCGATCCAACTCTCAGGCCGGGTCCAGGCCCCGATTTGGGTCAGAGCCGGACCCGGGTTCCCTAACCAGACCATTTTCTTGGCCAGGCCGGGCTCGGTGCAGGTTTCGCCTCGACGACCCAGGCTCGGGAAACTGAGCTTTTCTCGGGTCTGTGCTAGGCTCTTGCCCTGCCGGGTCAGGGCCTCGGGCCTATTTGGACACCCCTAACCTTACACAATCTATTTTAACCGATTGAACCAAATTTGAATATGCGAATTATCATTAGAGTCCATATATGCCCTAAACAATATTTTAGAGTTGCATAGCTCACAAAATGCCTTTATATGCTATAATAGGTGATTAATTACGATTTCTAACTTTATTGGTTCAACTGTGTATATATTTATCCTTCATCTTTATTAATTACACATGTAGCCCTAGATTATAGGAGCCATAGTATTTGATGTTTGTTATGATCAACATGGTAGACTTTTAGCTAAGATGGTGGATGGCGCAAGAGTTTATAGCTTGTTGCCTAAAAAGCGCTTAGAAAGTTAGAAAAAAAACAACATTGTAAGAGATAGTTGGGTACCTATTAGTCTAACTCCTAGGATTTCTAAATTGTATTGGGTGTTTGGTCTAGGATGTGAGACAATTAAGCCTGGAAATAGGATCCTTTCATGCGACGACATATTCTTTACTGAGCAAGTAGTCATGCGATATAGAAATACTCGCACTAGACAACATCTTACGTAATCAAACTAAAATAAGTTCTTCTACAAATTGGATTTTAAATCTGGAAATTAAGCAATAACATGATTTTGTTTAAGATGTTTGATCCTTATTTGACCATTATTCTTTTATGTCTCGTTTGGTACGCGGAAATAGAGGCAAGTGAGAACGGAACGAATGTAGGAATAAAATGGAATTGATGTGAGCATGAAATGCTCATTCACATTCTCATGTTTAGGTGCGATTAGAGAATTAAGTGGGAATATTTTTAAGAAGTGTATATACGAAATTTATTTTATTGCTTTTATTCTCACTTAAGTGGGAATATCATTTACTTGATAACTCATTGGAAACAATAATGTGAGAATTGATGAGAAGTGTGAAAGATATTTCTAGCATCCAAAAATGCATCATGATTCGTATGCATGAATAAAAAGTTAGAACTGCATTCCATATCTACTCATTCCCGCGTACCAAACGAGACGTTACTGCTTTGTTCGGTGATTCACACTAGGAAAAATTCCATATTTTTATTTTATCTGCCTTAAACAAAGATTATTATTGACCAATTTCGAATAATCTTAATATATATAAAAGTGTGCTAGGATTTTAAATGTAATGCGTGTGCTTAGGGGCGGATCCACGTAGAGAGAAGTGGTATCTCTATGGGATTCCTCGGAGGGATTCATCGTATGATCTGAGCAGTTGATAGCCCGCATTGAAACAATGTGCAATAAAATTGTGTCGATGGGTTCACATTGGTTGAGTTAAACGATGCGCAAAAGCCAACGAAAGAAGAAAAGGAAAGGTGCACCGTCGAACTTTGCTAAGAATGATGATAATTACTTTTATATTCTCTTTTTAAGGCTTTTTGTACTGGTGGATGTTCACTGCTTTTGAAATGGGAGTTTAACTTCTAATCGGTTTTAACATTATACATTTCGGATGTATAGAGATATTTGTGGAGGAGGAAAACATAATCATGGGTAAAATAAAATAAATAAAAGATTATATAGCTTGTGGCTAGATTGGGTTCAATCTATTCTAAGAGTAATATTGAACCTTTTTTTTTTCCAAAATATGCAAACTCATCGGTAATAGTGATGACACCACTTAGCAAATTTTTTGAATCTGCCACTGCGTAAGCTTGTATGCGTTGATAATGCACAATGTAGTTCTTATGTGATGGTCATTATGTGTGGAGGAAATCTTAGAAGTTAGTAATTATGTACATTTTGGAGATTTGCATGATTTTTGTTGATTAGTGTAGAAATGTTGTAGTTGCTTACCTTAGCCTAATTGCCAGTAGGGGTGTCCAAACGGGTCGGGCATCGGGCCGGTCCCGTTTTTTTTATTTTTTATTTTTTTTAATTTTTTCTTTAAAAATTAAGTGTTTTTATTAAAAAAATAAAATTTTAAGAGTAATTAAAAATAAAATATACAAAATTTTGATAAAAAATCAATCATACTAAGTGTTTACTAAGTAGTAGAAAATTATATTCTATTAGTATGTAGTTATATTATTTATAAAGTATACATTAATGATCATATCATACTGTAATTATATATAGTTATACATTAGAAATATATATGTAATATTATATAAGTATATATTAATAACAATATACACTTAAAAACATATATAAATTTACATTAATGAACATTTTATACTATAATTATATAGTAAAAATATAAAAAAAATATATACATATTATTTTTTTAAATCTCGGGCCGGGCCGCGCCACCCGGGCCGGGCCCGGCTCATGGGCCTAATTTTGGACACCACTATACGTAGCCCATTTCGGCCCCATTTCATTATTGGGCATAAGTGCTCATAAAACTCGAACTTCGGATCCACGAGCTCGTATCGATCCGAGCCCTAAGCCCTAAACCCCCTCCTGTCCAGACTCCAAGGTACCACAGAAATCAAACCAGCGAGCAAGAGAGCAAACAATGGCGGCCGTCGACGGAGAAGAATCTCTCCGCTTCCTGAGCGCCGCCGATCCTCCTCGGTACCTGTCTCCGTCCGCTGATCTCTCCCGCCACGCTCGGGCCGCTTCCCGCCATCTGTACTCCTCTCTGCTCCCCTTTTGCCCTAAACCTAAGCCCCCCTTGGACGAGCTCTTGGTCGGCGAAAGCTTCGATGCGGAGCAGATTTGGTGCCAGATCGACCTCGCCTCTCGCCCTATCGTCTCGATGCTCCGGCGAGAGGTTAGAAGGATCGAGCGCGAGTGGCCGGGGCCTTCGGCCGCGAAGAAAGAGGAGGTGAAAGAAGAGGAGGAGGAGAAGGAAGAGGAGGAGGAAGAAGAAGAGAATGATGAAGAAAAGAAAGAAGAAGAGGAAGAGGAAGAGGAGGATGAAGAGGACGAAGAGGGAAGTGAGGAGGAGGAGGAGGAGGAGGAGGAGGAGAAAGAGGGGAATGGAGTTGAGGATGGGTTCTTAAAAATAAAGGAACTGGAGGAATACTTGGTGAAGGACGAGGAGAGGGAGTACGGGGAAACTAAAGGGAAGAAGAGAAAGAAGGTTGAAGAAGAAGAAGAAGACGACGACGATGATGAAGAGGACGGGGAGGATGAGGATGAGGAGGATAACGATGCTGATTTGCAGGTAAATTTAATTTTTTTAAAAAAAAATAGGTTTTACTGATTTAGTTTTTGCATTTGGTTCTATAATTGGCCATTTCCTTTGTTATACCATGTTGGCCATTTCCTTTGTTATACCATCAACTGATATACAAATTTTTGGATTCAATCACAGAAGGTGTTTGATGTTAAATGATTAGGATCTGTATTTGATTTAAGGTCATTTTTTAGCTTAAAGATGGTTGTATAACATTTATGACTGAAGTATTCATTTATTCTGACTGACTTGAGCTAGGCTACTATTAATAGTATCCAATATGTAGGTATTATCAATCCAATTTTTAAATTCAGAACCCAAAAATGAAAGTCCGTGGATGTGATCTACTATATATGAACTATTTAGAAATAAAATTTCAAAAGATTTCAACATCATTAACCTATGTGTAATATGTCATAATTTTTCGCCCATTGATATATGATTCAAAGCACATCGAAATCTTTTAAAATTTTATTTCTAAATAGTTTATGTAAATTAGATCACAATCACATCCACTGGTTTGGATTTTCATTTTTGGGTTATAAATTTCAAAATTGGGTTCATAGTATTGGCATGTTGGATACTATTAGTAGTAGCCTATTTCAACTCTTGTGATCTTATTAATAAATAGAAGTAGTTACATGCTAGAGCGTTTAATATTGTTTATTTACAGTAACATGGGTACTTTGAAAGTCAGAGAACTGTTACGCCTTGAATAATTTGAGTGGAGTATATATTTTGGAGCATTTGTTCTTTTTTTTTAATGAAGATGTTGCAGGTCAGTACTATCAGTTTAGGAGTGATGATTTGGATGTGAGAGACGGTACAGTTCCATCGCATGGGAATTATGATATATGTGTTGGTGGATATTTTTGTTATGGGTGTGACTAATTTTAGCAACTGTAGAGATACTTAGGGCAAGAGTTGTGACGTTTTTTAATGTTTCCTACAACTTGTTTTGGAAGTGTGCCCTAAAAGGGTTTCTGTGAATGCAGACAGTTTTTTTCCTCTTATAAGCCTTCCTTCATAATTTCTGAGAACTTGTTCCAAATATCTTTGTCATAAGTGATTCCCAAAATTATTCTGAACTAACTATTGTGCCATTAACAATCTTAGGATTTTAGTTTTAGGGCAAAGTTTACGGCCTAAAATTGCAGTTTGACTTATTGTCAAAACAGTCTAACCCTTTGGATCCCCCCCTCTGGATCCCCTTAGTTTATTCTCTCACTCTTAGTCCATTCTCTCACTCTCAAAGAGTAGAATTATGTGAACGTTAGTCAGCAATAGCATAATGTTCATATTCTTATAAGAAACGTGTGCAATAGTGGTTCTATTGTTGATTAAATAAACAACATGTTTATATTTTGGGTTAGGTAAAAGACTTTCCATCGAGGGGATATTAATTCTGTCTTTTGGGTTATCTAAATTTCTATAAACTTCACTAACATAAATAAGTAAGAAATTTTTTTGTCCATTTCTGAGGAGTATGAGTTAGTTTAGATCGGTGTTTTGAAGACAATGTGCTTGTGTTTTAAAGACGATGCTCCTCAATCAAAGCGATCTCGAAACTTAGCGCCTTGTGTATTGCCAGACAATGAAAGTTACTAAGATGAGCGCTTTTTGGCATCTCAAGAGCTTGCCTTGGCGCCTCATGACCTCGCCTTTGCGCCTTCAGTGCTCGCCTAAGGCATGTGAAGCAAGGCGTGAGGTGTTTGTCTCTAATTCAAAGTTTTGAGGGTCGTAAGGTGTCTGATAAAGTAAAGTTTATTTTTGTTATTGCACTTTTGTATTTCTTTTTTCTTGGTTGATTTTTTACTAATTTTTATTGTATTGTACTTTATTACCTATATCATTTTGAGGACACACCGCAGTTTGAACCTTAAAGCTCAAAGTGTGCTGCTTAGTTATCTGTGTTAGTGGGTACTAGTTAATATTACTATTCAGTATTTGTTACTTACTACTTCATTTAGATGGTTTATGACTTATTAGATTTGTGATTTTGAAATTTTGGTTTGATTAATTTGTCTTGTTGCTATTTATTGATATTTGCATATTATTCGTAATCTTTATGATTTTTTTTGAATATATATCATCTTGGTTCACTCAGGCAATCGCCTTCCTCTCGTCTCAGGCAACATAGGATCCCATTGCCTTGACCTCGCCTTTTGGTTTTAAAACACTGGTTTAGATATGTCACATGTGTTCTTTGGATGGTGACAGTATGACCTTTCTGATACTTTATGAGGGGTAGCATACTGAAGGTTAGAAATAATTGCAACATCGAATTGCCAGTTTAACTGTTTTTGGTTGTTCTTTTTTCCTTACGCATTGGGATTATTGAATCTTGGAAACTAGATGCAGTTACCCTACTTTACATGATGGACCCCCTCCTTTCATACTGGGCATACCCACAATATTACATCCATGACCTCAAGCCATGAGCATTGTAACCTATCCCATATCCACCATGGCATCATATTTATAGCAATAATGGCAGTCATGCAAGTTCTTGAATGTTTCCTCTATAGTCCACAGAGAGGGCAGCTTAGTTGTCTTCTCTTGTAGCCTAATATATGGACATGGCCCTGAAGTCTGCAGGTGCAAGTAGCTAGCTCTACAGGATTACATGCACTGAACTAAAGAATATCCCTGATAGATCCATTACCACATGTCATAATTTTTAACCCTAGCGCACGTAGGGCAGTATTTAACCTATTCTTCCTGGGGTATTCACATTTGATGGCCTCTCATACTGTCACTTTTTCAAGTGAAGATATTCTTAATGAATCAGTTTCAAATCTACAGATGAGCGTTGAATATAAAGCGGCAGCAACTATATGAGTTAGTTTAAACGAGAGCACTTATGCTATTGTTTACTATATCTTCATATGGGGAATGATTTTGCTCTCATCATTGAAGAAGCATTTGTAGAGCCTCATACTGTTGGTAAGTGGTAGTGCCTTTTCCAAACTTTACATCATGATGATCCCTTGTCATGAGATCACTGCAGGAATTATTTACCTGAGCACTGCTTGAGAGACATAACTATACTAGCAGAATCCTTTTAATAAGCCTTCCCAATTACCATGCAAATGGAATCAATTTATTGTCGAGATTTCTGCAGATGACTTTGTTTCATGCCATTTATTGTTATTTTGGCATCTGTTAGATTTTTTATACTTTTGCTGATGGCTCTTTTTTTCGTGATAATTGTAGTTTGGGGATCTCGATGGTGATGAAGAAGAAGAAGACTTTGCTGAAAGTGCAAAGTAAGTGACCAGATTTCCTTTTTTGGGTTTTAATACTTCCAAGTTTCTTCTAGAATTTGAGTACATTGATCCATAACCATATGGGCATTCATCATTTTTTACCCATAACTTGCTTCCCATGGGTTCATGAAATTTATTTCTTTAATTGTTCACTTATATTACTTAAGAATTAAACGGCCATAATATTTGGCGAATAGCATGACTATAAAAAATGCTGAACATGTTCGATTTTCCTTGGTTAAAAGAGATGTTTTGTCTTTTCCTATGTCGATTGTAATACTTTCTCTTTTTGGATGTTGTGATGATGCATTCTGCAGCTTTGTTGATTGTCTTACTAACGCTTTTCCTTGATAACGAGCTTCATAATATTAGAAATTATTATAGCATGTGCATGTTTGTTTTGATCTGTAGACATTTGCAAGCATGCATTACTGCAGAATATATGTATCAGATACTTTCTATTCTTCAGAACTTTAAAGAAGAGTGTTCAGATATGAAGACTTCTTTGGAGGTAAAAAGAAAAGTGGAGGCAAGAAGGATGACCACAAAAAGGGAAAAAGATCCTCAAGGAAAGTAGAGTTTCATGATGAACCAGAGGAGCTGGATTTGGATGATGAACCGATGGATGATAGTGATGTTGACATTCAGGTATGGCAATGCGCTCTAAGTAAATTAAAAGAAAGAGTTCATAATCATGATTCATGGATGCTTAGGGGAAATTTCGCATGTATATTTTTCATTCAGGACAATGGGACTCTTTCCACTCATGAGAAACAACTCCTGAAGATACAGTCTAAAATAGAGCAGATGGAGAAAGCAAACTTGGAACCAAAGGCCTGGACCATGCAGGGTGAGGTAATTGATTGGCTTTACTGGTTCAATGACGTAGTTGATTTGAACTATAATATTACTTCATGTAGTTGTTGACATATTCAAACTTTTGCATTGCATTTGAAGACTAACACACTAACTATCTCCCCATTATTGAATACTCGTTGCTGTGGCAGGTTACTGCTGATAAAAGGCCTAAGAACAGTGCGCTTGAGGTGGACCTTGATTTTGAGCATAACATGCGACCTCCACCACCAGAGACTGAGGAGGTTACGCTTGCCCTCGAGGATCTGATAAAGAAAAGGATTGTAGAGGTATTTCCTTTTAAAAGCGAAAGTTTTGCTTTTTGCACAGCTTTTCTTGCCAATCAACTTCATTTGGATTTGCTTACCAAAATTTTTTCTCATGATCCTAGCGATAAAAGTGTGGCCTCATTTCACATCATCTTTCTTATATAAAATTAACCTACTTGCTATAACGTTCTACAATCAGGAACAAAAAGGTTTTAGCTAGTTGTCAAGTATTGTCTCTTTCAGGTTGGCGGCAATAGAATTTTCGAAGTTCCTGTTCACATTAGGTGGAAAATAGTAAGTTCAATGGATTCTTGCTAATATTCGATCTCATGTAATTGAGTGAACCCAGATCATCACTCCTGGGCGCATATTTATTTAAATTTCTTTTGACGACCTTGTAAACAACATTGATTTTAGCAAGATATCTCACATTCTCTTCACCATGTGATTAGTTTAAAACACAATCAAATTCAAAGTAATTTTCCGCTTTTATTGCATTTGCTCGTTATACATTGTGATGTTTTGTAGCTTGCTTGTTGCTTTTGTCTCCTTGGCTTGTCTTTATTCTCTGACTGAGCTGTGCACCTTTGACTTGGTGATTGTGATTAGTGGATCCCAAGAGAAGCAATGTTCCCTCTTACAAATTTATTGCCAACCCTGAGATGCCAAATTAAACTCGCTTTGAACTTTCCCAGTTGTCAGTTGTGAAACATCTAGAGGATGGCCAAAATAGGCCATGAGACATTTCAAGATCTGTGAACTAATAACTTTCTAGAGGGCAACAACCCTCATGAAAGGAGGAAAGAGTAGTAAACAATACAGAGAACATAGATTGGAAAATAACCTATTGAAGGTTTTGTTCATCCTCTCAAAAACCACAAAGGATTTCAAGAAGGTTATACAAAGACTTTATATTAGCTCATACTATTACAGAGGCTTCAAATTGTCATATGTTTAATCCATTGGTTTGAGTGTTATTTGCATAATGGGGAATGAACCATGAAAAGTCAATTTTTTGTGTAAACCATTCCCATAAGTAAGGACTCTGGTAAAAGATTTCCGAAGATAAGGCAAGGAGAATGGAGCACTTGTTTCTAGCTTCCATATTATGTCTTTGCTTGTTAGGGTCTATCAACAAGGAGGAAGATAACAATATATCAAATGAATCCATTTTTTCCTTCCCTACCCCTCTAGTTTCCTATATGTTAAGGATATATAAATCTAGTATGTGAATCTTAAGCAGTTGGAATGATGGCTCGCAAACGAAATCTATAACAAGTAGTGTTCCTTTGAAGAGGTGTCACTGTCAAGAATGAAGTGGTTCTTGATCTATGACAATAAAACCGTAATAAAACGTTGATGTATGACACGATCTTGTAAACTCTGTCAAGGAAGCTTATAGAGCGGAACTTCACCACTTTCTTGAGAGGGCTTGGCTCTCTTGAGAGGTGTCTCTTGTCAGTACAACTCGTAGTAGTTCAAGGGAAGAGAGCGCCGTATCATTTGAAGGCCATGAATGAGGAAGGCGTTGGTTTCAACTCCTTATCATATTGAACCTTCAGACCAAAGCAGACTTACCGTTAAACTTGAGTCTTTCCTGGTCTGAAACACACATTTCTGTGAGAGTTTTACTTGCCGATTAATGTGCAATTCTTAAGTCGAGTTATATGAACTTGTCAATCCTGAAAATAATCTACTTTTTTTATTGGTATATGCTGCAGAACCTGCAAAACCCGATGATCCCTACCAACCAGCTGACATACATATATTCTTGTCTAAACCTGAGATATCTACCTTGTTTTAATCACTTTTCATTAAGCATTATTGTCAATAAATCAATCATTCTTGAGATTCAAGTTATAATAATAACTTAAGGACACCCAGTAGTCTCTAATAAGCATCAAACACTCGTAACCTGTCTAACTTGTTTATCATATACAAATGAAAAGAAATCTTAGTAAGAGTTGTGATCATTATCTTTTTATAGATGTAATCACACATTATCCTTTTCCAAACCAGAAATGCGTGCTGGTGTAACGGACAAACAGTTACATCATTTCAGCTTTTATTTTCATTCTGCTTGTTATTCTTGAAAGCATGCCATGTGATGCAATTCTTTTAAATTATAATTGCAGGTACTTTAGTTTTAACTGTTCTTTTTTCTTTCTTAGGGACGTTTTGATGATGTTCAGAGAGCACCTCCTTTACCATCTAAAGCACCAAAGGAACTCAAAGAGTTGGTATGAGTTTTCTTCCCTTTGTAAGCCTGTCTGATATAACTTGACCTCACAAGTAGGCTGAACAATGTGACTTATTCAGTAGTTAAGAGTTGTTTTTGAATTTTGTACTTTTAACTTTTGCAGGATGAAAATAAAAGCAAGAAGGGTCTCGCAGAAATCTATGAGGTCTGTTGCCTTTGACTTATGGGGTTGAACGGATGAAACAAAGTTCACTAGATGAATGTCACACTCACTACTTTTTGTGAATGCATGCAGGAAGAGTATGCACAGCAGGCTGGTCTTGCACCTGCTCCTCTTTCCTTTTCAGATGAAAAGAAGAAAGAGGTATGTCTATGAAATATGGATGATCGTCTTAATTTTCTCTGGTGCATTTTTCTTACCTGTTGTTACCCCGTGCTTGATGCTTTCTAAGAGATATGTTCCAAGCTTGTTATATATTTTATTCTATATTTTAATCTATTTTATGTTACTTTGCCGGGGTTGAATAACTATGGAGGTGCTAACTTCACAATTTCAGAGATATGTTAATAATTTCTTGAAATGGTGCCTGGAGTTATGTGCACTTGCTGCATTCCTGATTTTCCTCTCGGGTGCAAAAATCACGCAAATTTGGTCTCATCTAGCAATCTTAGTTGGGCTTGCCGATTTGTTTACTTTGTAATAAGCTGATAATTATTATGAAGTCAATGTGATTATAAAGTGTTGACATCTCCAGACATTCAGTGACTGACAACTCACCTCTTTTATCTACTGTACTAGATTATGGTCTGAATAGTGTTGGTCCTTATCAAACTCGTTCCATGTATATGTAAGTGTCATGGTTTGGGTTAAATGAATAGCAAGCACTATTTGTGCTTGGTTGCTAATTGTACAAGGTGTGCGGCTGGACTACTATTTTGTTGTTTTCTGTTCTTAGCGTGTATCCCCTTCGCTCACAAAGAAGTTGGTCCATGTGTTCTTCTTTGTGACAGTCTGACTGGGGATATTAAAATTATATTTTCATTTTAGCCTTGCTTGTGGATTTTTTTTCACACTAGCTAAGGTGATTTTATCCTCTATTTATAGGCGAGTGATTTATTCAAGAGGCTTTGTTTGAAGTTGGATGCATTGTCTCATTTTCACTTTGCACCAAAGCCGGTATGCACCAATCAAGTCATCCTGAAAAATTATTTATACGTCAAGTATTTCTTTCACAATCTGTTTCCTTCGTAGGTTATTGAGGACATGTCTATTCAAGCAAATGTTCCTGCTCTAGCAATGGAAGAGGTAAAATATATTAAGTTTGTACGGCATTGATTACTTTGCAAGGCAATGACGGGTAAACTGAATGTCATTGCAACTAAATAATGAGAGAATTGAATGTATGTCCCAGATTGCTCCTGTAGCTGTCTCGGATGCAGCAATGCTTGCTCCTGAAGAAGTTTTTAAAGGAAAAGGTGATATCAAAGAAGAGCAGGAGTTAACACAAGCAGAGCAGAAAAGAAGGAGGGCTAACAAGAAAAGGAAGTTCAAAGGTAGTTTTTGTCCATTTCTTCCTGTCTTTTCCCCCCTTCTTTTAAGTTCTGTCCAAGTTTTATTAAGCCAATGTCAACACGATTTTAATACTGTACAATACGAACGTAATTTGGAGTAATGATTGCTGCAAGTTTACACCTAGTACCAAGCTTACAACATGCATAATGCATTTATTGGTATCAAATAATGGCCTGCAATATTATAGTCTGCCCCGCGTCTAATGAGTCCTGAATCTCAATTTGGCAGAACTTGTTATCCAGATAAAACTTTGAATTCCAAGCGGACTTGCAGATAGCGTAATCATATTTCTTGTCACTTTACAAGATTTTAACAATTCCAAAATTCCTAGTTTAGAACATTAACATATTTATTATTCCTAGTTTTTTTTATCCTCTGTTCATATATTAACATCTTTCCCTTGTTGCCAGCTGAGACAGCTAGACGGGAGGCAAAGAAAGCACCTCAGAATGCGGCTCTTAGTCATCCTGAAGGTAACTGATACCAACCACTAACTCATGCCTTTTCTTTTTCTTATCTAGTTTTCTGATGTGGTATCTCCCGTGTGGAATATACAGGAAATGAAGAATCGTAAGCCACAACAAACTTTCGATGAAAAAATTTGAAGATCAACGGATCTATATATTTATTCTTTTCTAGTGGCCGATTGCAGAAACCCAAGCTAGAAAAGGCTGCTTTTATGGTGAAGTGAAACAATACGACAATACTGAAGCAGAGACATGAAGTTGAAATTGGCCCGAGGAAAACGAAAGAAAGGGAATGAGCACCCAAATGAAAACTCGTACTCTGAAAAGTTTTGATATTGTAGTTATTGATATATGAGATGTACTTGGTAAGCAGCATAGGTACTTGTTATTGATGGATGTCTGAGTGATTTAGTTATTGAAATGCCCTGAAAAATTTGAAGATTCAGATCGAACTATGTTCGGGCTCAAATCTCTACAGAAAAGTATGGTTTCAGTTTTGTGGGTGCCTCTTCTATTTTCCATTTGTAACTGGTGTTATATCGAACATAAGTATTTCTACCCACATTTCATGAAATAATTTGTCCGGATACTTTCTTATTTGAGAGTTTTTGAGGTAGTAGCAGGTTGACTTGGCAGTGAAGTACATAGTCAAGGTGTTAAAGCATGAAAAGGAGCTAAAAAGGATCTTTGCTATGTAGAAAATAAAAGGTTAAAGGGGAAAGCCTTACTACAAGTTGGATGTTTGGGATTGATGTATGGAAATAGGACAGAACTAAGAATATCTATGTGGTGCCTATTAGCTGCTTAGCGTAGGATTTTAGTGATTTTATTATTCTTTGTCTGAGCAGGCTATTTAATATGTATATCAAGTGTACTGAACCGCTCATTATTAAGTATATGTCACGTCAAATTACGTACGAATTGGATTGTCTTAATTAGTTCAATGAACTATGGTGATACGGTGTATTGAATATCTAGACGATCATCAAAGATTTCAGGCACAAATAGATGTCTCCATATAGTGATTCCGTGCATACTATTCTTCCTAACATTTTTTCCTCTTTCTATCGATCAAGATTCAAATCATCAAGAGAAAAAGTAAAGAAATAAAGTAAAATAACAGCGCTACAACAAATTCATTTATTTATGTTTTTTTTAGCGTGGGATCCTAGACTTTGAATTCCTTACTCTAGAATGTACAAAGGGGCCTCCTCTATCCAACTGAAAGTGAATTGAAAGTATGAAATTCATTTTTTTACAAGTTCAAAAAATGTTCACGTCTGTACGTAAGTGAAGTACATTGTTTATTACAAAATTAAATTATTATTGAAAGTAGAAATGTAAAGATGGTATAGTAATATTATATTATATTTTATATTTATTTAAAATCATATTTTATTTTCAATTATCTTTTGATAACTACTTATAAATGAATTGAAAGTGGGTTTTATTTACTAGGTAGTTAAAGTAACAACATAAAAACAGCATGGCACTAATGACAATAATTTTGACTCCTGATAATGGGTTTTATTCCTATTATAGTTACATGTATTTAAGCCCAATCCACATATCCTAGCCCATTAAGCAACAAGCCCCGTCTCCAATCTCTGTTCTGTCCAAACCTCTCCAAAACCCTCGCTTCCATTTCCTCCTCCGATCGCCGCCCCCAATGGCGTCGCAGCGACGCCTAACCCTAACCCTAACCCGCCATTTCCGATCTCTCCTCTCCTCATCTCCTTCTCCTCCTCCTTCTCTCATCAAATCTCAAACCCTAACTCTTCGATCTCTCCATCTCTCAACCCTCAAAAACCCTCACTCCAACTCCATCCTCCCACTTTATCGACATCAATCCATCGATCCTCCTCGATGTCGCCACTTCTCTTCTCGTCGACCTTCGGATTCATCAGGAGACGGTGATGAAGACGACGAAGAGGAAGAAGAAGGGGAATACGAAGAAGAAGAAGATGATGATGATGAAGGCGATGAGAGCTGCAATGGATCGGTGAAGAAATTTCGAGCGAGTGGGAAATCTGAGGAGGAGAAAGCGAACGAGGCTGCTGATATCGGGTACAAAGTGATTGGGCCGCTTGATCCTTCAGAGCGGCCGTTTAAACCTTGGGAGCCTGTTTTTGCTGTCGTCCAGGTCTGTGATTTTGACTTTCTTTTGTTTTAAAACTTTTCAAGGTTCTGTCTTTGGGGCTGTATTGTTTGTGTTTATTGTAGATTGGTTCGCATCAGTTTAAAGTTAGTAATGGGGACTCGATTTTCACTGAAAGATTGAAGTTTTGCGATGTTAATGACAAGGTAAGCTGTTATGTACTGAAGACTTTAGGGTTCTTTTGATTTTACAGTATATGCAACTTTCACCTGTAACGTGAAATTGTTGGTCTGGTGAATTTGGCTACATTGCAACAGGAAACTGTAAGTTTAGTTATGAATTACGATATGAATGTTTGTTACTGTTAAACATTCAGTTATAGTGCACATCACGCTGATACATATTTTTTGTCGAGGTTGCTTGTATACAAACGACAAGACTTTAATGTTCTTATGCAAGGTCCCAATTAAGTAGAATAATCTTGTTGTAAACCCCCTTACGTATGTCATTATGCAAACTTGCCTTGGTTTACTTTCAGCTTGTTTGCTGCTGAGCTTCTCATCTAATGTCTGAGATGTCAGTCCATCCATTATTCTCTTGTTGCATTGTTTTTAAAGAGTATATTACCACAGTTGAGAAGTGTAATTTAATAGTACAGTGCAATGTCTATACCCGTACTGTTCAAGATGACTACTTGGTTTGATGAACCAGTTGATTGCACACGTAGGGTGGGGTTTGGAGGCCAATACTACTCACCATCTGTTTCTTCTCACAGACTAATTATTGGATTTATTGCTTCTTTCTGAAATTAAAACATTCCCAAGATGCTCCTTTAATATAACTTTTTTCCCTAATTTTTCTTCTAGATTCCCTAGACTATGTTGTATACCCATCTTATCTCAAATTTCCCTACCTAAATTTGTTTCGTGGAACTAAAAGATGCCTAAGCTGATGTCAGTGACAATTTCAAGTATAAATTTTTTCCTAGTTTCTCTTCTAGAATGTATTGCATACCCGTCTTATCTCTTAATTCTGATCTTATTCCATTTCCAATTATTTGGCAGTTCCATTTATCTGAAGTACCCCGTCATTTAGCCAAATTTGGGTTTAAACCCACTTATGTATGGAATTTACTTATCTCTTTAAAATTGCCAAGAGATGTTACTGGCCTGCAATTATTTTGTTCCACATAATATTATTAAACATATTTTTGTGGAAGTTTCAATTTGCATTTGCACTTAATATTCATTATGTTGCAAGCGCCAACCTTTTCCACAAATTAATAGCCTAACTAATTGGTTTTTCAGTTCATTGTCTTTGTTTTTGCTGATCGATTCCTTACTTCCAGAGTTCTAGATCAGAAAGGTGGTGTTCTCTGGCTCATGTCTTTAATTCTATCCCATTAGCAAACTGAATACTCATACCTATTGGAGTACTCATTGCAAAGATTTATATCATGTTATATTGTAGTTTAGGATGTCCTTACCTGTGGTGTATTCATGTAATATTGCAATACACTGATATTTTTGTAAGAGGCTTTTTTCCTAGAAACCACCTTTAAAATAGGGTCATTCTACAAAAACCACATTTGATTGTCAATTTATACGCAAACCACCTTTAAATGGATTTTTGTTATAAATCACCACTTGGACTCACTTTTAAGTTAGGTTTTTTCTCTTTATGCTATAATGATTAGCTATCAAATACAAAGTATATTATAGATATGATCCTTAATGGAGGTTAGATGAAGTTGGTTACTGAATGAAAGGTGGTTTTTGTATAACTTGACAATCAAAGGTGGTTTTTGTAGAACTTAATCGATAAGTGGGGCCCAAGTGGTTGATTGCAACAAAAAAATCCTTTAAAGGTGGTTTATGTATAACTTGACAATCAAAGGTGGTTTTTGTAGAATGATCCTATTTTAAAGGTGGTTTTTGGGAAAAAACCCTTTTTGTAATTAATTGATTGACCAACTACATTAATCTTTAGAAGTTAGAAGGATTAGTAAAATAAGGACACCTCACCATAGTCATGTTCATTTGCATTTAGATGTCTTTAAGTTTGATATCTCCATTACCGTCTCGGCTCTTTTCTTTCTGTACCAGCATTAATAAGTGATTTGGTTCAACTTTGACATAAACGGTAACCACCTTCAAGTTTTCCAAATAGGGATGCAGAAGCAATGTCTTTTTATCTTGAGAATTTCTAAAATTATTAATCAAAATATTTAACGAAATCAAGGATTGCATAACATTAGTAAAATTCACGACTTCATGTTTACTATATCCTGTTAATATTCTGAAGTCGTATACATTCTGTTATAGGATTAATAATTCTTAGTTGATACTTTGAGTATCCACGATCATTTATTTAACTAATCGTTAGAATGGCAATGTTTATAATCTTTTTGCAACATCTGCAATATGTATTTTCCTTCGGTTTCTCCTTCTAGATAATGCTGCCATTATATTCTCAGTATTGACAACTACAGTTGTGAAATGTTGCATCTGGTTTATTACTATGTATCTTTTGATGTCTGCCTCTGCCATTTTCAGCTTTCAAAATTTTACCTGCACAGTTTGGAATTGATTGTTTTTATTGTTTCATTTTCATATTATTATTCACCTTTATTCACCTTTTAACGTTCTTCCAGGCCTCAATATTTCTTATTTTTGTTATTGTGTCTAGGTGCGTTCCCTGAATTGTTTGCTTCTTGTTGAACACTTAATCTATAATTTATTAATGCATTATTATTCTCAGGCACTGGAAAATTCCTGATTTCTACGTTAACTTTGGAGAAGTTTTTATATTGTGGATTATTTACATAGCTAGCTATCCTGCAGTTGATTTTGAACAAGGTTCTTATGCTGGGATCGAAGTCGCAAACAATCATTGGCAGACCGATATTACCTGAGGCAACTGTGCATGCTGTCGTTGAAGAGCATGTAAGAATATTTATCATTTAACTTTTCCTTTCTTATGTACTGCTGTTTGAAATGTTCCTTTACTTTTATCTGGAAGGAAACTTTTTTTGGGGTTCAAAGAGGAGTAACTTTAACATCACAAATTGTTTTCTTCTTTGTACTCTCTGGGCAGCTGAGGAATAGTATTTAGCTGCATATGTTGTGTGATGTGGAAAAATAAACAGTAATAAGCAACCAAAAGTGTGTATTACTACATCTAAGTACTGTTTTCTTTGTTAATGGATGATTTGTTATTCCTTTGGCTTAACTGCATTGTGAATGTCATCCAGTCATTCCTTAATTGATACACTGTTGTCTTGGAACAGAAGAGTGTAGCTATATGGATGATGAGATTATTGTTCTGTTATATCTTTAGCTTATTATTCCACGTCTTTTAAGCATGTTTAATCTTTTGTTATCATATAAGTGATCCTCCATAGGACTGGTTTATTTTGATATTTCCTATAATATTCCCCTTGATACAGCTATTTCGCCTTTTATTTTCAGGCTTTAGACGCAAAAGTAATCATATTCAAGAAAAAGAGACGAAAGAATTACCGCAGAACTAAGGGTCATCGACAGGTAAAATTACTGTTATGTTCGCTATTCAGACGATTATCTTGTTGCCCTCTCTTCTGGCAACTAGTTCACCCGCTTCTTTTTCTTCAGGAATTAACCAAACTGAGGATTACTGACATCCAAGGAATCGAGAAATCTGAGGATGTAGCACTTGCTGCTTAGGATTTATCATCTGTGCTCAGTGAAAAGAGATGCTTCCATTTGGATGTATCAGCAAGGCTTTAAGCGCTGTGATCCTTAGATACTGAAGCTTAGTCAGAACTGTACTAGAAGGATTCAAGTATGTCGCGAAGTGGAATTGAACCACCATTTGAAGAAGCCAAAATGAGTTATTTTTGTACTCCGCGTCACACATTCGAAGGCAAGTTTGCCTGGTGAACAATAATTTTGCATTGTTTTTATTGATGCTTATTGCCAAGCTTTTCCATGGCAATGAAGAGACGACTGTATTGTTTTTCTGAACTTGCCTTTCGGCCCTAAAATGGAGAAAGGACGAAACAGGTATTGAAAGTAACAACTTGATAGCCGGTGGCTAATATTGCTTTAGACCTGTAAAGATAAACTATCATCCATCTTTATCAGGGAACTGTTTGTGTGAAGCTCCTCTTACTTGAACGCTACACAAATCGCACTGCGTGTTTAAAATCTTATTCTTATCTATTATCAGTTCCTTGTTGCAGCAACCTATTCTTCAGTGCATCATGACAGTTTGGTTATGTGAAGTACCAATGTATCATAGAGTTTATCCACTGCTCTCTTTTCTCTAGGTCTATAGTCTCGTTTTGTTTTGTTTGGACGGTTGGAGCTTGTACATGGAGCTACCGTATTAAACTGCAAGTGCGGCATTGAGTGAGAGCATACCGTGCTTTTCTCGAATTTTCAGTAGTATTTCGTGAGGGAAAACCAATGAAGTTGTTGGTGATTGATGATGGCGAAAGCACTGAAGGGCTCACACGCTTCACTTTCATAGGTCAACCGTGGTGCAAAAAGCATCGCGCTGCTTTCTAGCGGGAGATATGCTACAGTTGGTAGAGGAATATGCCCCATTCTTTAGGATCAGAATCGAGCCATTTCCAATGAAGAGCGGAGCATCATAAACATGTCATAATCATTGTGGGTACCGCTTTTTACGACTAGTCTTTTTGGCTCCTTCGTCAATCGTCTCTGCTCCCACTTTTGCTTTCTAATAGTTTCCAAGATCCTGTGATCTCCAACAAATCGAGGCTCACTTTCCTCCTTTGGCTTGTATCTAATTCTGTGATGCCACGTGGAAGAACTTGATGCGTCGGGACACGCTGAAAGTGATAACGAGCGCTATCTGCTAACTATGTGAATGACATCGACGTGTCTCGAAGGCAAAGCCTGCTGTATGCACGCGACATCTGTTTTTTGAAATCCGCTTTAAAGTTGTGGTCAGTAGAAACTAAACCCGGGTTGCTTTGATACCATGTTGAAAAGTACCCTACCGCTACACCAAGACTTGGTGGATTATTTGTCCATTGTCTCTATGGGAAAAAAAAAATCTGGGTTTAAGGATTTGTTCTTGCTTTAGCTTAAATAAACTATACTATCTAAACTATACAAGTTTGTATGCTCATTATGACATAAAAGGGCACTAGTTAGAAACTCAAGTTTTAGCTATTCATGCTTTGGCTACTTTGAGAACTAAACTATAAGATGATGAATGCAAAGCGTGATATAGGGCGCACTTGTTAGAAACTCAAGTTTGAATGTGTTTATCCAATATCATCCATTAAAAGTGTAGGGTTGTTATTTATGGGACTATGATTTGATTATTATTTGGATACATTTGCTCTTTTGGTGACACCAAAAGATGCAAAGCCAGAGATTTTCGTGATCCCACACTTGTGAAGTGCACTAGTGAAGAAGGTGAGCATAAAGGGAGCATAAAGGGTATGATGCCTTGGTAGGTTGATGTCTATTCATAAAACTAACAGTTGTTAATAGCAACCAAGCAATTGCTCATAGTTACATATTTATTTATTTTTGTAAGGTTAGCATTCTATGGAGGTGACTCATAATTCCATTAGGCCTCACATTGTGTGGAGAGCATTCAACTAATGACTTTTGATTATTCACAATGGACATGGCTTTTGTGATGATAGGCGCACTCATTCCCTAGTTTGCATTAGTTTTATACCTTCAACAATTGCGAGGAAGGATCCATTTCCTTTAGTGGAGCATTAATTTGCATCTCTTATGTAGTATAATAACATGTATTGGCATTCTCTAGTTCCCTGTATCTTGAATGTGATTGCAGTTACAAAGGGATTTGATTCTGTTTTTATTATTTTTTAAGCATAATTGTCTTTTTTAACCAACACAGCATTATAGAAATCCTCATTTTATGAATAGGATCATTAACCGGTCAAAATGTATAGAACAAGTTGTCATACGAGGTTGGCAATATTGCTCCATTATCCGATAATCTGATCTCTGAATTTCTTTGACTTAGATCTCTCTTTTTCTTACATATAGAACCTATAGATTGAAATAAGTTATTAAATTTAGATCAGCCTCAGATTTACAGCAAAGGAAAGAGATTTGGAGTAATTAAAAGTTAGGTTTTTTTAAAGACCCTGGAAACTACCTTAAAAATATGGTCATTATTCAGAAACTATTTTTTATTTTCAAATTATATGTAAACCACCTTTAAAGTGCGTTTTTGTTCGAATCAACCACATTCTAATCAAAATTTCACTGAAAATCCCAAAAATAAGTTTAAAAATAAACGTTTAAGGTACGTGACTTGCACCCTTACTAGACCTAAATATTAACAAAGTGAATCATGTGTCTTGAATGTGAGTTTTTAAGAGAATTTTTGCATTTTCAGTGAAAATTGACTTGGAGGGTGGTTGATTGGAACAAAAACCCACTTTAAAGGAGGTTCATGTATAAATTAAAAATGAAATGTGATATTTATATAATGATCCTATTTTTCGATTGTTTCTAGTAGAACCCCTAAAAGTTATATACATGCTTATGATATATAGCTCAAATTATAGATAAACCCCTCATCTATACCTACATAACATTTAGCAACCCCCCAGTTTATTTATTAACACTAAGTACTCCTGAAGTCATGAGGAGAGGAGTTTTATCTGCATTTTATCCTTCTAAAACTAGAAATCCGAGGATGACAAATGCTAATAAACGAGCTGAAGGATGCTTCTGAAAGTATAGATGAAAAGATTATATCCAATTTACCCTAATATATATGTTTCAACAAACTCGGGTCCGGTTCAACTATTCATTTGTTTGGTTGAACCTATTAAGTTACCATACACAAACAGAGTCAACTGACTCAAGTCTAGTTAAGCATGTGTAACTGTATTTAAGGATATTCCATTTTGCATTTTAGAATCTCATGCATATTCCATCCTTTTCTTTTTGTTTTCACTTTTTCAATTGAACTCAAAGTAACGTAACATTTAAATCTAGGAGCCAATGGAAAAGCTTTTACACAATAATTTGCCAGTTACAAATTTCACCTATATATTTCTAGAAATTTCTAGTTTTAACTTTTGCCAAGCAAAATGATTCACTATGTTGATTAGAAAAAGAAGAAAAAAAAATGCCACCCTTGAAGCTATCCTAAGAGACATGCTCTCTTATATTAAATTACAAGATGCTTCAATACTTGGTGGTGGAACAAAGTAGGGGCATTAACTCATTAGAAAGGATGAATGAAGGTTGATTATGCATGTCAAAAGTTAGCAATACTTTAGTTTGTCACCATCTAATAAAGCACATTTTACCCCAAAAGCTTGGCTTTAATTACCATGAAAGATATCAGGAACACACCAATCACCATATAAAGGAGTGTTGTACATATTAATTGTCTAACAAAATAGAAAGAGATGTCTCAACTATGAAAATATCTTTTGCTTCGATTACTCAGTCAACTGTAATGTTTTTGGTATATATTAATTGTCTAACAAAACAGAAAGAGATGTCTTTGTTCCGTTTTTATTTAGTAATAATTAGGCTTAAATTTTTTTTTGCACAAATGAAGAAACATGTTGTTGGAACTTGTCTATTTCATAGATTTTAATAAATTACTTCTCTATATCTATTAAGTTTATTGTTTACTCAATATGGATAATCTTGGATGATTAGAAATCCCATATTCATATTTCTTTGACCTTCCGCTTTAGATTATTTTGTAAATAAGCTTCTTCTTCTTCTTCTTCTTTTTAATTACTTGCACGGCAAAACAGTGACGGGCTAGAATTTTGTTCCAGTTGTGTTCCTATATAACTAATGAGCTCATTAAAGTAGGCAATCTCCATAATTATCCTCTCTCATAGTGTCAATGTCCTAACTCTAGTGATGTTCAAAGTAGTAAATATACGTAATAAATAAATAAAGATATTTTTGAAGCAAGCAATCCAATAGTGTCCCATAATACTACTGAACATTGTAGCTCCGCCACAGCGGCAAAAGGTCCATTAAAATTAGGGTTAATAGCAGATATATCAAATGTAATAGTGGGTTATGTCACTTATTGCTTTTTAAAGTTTGATAAGGTAACACGCCCCTAAGTGAAAGGTTCTTTTGACTATTTTTACCCTCAAATTGATATGTAAGAGTGTGGATGAATGGTGAAGAATGCAAATTTTATTATAACATTCCGCGCATAAGCATGTGATTAGTTCTGAGCTACTAGAAGCGCTCGTAAAGAAATCTCAAAACTAATCTTCACCATACTCTTGAATGATTCAAGGCTATCCGTCTGCATGCAGATAGTTTTAATAAAAATTAGACTCATGGACGAATGGATAGATACCTGAGAGTCAATAAAATCACTCGGTCGGTATATCGGGCTATATCAAAAAGGTAATTAGTGACGCAAAGTGACACTGCATGAGATCTATGTGCAATTAAGCCTTAAATTAGGGAAGCAATTCTTTTATTTATCACTATTATTTCTTTCATGAAGTTTTCTTTCTCCAACAAAAGTAGTAGTTTTTTTCCCAGTAGAAAACAAATGACCAATAAACTACTTTATTGAACAGCAAAATCCAATCGTCTGTGTAATTTCACCGAAATTTATGTATTAGATAATAACGAATATTCCACCCAAGAAAAAACAAAAAAAGAAAGAAAGAAAGAAAAACTTGAGCTCACTGGGTCAATAATCCGACGTTTCTATATCTGATTCCTTAAGTTGAGGCCATAGGCAGTGGGCCAGCATTAATCTCTCTCTTAGTCAGAGCCAGGTCAACTTAAAGAGGGTGCAAAAACTATTAATCAAAAGAACGATCACTTGCGCTCAAAGCACAAACACTTAAAAAAAAAAAATTTAAAAAAAATCAATAACAAAACCCACACGGCTAAAAAGTTAGCCCTCCACACATATAACGGAATAATAGAGAACTCATCAACAAACGGGAGTGGAGTTATCACCGTCATCACCATCAACAGGATTAAAATTAAGGTTTTTCTCCGCCGACTCCTCTTAGATTTTGGGAATGGATTGGATCTTGGGACCTGGGGAGGGATCTGGACTCTTCTAAGCCTCTCTCTCTCTCTCTCTCTCTCTCTCTCTCTCTCTCTCTCTGTTTGAGTTTATGGCGGGAATTGAGATGGCAGTGGCTTGTTCTCGTGTTTGCTCAAGTTGGGATTTTGAGGGATTTTGGTATGCATCTGCTTCTTGAATCCTCAGCCCTTTAATGGGTTTTCTCTCTTATTCCTTTCCCCCCTCCTAATGTCTCCGCGAGTAGTTATAATTTTTACGGTAGAGTTTGATTTGAGAATCTGTGTCTTTTCTTTGCGCACCTAAAAAGTGGTGGTAGCATAAATAGCAATTAGAATTTGGTAGATTATTCTTGTCGGCGCTCGACCCATGTGAGAATTTCTTTTCTTGCTTTCAAATTTTGACGATGGTTCAAAGTTTGTAGTGGTCAAGTTGTAATACAATTGTGTGAACTCTCTCTCTTCGTGCAGGTTATCTCTGTAGCATGGTTCATTTCTTTGGAGATATCGACATGAAGCCGCACTTGGGGATGGATTACTTTTGTTGGGGGAATGTTCTTTGGCAGTTTATGGAAGTGTAGAGGAATTCCCTTTCTCGGGCAAATCTCCCTTGGCAAATTGGGGTTTTATTAGGAAATTACTACTCGTTGTAGGTTAACTAGGAGTGATCTTAGTCAGAGTGAAGTGTTGTAGATATATTCTGCTGTGTTGGGCAAATCTCCTTTGGCAAGGAAGAGACTTGAAAAAGTTTCTTTCGTTTTCTAGGCAAATCTCCTTTGGCTAGAAATACTTTCAGTATCTATTTTAGGGCAAATCTCCTTTGGCAAATATTTATTCCCTTTTTTGGAAAAATCCCTTTATCCTACTTGGTTTATGAAGCTTGCTCTTGTCGGCAAATCTTCTCTGGTACCTAGTAATTAAAGCTTTACCCTTTCTGGGCAAATCTCCTTTGGCATTAAGGATATCAGATGCAAGTTAGCCTCTGCGTCTTTTATCTTTGAAATTTCCTCTAGTTAATAGCATAGGACTTCGTCAAGTTAGTTTAGTTAGATCCTTGGTTTGTATGTTGCGCAATTCTACTTCTAGTTAGTTTGTGTTCACTAGCATTGGCTGCAAGTTTCTACCTATAATTTTTGTCAGCTTCCAGAAGAAAGATAAGAGTGCACGAAAAAGGAAAATCTGGAGGTCACTACTCTCTCAAATTTCTGTTTAAATAAGAAAAATATTTATCTCAGTTTGAATTTAATCGAAACTTTCTTACTATATATCCGAAATAGCCTTGACTTTTTTGACCTTCTGTAGGATTGTCTGCATCTTGTTCATTTGTAGAGAAGATTGCGTTTGCTATCAGAAAATTGACTGGTTATTCAACACAGAGTTAGTTTGTTAACTTACCATCCTCCAGTCCTTGCTAAGTCTAAGAAGGTGAACTGGTTAGTTTTATAACTAAGCTTCCTTTTTTATTTAATCTGTTGGTTGTTAAGTGTAAATCACAATTAATAATTGATCATTTCTTCTCTTAGGCATAAGTCATGAGTGTGCATAGTGACAACTCCGATTATGAACGTTACTCAGAAACGAGTGATAGTGAGGATCAGGATAGCGAATCTACATATGGTGGGAATGCTCAGAGCATCTTGTCAAGTTTGGATGAGAGCATTGGAAAAATTGATGATTTTCTTGCATATGAAAGAGGTTTTGTGCATGGTGATGTTGTCTGCTCTGTCACAGATCCATCTGGGCAGCTTGGTCGGGTTGTGGATATTGATATGGTTGTGGATTTGGAGACCCGGTTCGGTGAAGTAATAAAAGATGTAAACAGTAAGAAGCTACAAAAAGTCCGGTCCATTGCTTCTGGGGACTATGTAGTTCATGGACCATGGCTTGGGAGAGTGGAAAGGGTGCATGATGCAGTTTCGATTATGTTTAATGATGGGGCGAAATGTGAAATTATGACAGGTGACTCTGAAACTGTAATTCCAATTTCTCCGATATTGATTGAAGATGCGCCTTACCCTTTTTATCTCGGTCAGCGAGTAAGAATCAAGGTTCCTAACATTTCCAAATCTGTGAGATGGTTCTGTGGCTCTCCTAATGCTGTTCGAAATGAAGGTACTGTCTGTGATGTGAAAGTAGGACTGGTACATGTGAACTGGATTGCTTCGGTGATGATGAGTTGTTCTGTTCCACCTCCTTACCATATCCAGAATCCGAATAATCTAAAGTTACTGTCATGTTTTCCATATGCTAACTGGCAACTTGGTGACTGGTGTACTCTTCCTTCTGATTACTTCAGTGGTCTGCATAGTATGATTGCTCCTCATCGGATCACGAAAATGCAGAAGTTGGGAATGGACGATGGGCATTATAAGCAGATGTATGTTATCACAAAGACAAAAACCAAGGTGGATGTGCTGTGGCAAAATGGAAACTGCTCGGTTGGCTTAGATTCACACACTTTGTTTCCTGCAAATAGTGTTGGTGATCATGACTTTTGGCCTGGACAATTTGTGTTGGAGAAGGTTTCAGCAGAAGATATAGATGCATCAACTTGCCAAAGGTTGGGTATTGTGAAAAATTTTGATGCACAAGACCGAACTGTGAAGGTGAAATGGAAAATCCTCGAAGCAGAATCCCTTGAGGAGATGGTAAGTGCTTATGAACTGATTGAACACCCTGATTTCTCCTATTGTATGGGTGATGTTGTGTTTAGAACTTTACCACATTTCGATAAATTGGAAGATATTCCTCAAACAGTACGAATTACTGAACCCAATCAAGGGTATGATCTGGCTACTACAGAAGTTTCCAATTGCTCAAACATTTTGTGGAAGGAAAAGGAGAACTTTACTAAGTGCCATGCTGAGGATTCCACCGCTTATTTCTCCTTCATAGGAAATGTCATTGGTTTTGTGGATGAACGTGTTAAAGTGAAGTGGGCTACAGGTCTAACATCAGAGGTATGTGTATTTGCCTTGTTCCCGCATATTTTTGTAGTTTTCCTACTCCTATAGAGCTATAAATTGTTTACAAATTTGTCATGTCCCCGTACCTTCCATTTTACAAATTTGACGTGTCTCATACCTACACCTGCACCCATTACCGTTTTCATGCAGCATAAATGTATACTATGTATATAGTGGGTGGTGGTTTATTGTTCATTAGGATCAAACCTGAGTTTGTTCCCAATACCAAGCTATCGGACGGGCTACCTCGGATGGGCTACCCAATCAGTTATTCATTCCATTCATTTTGATATGCATGTTATAAAGTGTCTATGGAAAATTATGCAATTAAGTTTCTAAACCATATCAAATGTCTCCTCTCCTTTTATACTAAACAAACCCTCATTTTGGTATCATTGGATAAATAGGCTAGGAATTTTTCGGAACACATAAAATTTTGTTCATTTATGTTGTGATAGAGATCAAATGAACAGATGGATCGTCCGTTGAGGTAATCTATCATGTAGTTTGCTGGTTTGGAAAGAACTTCAAGTTTGTTCCTTTGGAACAATGGGGACATACCCATATATCTGTGCGCACAAGTGTGTTATCTTCCGAGTACACATTTCTTACATGTCATGGATCTCTATCTACTTGCCACCAAAACATATCTTCCTGGTAGACTGTAGACTGGGACAATTAGAGTTCAAAGGAGAGTATGAAGAACTGATTTTCTAATTAGAGGGATGGTTGAACAAAGGTTGCCATGAGAGCACAAGTCTTTCTGGAGTTTAATTCTGCTTATGCCCAATTGATGAATTATTAACAAAATAACTACTGAGAACAAGTTTCCTTTTTTGTTACTTAACAATCATGTGGAAGAGCTCATTGGTTCTAAAATACTCTCGAAGATTAATTTAAAAGTTAATATCATCAAATTTAAGTACGGCTACATCACTAATGAAAGATTGAAAGTTGCAATCAAGACTTACATAAATATATATGCATGGGTGGTTGTGCCTTTTCATTTTTACAGATTGTTTAGAAATTTCAAACATTTGATGAGCTATGTCTCAAGCTGTTCATTTAAGAGTCTGTAATCATCGACTTTAGTGACGTACCTATCTACAATAGGAGGAATGAAGATTGCATTGAACACATACCAACTTGATCCAGTCGAAACCTACAGATACAATAAATATAGTTACATTCAAGGGTTCTCCCGGGACTTTTAGGCGTTGAAGAGATGGCCATGCAGATTAAATTAAGGTCCTACAAGCAAACAACAAGAAGTTTGTCTTAAAGAACTTGAAATGTGTCATACTTTTCAAGTGAACAGAAAGAGGTTAGAACTTGATAAATGTGAAAGTAGGTTAGGACTCTGTTAACTGTAAGATCAACTTGTGAACGTCATTAACTGCTCTCAATAAACCTTAGAAAGACTTATCATGGACACTGTCCTTAGATTACTTAAAAACTAAAGGGACGTTGGGACTTGATTTTAATCATATTTGATAAGGCACTTCTTTCCATCTAATTTGGCAATCACACTTGTGTGCAGAACTAATTGAATGATACCAAGTCTATGGTGACTAAATATGGATAAATTACACTGTAGAGTGAGGCTGTTTTCTAGTGCTTTGATCTGCATATAGAGATTCAGACTAAGTGTCCAGCCTAGTTGCACCTACTTATGTTATCTCGTGTGTCTATCAAAAGACTTACGATGGTTACGAATTATTTCAGGTTCACCCTTCTGAAATATTTGGATTGGATAGGATTGGTGATCATTCTTTGATTCCAACAGCTATTGACGAATCTGTTCCAGAGCCTGTCACCAAGAACACAACTGAACAGGAGAGAACACATTGCCTTGGCAAAGAAAAGGTACAAGCATCATCTTTCTCCCTCATTCACTTCATATCTCTTTTCACATGATATTGCGTGGAGGTGCATTTTGTTCTGGTTTTATGCATGCTAGTCAACAATCTCTGATGAAATGAGCCGAACATTTCTCATTTTCTTTTAAAGGCTGCAAACAACTTCACTGAAGCTTATGAGAGGGAAGTGTGGGGTATCAGTTCCCTTCTCTTTCCTTGTGCATCTCTTCGATTCGTCAAGTCTATTGCTACAAGCATATTTGGCTCTGGTGTTTCTATTTCTCTGATAGGCCTTGTAAGTTGGTTAATTTCCGTGTCCCATTAAAAATCACAATTCAATTAGGAGCAACAGATCTAATAAGATTTCTTAATTTTGAAAATTTCCAGTGGAAAGGTGTTCCAGAATTTCAGATTTTAGAGCCTGAAGAAGCAGATTTGAATGGCAATGATATAGAACCACAAAGTTCGGAGCAGCATGTAGAAGAAACCGAACTCAAAGAAAATCTGACACCTCCACAAGAAAATGGGAAACCAAGAATGTTCAAACAGTTTGACATTGTTGATGATTATTCTGATCATCATTTTCTGAATAAAACTGGCAAAGGCCTAACTTCTCAGGTAAGGGGCTGCTTTTTCCTGTAAAATTGGAGTCTTTTCCAGTTGGTGCTCATTTCTAATGCTATATTTTTCTCCTGTATCCTCTCAGGTCAAAAGAGGTTGGTTGAAGAAAGTGCAGCAAGAATGGGGCATTCTAAAGAAAGATCTACCAGGTCTCTTTAATTTTCAATTAGGCTCTTGTTTTTGTTTCCTCTTAATGTTATAAGTATACTCTATTACCATCTCCACCACAGTTTCATGGATAGCATATTTTAACCCTTCCGTTTCTGTCAGATGATTAACAAAAATATTAAAGCAGTAGTCTCTCTAAATCTTCTTTTATTTTCAGTAAACATTGTTAGGATGTAACAACACGTCCAGCAGTAATTTCATGGTGATCTTTTCATGGATGAGAGAAAAGAGGGAACCTGTCTTTACCTTTTCTTTTTGTTTCCCTTTTAGGTATATGTGGAAGGGTTTTAGCTTTCGTGTGTGCCCTCCAGTGGGGTGGTCCTTTTATTTTTTTGATAATTAATAAGCTGTCAATGAACTTTTGATGATATAATACTAGTTTTCTGCTGCTTTTTAACTTTTTATTACTAGCGGTTATGTTGATGTGGTATTTCACCGTATTTGCTTTTGATTTTAATAGATAGCATCTATGTGAGAGTTTATGAGGAAAGGATGGACCTCGCTAGGGCATGCATTGTGGGGGCACCCGGAACTCCTTACCATGATGGTCTCTTCTTCTTTGACATCTTCTTTCCTCCTGATTACCCACATGAACCTCCTGTAAGCATTCTTTTTTCTTTCTTTGTGATGTTTTCTGCTCCTGTCAATTTGATAAGATTCTTGAACAGTCAATATGATTCAATTAGGTGATCTTCTTCTTGGGTGTCTGAACATACTAAATAATTTCTTTATGTGAAATAAGTTCTCTTATTTTGTTAATGCAGAGCTTTGCTACCAAACAAATCACTTTGATGTTTTAGTGCTTAAAATATCATCATTTGATCGTAACGTAACATCAGTTGACTTGATATTGCATCTGATATTATGGCTAACTTGCTTTCTGCCTCATACCTTTTTGTTTGTTGGTAAATGCTTTGCATGATTTTCATTTCATTAGCTTTTTTGACAACTAGTGACAGACCAACAATTAAGTCATATTTCCTGCTTGAGCGGAGGAAACAGATTGAGCTGATTAAGATATGGGTATCTATTAAAATTTAGGAATAGCAGGAAAGTGTTAGTAATTCCTTGAAATTGTATGACCAACTAGCATTCAATGGTGATTTTTGCAGCTTTCCAGCCACTCCATCAGCCAATTAGCTAATTTTCATGTTCATTATTATATAATAAAGAAATGTAGTTTTTTTTTGGGTGGGGGGTTTTTTTTTGGGGGGGGGGGGGGTTAAAAGTAGGATATGTTTTTCAGATTTTAATTCATTTTCAGACAGCATATATATTGATATAATTTGAATTTTAAACTCATTATCCATATTTATTTAATCAAATATGGATAAACTCATTATCCATATTTATTTAATCAAATATGGATAAACTCATTATCCATATTTATTTAATCAAATATGGATACACACTGGTTATTGCTGATTGGAGACAATGTTAAAGTTCAATCAAAGGTGGACTTCATTCGTTGCATTTTGAAATGTTCTGAGAATTCACATTCTAGTTCAGATAATTTTTTACATTACCTCTATCTGTATTTGTATCCATATTTTAAGATGGAGACTTTATTTCCATATTTGTAAAAAAAGTGAACATGGATGGACACGCGGACATGCACACACTGCCACCGTCCACATGAGAAAATCCGTTCACTTTGCTCTTATTTTCTCTTCCATTTACCTTCAAACTGGAATCCTTTGTAAGCGTCTAATAAAGTCATTTGCAGGGCACCACATGGCCCACAAAAAGTACGAAAGCTCTATTATATATGAAGTTCCTTGTTTTAATGCACGAGGAGGTGTCAATCTTCAGATATTTAGTGTCTGAAGCTTAAAGGAAGCACATAATGGCCAAAGGCCAAACATAACCAATTGTTGTGTTATGCAGATGGTGCACTATAACTCCGGTGGGCTTCGATTGAATCCTAATTTGTACGAGTCAGGAAAAGTTTGCTTGAGCCTTCTGAAGACATGGATGGGATCCGGCACAGAAGTATGGGATCCAGAAAGCTCTACCATTCTGCAAGTTCTGTTATCCCTTCAAGCACTTGTTCTCAATGACAAGCCATATTTCAATGAGGCTGGCTATGATAAGCAAATCGGAAGAGCTGAGGGTGAAAAGAACTCCATTACCTATAATGAGAATGCCTTCCTACTATCTTGCAAGTCAATGCTTTATATATTACGCAAGCCACCTAAGGTAATTTGGAAAACCTTTCTTATTTATAAGCTTTCACAATGTAGCTTGGAATCTGTTATACTCTCCAGATAGAAGTTTTGAGATCTGAGCTGTAATTTGGTTTTAAACTTTTCAATCTAATATAGAGGTCTAGGATTCACTGCTTGCGCTCAAAAGTGAGGTTAAAAAATATGAAAGTGTAAAATTGAATCCATTGATAAAGTAGCACGCTAGTACTAACTGCATGTTTCTTTACACTCACAAGTTATATTTCTATTGAACATTTTATTCCTTCTGAACTACTGCCTAATAGTTTCCAGTTTTTGGGATATTGCGTTGATGACAATTCTGGTCTTCCATATCTTTTATATGTTCATATGACTTACTTTATTTCTCGATGTTAAATCACACACCTGTCTCATTTAGCTAGACAAATAATTAACCCATGATTAAAGTCAGTTAAAAGAGGAACATTCATTGAATTTGCTCAGAGCACTTCTCGATTAACTTGCAGAATTTTGAGGAGCTCGTGGAGGAGCATTTTACTCGCAGATCACATCATATTCTCCAAGCTTGCAAAGTTTACATGGATGGCGCTCCACTAGGCTCTTCATTTGAACCCGAAAAAGGAACGTGTATTATTGGTCAAGCCAGCAGCTCCACTGGTTTTAAGATCATGCTCTCCAAACTCTTCCCAAAGCTCATATCAGGTTTCGCCGAAAGGGGATTTGATTGTAGCGCCTTTCTTAAATAAGTCAACTGTGTTTTATTTTACAAGGACTTCGAACTTAATCTACAGTATCATTGGTTTGTACATAAGTATCATGTGGTTATAATTTGTGCAATGTGTGTCGCGTAAAACAGCTCATGGAAACTTCTGGTATGTAGGTAAATAAATGTGGTCTGTGTGCTTTTATCTAACTCGAAAACTTAGTATTATGTATATATTCGAGTATTGTATCAAAAAATGATGGCTTGAACTTATAATAAGAGATAATGTTTCCCATGTAACTTTCCGGTTATCTTGTTTATAATGATTGATTTGTAGGATGTGCGCCCATCAACCTATGTGATGATTTCAGGCCCTTTATTTATTTATTTATTATATTTCAGGCACATCTTATGTTTGGGTTCCTTTAATATTTTGTATGTCATATACATAACCTTGCATTTGAGTTTTGCAGGTATACCCATTTATTAATCAACGTCTAACGAAAATTTATTACTGATGAATGTTGACCAAGTAAATAAGAAACAAGTAAATAAGGGCGAGGTTAGATTTTATGATCTTCCATAATTTTGGGATGAGATGCTATTGTTGTTGTTCTTGTTGTGTACTAGGTAAAATCGATACCATTTCTTCAATTCTATGCGATTTTATCATGTTTAAATTTATCTGTTTACTTTACCTATGTCATTCTTTTGTTTAATTAACCAAAACAAACATTTCCTGATGAAAAATGAATGAAAAATGAGGCTGAGATGGAAAATTGTCGTGCAATATTATCTGTTTTTGTTGCGTAGTTAAATGAACTGTACTTTAGTTCCTTGAAAAGGCCAAATGGCCAATTTAATCCCTGTATTGGGGCTTCAATTTCAAATTGGTCTCCGTACATTATTTTTTTTCTCAACTTAGTCCTTGTACTCTTTTTTAAATGTAAACTTAGTCCTTTTTTAATATCCGTTAAAAAATTCCGTTCGATATAAATAAAAAATTTACTTGTTGATAGCATTCCTATGTCACATTATCTACGGCCCTCCTCTTATAACTGCAGATTGTTGACCAATCTTCAGAACGAACTTGTTGGAAAAAAATGTCGAGAGCTCGAGATGGAATCTTGAAGTCTTTGCCAAATCCTAGAGTTAGGATGCTTATCCTAAAAAGTTGTATGTAATTTGTCTGGAAAATGTCAATTTGCGGAAGCAAGTGGAATCTTTGACACAAAAGATTAATGCTAGACAACAACATTGAAATTGTACCCAAGTTGGCACCTAGTTTGATGATTTTATTGTGCGGTAAGTCCGAGCAATTGTAGTTCTAAACATAATTGTCAGGAAAATTAAAATTATAAAACGTGCTCAAGTTGTTCAATAGTAGCTCTGAATTAAGCAAGCCCTCATTCTTTTTTTCCGTATTAGGGATCCACTAAACTTGTTTAATTATGTAGTATCTTGAGAAATACATAGCAATTTGTTTGAGAAAGTGAATGGTTTTGACTCGGTGTCAGTTTTTCTCTTCGGGCAAAGATCTTTATCAAATTGAACGGGGAATGGTTAACCGACCTACAAACAATTTGAACTCTGATTATAAGAGAGGAGCGGAATTAACTAAACATGCATATGGGGCATACGTTATGATTTATGCATTATGCATATGTGATCATGTGTAGGTATTCTATGAATAAAGGATTGATTTATATCTAAATTTTAGGGTTGGATAATATTGTCCTTTCTAATTTTATTTAACGAGATTTTTTAATGGATGTTAAACAAGGACTAAGTTTACATCAAATAACGGGTACAAGGACTAAGTTAAGAAAAAAGTAAAATATGAACCAAATTGAGAATGTAGTACAGCGACCAAATTGGCCTTTTAGCCTTCCTTAAAACTCATTGTACATTAAATTACTGGGATGTAATCAACAAAAGGGCACAATGCAAAATAGTCCAAAGCACAAAACAAGAGATGATGTAGAGAAAATATACACAAACTAAGTTTGGAATATCTTACTTCTAGAATCATAATAATGCTAGAATGGTAATTATATGCCCTTGAACATTCAATACAAATTATGTAATACTATTGTAATGTTAATAGATTTAATTGCTGCACATATAATTTGGGCATCTTTTATATAATTGTTATATATCCTTAGAAATTATTTTGTTAGATCATGCACTGTGATGTGTCACTTGCTTTGAGATGTAATCTAACTTAGAGGTTTCTTAAACTTGTGCTTAACTTATAACTAGTACATGATAACTTTATTATAATATATGTCATAAGCACCGAGAATGGGGATTTCTTAGAGATTTTTAAACTTGTACTTAACCTATAACTTAGAGATTTTTAAACTTATGCATGACACCAACATGTGAGATGGGGTGGTGGGTCTCAACCACCGAGAATGGGGATTTCCCGGATATATGTCATAAGCACACATTGTGATGTGTGTAGTACTAGACGGCATTTGAATTATCTAGGACGAGTCACCTAAGAGATAGAGAATTCAAATTGTTACATGGTCCCTTTGACTTGATGATATTGTTATTTCCGATTTGATAATTTATTATGCTTTGATACGATGGTTAAGCTTGTTTAGCAAGCGCTACACAACCTGAATTGTTGGGTTGCTAAATTTCATTTAGGAAAATGATGGATGTCTAGATAGGATCCAGTGTGCTTATTATGATGAGTTAACTTATTATGCATTCCCATGAAGTTATTAAATTCCTGTCGGCAGGTGGTTTTAAAAAATATTTTTCAAAATTCACTTTATTATAAAAATAAAACATTTTGATATTTTAAAATAATTTTTATTTATGTTCATGGGAATTACAATTTAGGCATGAGCAAATAGGTGAATTGTCTTGCTCAAAAGAACTACCTAAAATAAATGATACTGGAGGGGACTAAATGTAAGATATTATTTATGAATAATTAATCACATATTATGGAAGAGCTTTTATGAACAATTGGTCGGATAGGGATTTGATTGTTAAATACAATTATTAATTTGATTAATAATTTGTTCTCGATATGGGACCCAATTGATCTCATTAATGTCATTAGAAGAGGTATACATGCAATACAATTCTATTTCTATTATTAATTATTATAGATAGAATTTTTGAACAATTCTGTTCTAATTAATTGTAATGGATAGAGTTTTAAAAAATTATGGATTGTTTAAAATTCAAATCTCTAAGGCTGGTCTAATCCTACATATATGGTCCATATGTAGCCTTATGAAGTAACAGAAAATCTTCTGAAGATAAGATGAAGAATAGAAATAGAAATTTGAGAACCTATCTCTCAGTATTTCTCCTCTTCGGTGACGGGTGGATTTCAATTGAAAGCCTTTCCTCTTGAGGAAGCTATTTCAAATTGATCTCGGGACAGATTATTGAAGAAATTTGAAAAGTGTTTCAGGTATTCTTCTAAACTTTGATTAATTTTGATTAATAGTCATGATATGCACATTCTGCTTTGTTGTATGTCATGTTTCTAACAAATAATATGTGTACAAATGCTAAAATCCCTTAAATGTTTCATACCCCAATTAAAAGGTGCATGGTATTTATTTCATGTAAAGGCATTGTCCTTCATGTAAAATAAAAATTATATTGCAAATATACAAGGAACAATAAAAAAATTCGATTCGCGTGCAATCATGAATGATATAATAACTTCTACAACAGATTCTGGAACCATGAACAGACTGCCGGTGATAAGCCGGAGGAAGGTGAGGATGACGTCAAGTCATCATGCCCCTCATGCCCTGGGCGACGCACATGCTATAATGGGCAGGGCAAAGGGTCGTGATCCTGTGAGGGTGAGCTAACTCCGATAACACATTCTCAATTCGGACTGCAGGAGCAACTTGGCTATATGAAGCCGGAATCATTATATCTCACCCTTTCCTTAGTAGGCTATCTCCCGAAACAAGATACTGATTCAAGCCCCGTGTTTGTATAGGTTGGGAGAGTGTCACGATGAAGGGGCAAAGAATCCTTCTTTGTGCAGTTCACGTTTTCAAATATGTAACAGAACCTGAGTTTTCAAGCGCATTTTCTTCTCCACAGACAACCAAATCTAACTTATTAATTGTTACTAACCCTAGATTCTTTCCCCCGATAAATGAATCAATACTTTTTACTTGAGCTTCTAATTATCTTTATTTAGCACATGCATATGGTATAAGATAGGTTTAAAAAAAAAAAGTAAAATATGCTGTTGCATAGTTCTTAGTAGTTACTTCACTATCCAAATCCAAATATCCAAAATGTCTAAATATATTTGAAAGGGATAAAATCTTCTAATTTCTTCAGAAAAGAGAATAACTTTTCTAAAATAGAAAATTGTAACATCAAAATCTGCATCTCATCTATAAACTAATTATTAATAATGAAATAATTATTTACTTACCAGGGAAAAAAGATAAATAATATTGATCTCAGTAACATACCTTCAATACAATTTTTTGTTTCCTTGGTCCTCTCTTTTATTTATTTTTTATTTTTTATTTTTTGAAATAACGACCGTAGAGTTGGTTGCTTATATTCATTCCAAACATACACCCGATGATATGATACAAATAGCAGAATAGGATACATTTGGTAATTCTTGAGGGGATTAGTAACCACATATCTCGGAGGATGCTGCAACTGCAGCAATAGAGTGAGCAGTCGCGATGAGGGACAGTGTAGAAAATTGACACTATTGGATTTTGATGAAGAATCCAAATGCATTCATGTATGAGATGACGAACTTGCCAGGGGGGTTGGGGGGGGGGGGGTGGGAATGAGGATGCAGTTGATGAGTACTTGTGCATCACTAAGGACATGTGCAATGAAGTTTTTAAAGGTAGACGCAGATTTGTTGCTTCGAGAACATCATGAGGTTCAACGACGATTGGAGATGATGAATTAACTGCAATATAAGAAACCTTCGTTCGTGCGTCCGATTAAACCCCAAATTGATTGAGGCTCTTGAGAAGCTCCATCCATATTAATCGTGAGATATGTTGATGGGTGCACCTTCCAATTGGAGATATGCATGGAGCTCTGATTAATCATGCTCGTGTTAGGGTGCACCTTCCAATTGGAGACATGTGTGGAGCTCTGATTAATCACGCTTGCGTTCGTCACGAGAAGGGGTGGAAATGAACCAAATAATTAACAAATAGTTTGTTAGTTGTTCGAGTAACTACTCGATTTGGTAGTTCATTTAATACTAAACAAATAATTTTTAGTATTTGAATTCATTAATGAATAGAATTTAACACATGTATATTCAATTCATGTACTTACCAAATATTTGTTCAAAAGTTGATCGCTTATAATTTATATTATTACGCACATGATGTTACATTTTCAACCAACTTACCATTTCTACTTAAGTTATATATACTAATTTTGAGAGACCTAAATAATCGTAAATTAGTTTTTTAACGAAACATTTGAATTGAATATATGTACATCATAATTATAAAGGAATAATTTTTATTTACAACTTTTAAATACTATTTAAAAATCAAATTCTTTAGCGGGATGAATATACTTTGATATTCGATAATATTCATGAATATTTATCGAATACAGTGCACTCAAGTTCAAATTCGAAAAACTCCATGTATGAGTTTTTGAATTTGGGTTCAAATTCGATAATTCTAAACAAATACAAATACAAATACAAGTACTCTAGTATATTCAATTCGATTCGATCATTTACCATCCCTAGTCACGTGGGCTGGGGGATGGCAAGATATTCAATTCATCAACTCTTTTGATAATGCCAGAGGTATCAATTGGTCGAGATAGAAATATAGATTCACATCCCGCTTTCCACAAACACCAACATGTTGTCATGACTTGGGCACTTGTAGCTTCGTCGCCTTTGAACCATTGCGGTAGGTTGTCTTGAAGTGCAGAAGAGCGATGGAGAGGCGGAGTTGTTGCTACATTCCAGACATCACGGGCAATGGTGCAATCAAATAACAAAGAGTCCGCTATTTCCGCATGATCTCTACACAATGTGCAGGTCGGGTCAATTGCAGGAATAGCTGCATAGTGATGCACATTCGTTGGCAAGACATTAAAGAGGGAGTGCCACACAAAGTGTTTTGTGCGGGGGATAATATCGCTGCACTTTCATGAATTCTTAAGGAGTGTAGAGCTGCTGCAGGTTCACGTGAAGGTGCTTGTAGATTGGTAGATTGAAGGAGCGAGTACCATGACTTGTTTGTGAATGAACCATCATGGGAGGGGAGCCACAATAGAGTGTCTGATCGAGTGGCAATGATCCCCGTGATTGATAGTTGTTGAGATGATTGCCTCAGCCATTCCTAATGAGAATAAATTGCGAGTGAGCAACACATTCCGTGTTTCTCCTGAAGAGGCTAGTAAATCCTTGACAAAAATAATATCCTCGTTCGAGTCATTAGGTTTACGAATAAGACTCTCCAAGCAAGTTTCAGAAAAAAGACTTATATTTGCATGCTTTAGATCCCTAAAACCAAGACCACCATCACCTTTTGGAAATATGGGATGATTCTAGGCCTTCAAGTACATATGTCTTCGCCCATGCTTAGGACCCCAGAAAAAAAATCTCGCATCTTCCCTTACCACACTCTCAATTGTTTCTATAGAGGTGAGGCTAGTACCCATTAGATAAGGGCTAAAGATGCTTTAATCAAGGTTTATCACCAGGCATGTGATAATAGATTTTGCTTCCATCCTTTTGTTGTATCCGAATAAAGTTTTAGCCCACATGATATGTTATGGTATTTGAATTTCTTATCTTATAAAGAGTCGTAGTGGATTGAGATAAGATCATATCTAGATAGTTTTTGTTATGGAGGAAATTTATCTTTTAAGAAGTCTTATATTTTAAGAATTCTAGTTATAACAAAAGGGTCCTAGCCTAGCCTATAAATATAGTCATTGTTCCTCCATCAGATTTAGGCTATTTGGTAAGGCATAGGCTAGAAACTCTTTCTGTATTTTTTTTATTTGATTTATTCTAATGATGATTTAGTTATATTCTTTATTGGAAAACTTTTCAAAATAAACCCAATCCCAAATTTAATCCAAAAAATCGACCCTATTCAGTTTTTATTATAGAAATCGACCCAGTTTCGGCCACGTCAATCAGCACCGTGGCCAGAAACTGGGTCGTTTAAAAAAATCGTGATACTAATTAGTCGGGATTGCCAAACCCGACTAATTAGTCAAGTTAATTATAATTGCGGGTGGTAAGTAAAGATGGAGGAGTGTGGTTAAGGCCAAATTAGTCGGGGTTTCCAAACCCGACGAAATTGGTCAGGGTTGGAAACCCCGACCATTTGGTACAAACTCCACCACGAGGACTAGGCAAGATGGTTTAGTCGGCTAAGTGATGAAATAGTTGGGGTTGGGGACCCCGACCTTTTTGCAGAGAGTTCGCACTAGTAGCCAAATTGGTATTTGGCTAAGGGGGTGTTTGGTTCACCTCTTTCAAGAAACTTTTTTGAGAAATGACACTTTGGTAAATAAAAGTTTTTTTCCTATTTCTATAAATTGTGTTTGGTTCACCTCTAAATTTATAGAAAACTTTTCCATAAAGTACACTTTATG
>JBAKGM010000233.1:24542478-24556885 GCA_037177215.1 Asparagus racemosus
AAATTGGTTGTAGATGTAATATAGATATAAAGATGTGTGTTTATTTGTGATTGAAAATTAATTATGGATGGATTGATTGATATATATGTATAGCAAGATGTGTGCTAAACTCGATAATTTTTGTCGAGGATTGGTATATGCATAGCAGGAGGAAATTTTCCAGCGTGCATGTTTGTGTGCATGTTTTATGAATAGGTTCTACCAAATGGTCGGGCTTGGGAACCCCGACCATTTCATTTCAGAGGTGAAATGGTCAGGGTTCCCAAGCCCGATCATTTCAGTCCCTGTGGCAGAGACTTGTCGGGGTTGGCAACCACGACCATTTTGGTCGAGGTTGGCAACCCCAACAACTTGGGGACTTCTTTACCTCTGCTAATACAGCAGAGGTGCTAATTAGTCGGCGTTGCCAACCCCAACTAATTGGCGTCACGATTTTTTTAAAAACGACACAATTTCTGGCCACGAATCTGACGTGGCCAGAAACTGGGTCGATTTTTAGAAATAAAATGTGATAGGGTCGATTTTTGGGATTAAATTTGGCATTGGGTTTATTTTGAAAATTTCTCCTTCTTTATTTTTGTATGCGCTCAGATTATCTCTAGTTTTGATATAATTATTTGCGTTGCAGATCGTCCTAAACAATAATGACTGAAGGTATTTTATATTTGATTTGATTCCGTTGTGTGCTTTGTAATTATTTACTCAAGTAATTTTTACATGTGGTATCGAAGGCAACTATCTATTATGTTTAGTTTCAAGATTTAAATCGTGTTACTGATTGTTAATTTTCTGACGACTAAAAAAATATTCATTCTCATCTAGCCTATAGAATCGGTATAACACAGTAACAACCAAAATAAAAGTACTGAATAAAAGCAATGGTTAATCTTGGAACTCAACTTAAAAATTTTCAGATCCTTTTGTTTTGTATTTTTGCCACTATGCTCTTGATGTCTATGTGCATTATTTTTGTTACTTTGCAATGAATGCTATCGTGTAGATCTTTTACAAAGTATGACCAATGGATGATTATTTTAATCCTTCTCCATATGATAGTGTCAGAGAGAACTGTTTTCTTTGGTCATTGCTAAAAAAAATTATTTTGATAAACTATGTGAATGTTTCTCACATTAAAAGTTATTGTTGGATCTACTTCGGATGCATCTGTGGCAGATACAATTTGTTCAGTTCTTGTTCTTCACATCAAGTTTATCTATCCAAAGATTTGTTTTTTTTCAAGATTATTTGTTTGTCATGACCGCAGTATCGATTAGAAAGATAAAGTTTTTTAAGTTCCATTTATAATAAAATCAGTGTAACATATATGTTCCGCACTTGTTAAGGTCCTGGAATTAAATACCTATAGTTGAAACTTCTAATCTTGTTGATAATATGAGGTATTGTTTATGAGACACTCTCTCACCGATTAAAGTTATTTGTTGCCTCTTATAAAATATGGACTTGAAGTTTGGTTTAATGATGTCTTGAAGTAATAATGATTACTGAATAACTTAACAGTAGTCATAGCCTCTTACGTCATAAGAATAGCCGAATAAAGATTAACATACTTCATTAAGTTTTAATGATATCCAAGTTGCGGTTAATTCAAAGAAATAGTGACCCGACCGCATAGAGAATTTATTATTGTTTTGGGTTAATCAAAATAAGATAATAAAACTAATATTAAGAATGAATTTTTCCTGGGCTCATAGGTATGGAATGATTTTTTTAATATTAATATTTTATTAGTCTTATTAATAAATCAAGAATAAATTCATGAGTGATGCTACCTTTGCCCATAGGAAGGTTTAAATTTATTTTTTTCTAAACTGACATTGATTGTTTAGAACTCAAGTTTTATTTCATAGCACTAAAGTTTAAATTCCTTAATTATTGCAGCTATTCTTACTGTTTATGTTGTTCCAGTGCTTTGCGGTGATAATTTTGATGACTGGAAAGACAAAATCCTTTTCTCATTTGGGTATATGGATCTAGACTTGGCGCTTCATGTGGATCAACCACTTGATCCCATAAAGGAAAGTATGCCACATGAAAAACAAATGTGTGAACAGTGGAAAAGATCAAATTAATTAAGTTTGATACATATTAAGTCTCACGTCAGTAAGAGCATCTAAGGCTCTATTCCAGATTGCCCTAAGGCCAAAGACTACTTGAATGCCATTGAGAAATATTTTGTTAGCTCGGATAAAGCTTTGGCCAGCACCTTGATGAAGAGACTTTCAAGTAAAACATTCAATCACTCTAAAAGTGTGTGCGAGCACATTATGGAAATGAGGGACACTGCTGCTCAACTCAAGTCCCATGAGATTGAATTTTTCAGTCATTCCTAGCGCACTTTATTTTAAACTCTCTTCCTTTTGAATATGGACCATTTAAAATTTCTTACAATACACATAAGGAAAAATAATCTGTGAATGAATTATTGACCATCTATGTACAGGAGGAAGAGAGATGAAAGCATGAGAAGCCTGAAAGTTAGACCTGTCCAAACAGGCCGGCCCGGCCCGGGCCTTGATTTTCGAGCCGGGCCGGGCACCAGGCAGGCCCGATTTTTTTATTTTTTTATTTTATTACTTTTTTGGCTTAAAAATTAATTTTTTTTGTAAAAAATGAAATTTTGAGAATAATTAAAAATAAAATATCTGAAATTTTGATAAAAAATCAATCATATTCTATTAGTATATAGTTATATATTATATGTAAGTATATATAAGTATATATTAATGACAAAATACACTTAAAAATATATATAAGTATACATTAATGACCATTTTATACTATAATTATACATTAAAAATTATATATATATATATATATAATACAAAATATAAAATTAGAAACCAGGCCGGGTCGGGTGTGGTGCGGGCTCCGGCGAGGTGGCCCGGACCTGGCTCTAAAGGCTTCAGGCCAAGCCCGGGCCTAGGTCAAGTTTAGGCCCGACTGGGTCTAGTCCAGACACCGGGCGGGCTTGGGCCTTCAACGCACGTGGACAGCCCTACTGAAAGTGCTCATTTGGCTACACATAGTAAAGAAAGCATTGGGAAGAAAAATCATGCTCAACAAGGAAAGATGAAGCAAGTGCCAATGAAGAAATATGGTGATAAAGATATATGCTTCTTTTGGAAAAAGGCTGGGCATATGAAGAAAGATTGTATTAAGTACAAGAAATGGCTCATAAAGAAAGGTAATTTCATCTCTTTTGTGTGTCATAAGTCCTTTTTTGTTAAAGTTCTAAATAATTCATGGTGGATTGATTCTGGTTTTACAATCCATATTGTCAATACCATGCGAGACTTTCTCAACCTAAGGAAGCCGAAGGGAAATGAACAGTACATCTATTCATTCACAAGTTGAGGCTGTGGGAAGATTTAAATTAATTTTGAAGACCAGTTTCGCATTGGATTTAGAAAATTTCTTTTATGTTCTAGAATTCTCTTGAAAGTTAATTTCAATTTGAAAATTAGTTTCTGTTGGTTATGGTTTTCATTTTGAAGGAACATCTTTTGATAGTTTATTGAATAAAGTCCATGTTGGTGATGGAACCTTAATTGATAATTTAGATAAATTTAATCTAAATCCCACATTTGAATCAACTTACTTAAATATGCATGTTGATGTTGGCATAAAGTGGAAATTCATTAACGACAACTCCTCTACCTTATAGCATAGGAGATTGGGACATACCTCCATAAAGAGAATAAAAAGATTAGTAAATGATGGAGTTTTAAAAACTCTTGATCTTTTTGATTTTGGTACTTGTATGGATTGCATTAAGGGAAAGCAAACTAACAAGTCCACTGTGTTAAGAGGAGTTCTAATGCTTGAAAATCATACACATTGATATCTGTGGACATTTTATTACTTGCTTAAATGGTCAAAGATATTTAATTTCATCTATTGATGATCATACTAGATATATGTATCTTTATCTCCTTTTTGATAAAGTAGAAGCATCGGATGCCTTTAAGAGCTATAAGGCGGAGGTAAAGAAATAAAAAGATAAGAAAATTAAAATTGTAAGATCAAATAGAGGCTGAGAGTATTATGGTAGGTACACAGAGAAGAGACAAATGCCAGGTCCATTTACAAAATTCCTTAATGAAGAGGGCATCATTATCCACTATACAATGCTCAATACACCATAAAAAAATGGTGTATCAGAAAGGAGGAATTACATGCTTATTGACATGGTGAGAGCATGATTAGTAATTCTAATCTTCCTGAAACTCTTTGGAACGAAGCCTTGAAAATGCAGTTTATATTTTAAATGGGGTTCCATCTAAAAGTGTTCCCATAATACTGTTTGAACTATGTTATGGATGGAAACCAAGTTTAAATCACTTGCACATATAAGATTGTCCAGCTGAAGTGAGGATTTATAATCCACACATAAAAAACTTGATTCAAGGACAATCAGTGGTTATTTTATTGGCTATCCAGTTAACTCAAAGGGATATCAATTTTATTGTCATTCACACTCTATAAGAGTAGTTGAGCTTAGAAATGCTAAATTCCTTAAGGATTCTGAATCTAGTGGGAGTGCATTTCCTCGTATGATAGAATTTGAGGGAGCACATGATTAAATTGAGTTGCATAAAAATAGAAATTTAGTTATTCTTCAAAAAAAATCAAACAGATGACCTTGACGAGCAACCAGTCCAACAGCAACCAGCCCACGAAATTGAAGTTCATAATGAACCTCCTGTTGATGTAAATCAAGAGGTATGATTAAGAAGGTCCTCAAGGGAAAGGAGATCAGCTATTTCTAGTGATTATGTTGTACATCTTCAGGAGTCTGATTTTAACATCGGACCTAAGGATGATCCGTGTACATTTTCACAAGCCGTGTATGGAGATCAATTTGCTCTTTGGTACAATACCATGAAGGAAGAGATATAATCTATGGCTAAAAATTAAGTTTGAGATCTCATCGAATTACCAAAAGGCATTGTGGCCATATGCTGCAAATAGGTCTACAAGATCGAAGGGACGCTTCTGTTAATGTCGAGCGATATAAGGCTAGACTTATAGTCAAAGGTTTCACTCAAAAGGAAAGGATTGATTATCATGAAGTATTCTCCCTAGCTTTTAAGAAGGATTCATTTAGGGTCATCATGGCTCTAGTAGCTCATTTTGATCTGGCGCTACATCAAATGGATGTGAAAATAACCCTTCTTTAGAGGGATCTTGAGGAAGAAGTGTACATGAGGCAACTAGAAAGATGTTGTGATAAGAAAGATAATCACTTAATTTGCGAGCTAAAGAGATCTATATATGGACTAACATAAGTCTCCCGTCAATGGTATAAAAAGTTTCATAATGTTGTTTCCTCATATAGATTTAAGAACATCGTTGATCAATGTATATACATTAATGTCAGTGGGAGCAAGGTTATATTTCTAGTCATATATGTGGATGATATTCTATTTGCAAGTAGTGATTTAGACTTGCTACATGAGACAAAACAATTCATTTCTGAAAACTTTAAAATGAAGGATTTAGGTGAAGCTTCTTATGTCATAGATCTAAAAGAACTTTAGGACTATCTCAAACGGACACAATGAAAAAGTATTAGAGAGATTCAGAATGAAAGATTGTGCGTCAATGTTAGCACCTATTATCAAAGGGGATAAGCTTAGTCAGGATCAATGTTCACAATATAAACTTAAAAAAAGGAATAGATGAAGAGCATACCTTATGCATCAGCTAGTGGGCAGTGATGTATGAACATGCATGCACTATACCTGACATCAAATTTGTAATAGGATTGTTGGGTTGATACCAGAGCAATCTTGGTATGGAGTATTAGAGGGCTGCTAAAAGAGTCATGAGGTATCTGAAGGGAACCAAGGACTACAAATTGACTTACAGTCATACTGATTATTTAGAGGTGGTCAGTTATTCAGATTCAGAATTTGTTAGATGTGTGGATTCAAGCAGAATTCTTAAAAGATAAGACTTCTTAGAAGATAAATTTTCATCCATCAGAGAAAGTATCTATATATGATCTTATCTGATATGATCTTATCTTAATCCACTACAACTCTTTATGGGATAAGAAATTCAAATATCATAGCATATCATGTAGGCCAGAACTTTATCCGGATACAACATCCTCCCACTTGGTCCACATGATACAATTATCTCATAATTGACATAGAAGTATGGTCATAATCAAAATTCATGTCATTTAGTAGTGAATAGCTCCCACTCATATAAAGAATCTAATGCACGAATCATAGTGGTCAAGCTCTTAGCAATAACGAGCTCTTCTTTCCATGTATCACGATGCATAAATTCATTAATTGAGCAACTTTATGAGCAAACTTTATGAATGACTTCCTACAAGTTACTCGGATCCTACTTTAACTATCCCAATAGATATATACTCACAATAAAATTAAACTTTATTTTCTAAGAATATCCAGAACATATCTAAAAATAACTGGTGAGAAAATAAACACATGAAAAGCTAAATTAATCTCATATGCTCTACATGACTTAGGAGTTGTTTTGCCGGCAATCCATTAGTCATGGGCTCAACAACCATAAGCGCAGTATTAATCTGTTGAATGGGCACAACACTTTGCTTCACATTCTCTCTAATACTAAGACACTTTATGTCGATATACTTGCTTCGGCTTCCACTCTTATTATTTTTAGAGCCACTCTTATTATTTTTAGAGAAGAAAATAGCTGTTGAATTATCACAATAGATCGCCATTGGCCTCGCAATAGAATCGATGATTTTAAGGCTTGAGATAAAGTTCCTCATGCATAATGCATGTGTAGTCGCTTCATAGAACGCAATGAACTCTGCCTCCATGATAGAAGAAGCAACAATTATTTGCTTAGACATCCTGAAATTATAACAAAATGGTCCTAGTCTAGCCTATAAATACAGTCATAGTTCCTCCATCAGATTTATGTTATTTGGTAAGATATAGGCTAGAAACTCTTTCTGTATTTCTTTATTTTATTTATTCTAAAGGTAATCTAATTTTATTATTTATTTTTGTATGTGCTCAGATTATATCTAGTTTTGATCTAATTATCTAAGTTGCAGATCGTCCTAAACAACAATGGCCGGAGGTATTTTATATTTCATTTGATTCTGCTGCGTGCTCTGTAATTATTTACTCAAGTAATTTTCACACCTTTTAGTTTTCTATTAATTTCATAAATAAGAAACTTGAAACTTGATGGCTGTTGCCGACATGACTTTCTAGATAAGAGGCAACGGACTGCTCCATAGCTTTAACACCCAATGAGGCTGTAAGAGTTGCTTGATCTTTTGTAGACCACAGAGAATAAATATCAAATATTAGAGCTGAAGAGAATGATGGATTTTGAGTAATTTACCAATTGCCCAGACCAAAGAGAATAAATATCAAATACGTGTTTTATTTCCTCCATCATTTCAAAGGAAGCCTCTCCAAATAGAAATAAATCGTCATCAAGCAGCAGTGAGAAAAGGTAGGAGGCTTAATGGTTAATTTGCATACCAACATGTCGGCCATTTGAGGCCTCTGATTTGATGAATAAGGAGAGGATCTCAGCTCCTATAGTAAAGTAACATTACATGTTTTATTCTTCAAAAAAAAAAATTTTTTTTTTGGAGAGAATTTATTCTTTGAATTATCTAGAAAGCATTTCTCACTCCTCGCCCAAAGTGAACTGCGTTTATTGGGATCTCCTGAAGATCACAATCCTCCCTTTCGGAATTGTGGACGGAATCAGCTGCCATTCCCAAACACCAAACACTCAAAATAACCATACTCTGCCACGACACGTCAAATTCATTCTCGCCTAACCCATCTACTACACCAATTATTAAAACAGTCAACCCGAAGCGACTCATATCATGTGCCACCCACTTATACCTTGATTACGTCATTTTTTTTATTACGTCATTCACAACTTAGAAAAAGTTCATCGTAAATGCAAAGCTAACACTAATCCACAAAAACCATACATTATAATAATCAGAGCGGTATAAATAGGGACTGAGCTCAGGCCCCTTTTGAAACGAGAACGCCAAAGGTCTCTCCTTTCTTTCAGTCTCCCCTTTGTGGCCTCTCTCATTTTCCCCAAATAATTTCCCCAAATAATTTCCGTCAGAAATTCAACGACCGAATCTCATTGAAACCCTAGAACCTAACTGATCGCCGATCTTCGCTGCTCGCTCTCTTGCTGATCTCGATGGAGCCGCCGCCGGCAGCGAAGCTCCCCGCCGAGAGCAGCAAGTGAGAATTCGCGATCGATTAGGTCTTCCGAAAAAATTAGTTCTTGAATTCGTTATTTCTGACGGTCTCCGTTTGATGCAGGCCTTGTCTGTTTACTGGGAGCTTGTCTTATCTGGACGATGATCTCGATATAGTTGAGCTATCGGGCCCGTCTTCTTCTTCTTGGAATTCAAATAATCAAAAGAGAAAGAGAACCCAGGTTTATAAAATTCCATTTTTAATGTTTTCATAAATGACCAAGTGTCTTTGGATTGTTTGTTCAAGTTTATTTCTGCAGAAAGATTATAATTCTACTGCTAATTGTTTATTTGGATAATCAGTGGTGAAGCCAGGATTTTATAATCAGTCCTTGAGTCCTATTTGCAATGTGCAGTCTGGGGTTTCATCTTCATAACTTATAACGAGTGTTATTATAGATTTATAGGTACAAATTTCTGTAATCAATCAATGGATGTCATAGCTGTACTTATACATGTTATTATGTTCCATGTACCATCTTTTCAAATAACAGATTAAACCCCTTGAGTCAGAACAATCATTGTTTAGTTATTTTTTCCTATAATTAACAATCTGAGACCTTAATGCAGAATTAGGAATTACTGTATCAAGAATATCAATTACCATGGATCACAAAAGCAAGGTATTGGGAAATATATTTTTGTTAGCTATCGAGGAAAAACATCTCGGAAGAGGACATGAAAAGAAAAAGGGTTTGCACATTGTCAACGTATTGGTCTTTTAGAATCAGAGTATGGTCCAGTTTCTCACAAAATTCCTACTTATTATTAAATTTATCCTTGTATGATTTTAAGACCCGGTGGTGTACAGTTAAGGACATTGTAGTTGGTATGAACCATCTTCTTAAAGAGATGAACTAAATCAGCTCTGCCTTCCTAGGTGCTCTGGAGAGCTGCTTAGGTTTTGAAATGTCTGCGTTTTAGAACCTTGATACAGTAATTGGAAGACCTTGAAAATTCTTATAAACATAAAACAGCTTTTAGAAGAATGTATAAGCGCCTGTTGTCTACATTGTTAAATTTCTTGAAATTATTAACTTGTTACTAACTGCCTTAAATAATTTGCAACATTAACTACATTGTTAGAGATACTTCTATTTTACAGTCTAGTTACACCATTATATATTTGGAGGATAGTGCTTGTTTGGGTTAGATTTTGTCTCTTTTTATGGGAAGAACCTGACTCAAGATAACTAGCTCGAAATAGATAGGGCCAGTATCAGTTTAAGCTTGGTTTCAAGGTTGTAATGTTCTGTTAATATCACTTACTTCTAATCGTTGACCTTTGCATGCTTTTATCAATTGAAAATTTTGTTTATGTTGTCAGTAGTAGCTGGATGCTATAATCCCACCATACTTGCTTAACATTTGAGTGGGTACCTAAAACTTGTCTGGAAGCTCTTTGTGTGCCACTGTCCAAAATTTTTGTAGAATCTGCTTCATCTCATCACTTAACGCTATAACTAGGTCATGGACATCCTTTATCCCAAAGGAGACATTTTGAACTCCCTGAAGCAGAAATTTAGAACAGAGACTATGTTCTATTTGCAAAAGTTATCCCTGAACAGTAAGAACAAATCAATCGCCATGTTGGGTCTCTAATGAAAACTTTTGTTGAGTTTATAATGCTAGTGGAAGCTTTCGATCTAGAAATGATGAATGCAATAGAGATAAGTAGAGAGCTTTGATCAATGTATAAATTTTCATCTAATTGATTTATAGATTTATTGAGCAAAACTCTTCAAATGAACCTTATTTAAGTGAAGAAGGAGATCAAATAAGATAGGGTAAAGTAAGATCTCTTCCCTGAATTGTGAAGTCTCGCATATGCACAATTATCAAATAAATTAACTGCAAATTCTATCCAAAATGGATGAAACTCACTTTAAGCCAAGGGATCCGGAAATTATAAACTATCTGCATAAAATTAGAGAAACTTTGGTGGGTAGTGGTGGTTGTTTATTGATTTTCCCCTCTCTATTTCTTACTTTCTTTATGATTCTCTTTTACAATTCAAGAAACCTCAGAATAATCTATGTCAATCAAATAAATTAAAGAAACTTTGTAACCACTTTGGTATTTTCCTATGCGGAGAATTGCCTTTTGTTAGATACAAAGGCAACCAACATAAAGATGAAACATTTCACTGACTATAATATTATGATTTCCCTGTTCTTGATGGTTTTATCTTATGCTGTTTTTTAGTAGTTCTTCAAAGTTTGCTATGAATCTAAATTTTTGCTACAGAAGAATTATGTCCTCTAAAGTTGTCTTTTGTCTGTATTCTAGGTTGTTCCTCATGAGATAATTGATTTGGATAAAGATGACGATCCGGAAGTTTTGTCTATTGGGGGAAGTTCGACGGATTACAAGAACAAGCAGCCTATGAATTTTGGCCAGGATTATGAGAAGCAAGAAAAGGTGCAAGGATGATGTTTAATTTCTTGATCCTCAAAGAGTGTTTGAGCAGAACTAATGTTAATTCAATCAAGCTTAAAAAGTTAACGGTATTGTTTTCATGTGAAATTTTAATGGTGTGTTGCAGGATGGTTTAGCCATTGAACATGTGGGTTCTAGTACAAGTCATCCCTCTGATAATGTTGCTCTTGCTTCAGTGGATATGCCTAAAAGTTCAACCGCCTGGACATCGGATTTCAACTTTTCTGATGGATATGACTATGATGACTATGAATATGATGATGACTGTTATGAAGGATTTGAATTTGATACAGATTTAGGTTTTAGTGATTATAATTCTAGCTTGGCTGCTAAATTTGATGTCTTGGACCTGCCAACTGGGATTGAAGCAGACGTACCATGGTTGCAGAGGCCAGCTCCAGAAAAGCCAATTGCTAGTCAGCCAAAGATAGTGATTGAAGATGCAATTGATTTGAAATTTAAAGCGTTTAAACAGTTTGATACAGTTCGAGGCCACTTGGACCATTATTTTGCCAATCCACAGCACATGAAATGGATGAGAATTGTAAAAGAGGTAGTTTTGTAAGTAATGTTTTAGTGTTTATATCTTGTTTCTCTTCCAAGTATCTTTATGTTCATCTTATGGAATATTTGTGACAGCCATCAAAAGAATGGGCAAAGAGAATTCAGCATGAGTGGAAACTCCTGGAGAAAGATTTGCCAGGTGAGTTTTTATCTTCTATATTATGCTCTGCAATAAGAAGAGTTTTGTGATTATACTTGCCCTTTGTATGATTTTCTTGTAAACTTAGAACTTTTTCCATGATCCATCATTATTTTTTGAGACTGCCCAGTAAACCTTACCTCTTTTTTCTTCCAACTGCTCTGTTTGTGTATGGGTATTTGCATTTGCAGGCGAGACTATAATTGTGTGCGAGTTTAGTTGGTAGTCATACAGTCTCATATAACTGGGGAATGCGAGAAAGAGCAACATGTGGAACCAGTCATATTCGATAGAGGAGATTTGAAGTTTTGCTGTTGTTCATCTTTATATTTTATATTCGCTTATAACATTTCATATTTTCTTCCATAGAGAATAATGGCTTTGTTATGAAATTTTTTGCACTACAATTGCTATTTTGTGCTGCAAAGTGCTTGTTTTGGTCTATTTAAATTCATAGCCCACTTAAGTATGTTGATAAAAATACCTCCTCCGTGTTTTCTGTGTTTAAAAATGTGTTATGTTATATGATGTCAGTGTCCTCCATATACCTTAATGTGTGGGTTTTCCATTTTTATTTGAACAGAAACAATCTATGTTAGAGTTTATGAAGATAGGATGGACATTCTGAGGGCTGTTATCATAGGACCATCTGGAACTCCTTACCACGATGGTCTCTTCTTCTTTGATGTTTACTTTCCTTGTGATTATCCCAATACTCCTCCGGTAAAAATGACTCAGCCCTCTCTCTTATCTATCATTATTACCATAGGAGAATTTGAATATATAAGAAATGTCCACCCCTTGCAGATGGTAAATTACCACGCAGGTGGACTTCGGCTTAATCCAAACTTATATGCTTGTGGAAAGGTCTGCCTTAGCCTTCTAGGCACTTGGTCCGGTAGTGGGTGTGAGAAGTGGGACCCATCCAAGTCAACCATGCTGCAAGTTTTAGTGTCTATTCAAGCTCTTGTCCTGAATGCAAAGCCTTTCTTTAATGAGCCTGGATATGCACTGTCGGCAAACACTGAACATGGAGAAAAGAGTTCCCTGCGTTACAATGAGACCACCTTCCTTTTGTCTTGTAAGACAATGTTGTATTCATTGCGGAGGCCGCCAAAGGTCAGTGATATATCATCTCTGTTTATAATCAGTACGAGAAGTGTCAATGTGTAATGTTTTTCACTCCATTACTATACACACACATGTCTTTTTCAAAAAAAACTAATCATGATAAGAGATCACCATAACATGATCACATTTCTCAATCTTTTCTAATTAAAATGGGGTCCACAATAAGCAAGGCTCCATGAAAGATTTGACAAAGTTTTATGACCATCTGTCAAACTGATAAACCCTCTGTTAACTAGTGTCTGAATCATGGCCAAGAAAAATAAGGACTAGATTTGTGGTTGCAACCTAAAAGTTCATTTGGTATCTCTAACTTGGAGGGATTCTAGAAGAGTGGGTATATGCGGGCATGCACGCTCCCCCGCGCGCGAGCACACTTGGCAACTTAAACTAACTGTTGCTGGTCATAATATTTTAGGGTAAAAAAGTTCATGGCAATTTTTGCTAATGCACAATTTTTATGGGGTTGCAATACCCCCTCAAATTCCATTGTAATTTGGTGAAAAATTACTGATATATATACACATACCCATACTCACATATGTAGATCATTGGATAAGAGCTACTTCTCAAGATAAGTATTTGTTATAACCCCTAGGCTTTCTCGTTGATGGTTTGCATCACTTATCTCTATCTACACACATCCCAAATAGTGGAGGATGAAATTCAAGAGGTTTAAAACTTTTACCCATATATCAAGTTATACATATTTTTTCCCTATGAATGGAATCACTTGTTTTTGCATGTGTAGCTTTGAACATGAAATGTCACCTATATGGTTATATCTTTGCAGCATTTTGAGGACTTTGTTGCGGGGCATTTCCGCAAGCATGGGCAAGCTATCCTTGTGGCTTGCAGAGCTTACCTTGATGGTGCTCAAATTGGCTGTCTGGTTGAAGGAGGGGTGCAGGACGTCGATGAGGGTGATAAGAGTTGCTCACCAGAATTTAGAACCTCACTGAGGATGCTCTTTGATGACCTTTTGATGGAGTTCACGGTCAAAGGAGCTGATTGCGATGAATTTCTTGTGAAGAAAGTTAGAGATGCTGGAGCTGCAGATACTAACATAAAGCAATGTGGACATTTTTGGATGCAGAATGCTACCCTAAAGCTATGAGAAAATGTCTGGATGCGGGGATAATTTTGCAGTGGAGGCATGTTGCTTACATGTTCTTTCCTTAGTAGTTTACTCGACAAAGATTTTAAGTTTTTTTAACTGCAAATTTTGTAAATAGGGTGCGCATAACTAGGTTGCTTTTTTATTCTTAAAAGTGTTGGTCATAGGAAATGTTTATGGTACTCAATAGTATTTATAGGTGAAAAGAAAACTGAGTATCTACTCTATCTTGACGTATGTATCTGTTTCTTAAGGTAAGTTTATTCCCCTAAAGTTGAAGAATAGCAGCAGGGCAAGCAATTTCTTCATTTTAGGTTCGATGTAACTTCTTATGTTTATCGTATTATGTTTTTATGTTTGATATTGAAGTATTTTGCAGTATGAAGAATTAAGTATTTCATTGGATATACTTCTTATGTTATCTGACGCTTAAGGGCTTTGATTTCAAAATATACTAACTATATGCCTTTATATACACATTCGCTCAAAACTCCCCTTTAAGTTATGGAGTTCTTAGAAAACCCACATCAACTTTAAATGTTTCTCAGAAAAACTCCCAACTGCTTGATTTGGGGGGTTTTCTGACAAAACTTAAAGGGGGTTGTGTGACATTTTGAAAGTTAACCGTCCACCCACACTTAAGGGGGCTCTGCAGAACCCACAAAACCCTCTTAAGTTAGAATGAAATAACACCGAGGGGAGGGGGGGGGGGGGGGGGGGGGGGGGGGGGGTAGGG
>JBAKGM010000233.1:24583861-24614272 GCA_037177215.1 Asparagus racemosus
ATATATTGCATGAAATATTTATACACGTGTGTGTGTAACACGTGCGCGCTCATGTATATGTAACCTCTTAGGAAGCTCATTGTAGATATATTTTTGCCTTAGATAAAGAACATTATTTAAGAAAAAACTTTTAAGCAGTATAAGACCGTAAACATGAACGCACCAGATTAAGGAGCAGTAGAACTGTTATGAGGTAAAAACTAATGAAATATGCAAGGGTCCAGGAGCTTCCAGTCAAGACCTTGTAGCTCTGTATAAAATGTAGGACATTAGCAACTGCTGATACATCCATAACACAAAATTCACTTTAATGGACTAAAACAAACAGTAAGTTACATATATTTAATATGACATTATCCCAAAATATAAGCATCACTAAACATTTTCTCTGAGCAAACTCATACAGATATTTACTAATTCCTCTAACAACCGGAAGATGGTGAGAGCCTTGCCAGAAAGAAGAAACCTGCATGCTATAGTAAGCAGTTTTCCAGTACAGATCTTATTAAACCTAATCTTGCAGTGAAGAGAAACAATTTCAAATCGATGCTGTTAATGCTTGGCACTGCTGTACGTTTAATTTCCCTTAAAGCTTTTATTTACATCAGGCAAGCTTTTCAAAGAGAATTAATTGCCTCTCCATGCTTTTGTTCTCATCAAGTAAGCTTTACAAAGAGGTTAACTATATGTTTCTTACATTAGACCATAAATCTTATGGTGCTTCAAACCTTTCAGATTTTAGATTATCATGTATTGTAATATTTTATACAAAATTTATCCCTAGGACCCTATGTAGTAGGCTTCCGGAGATGATTGGTGATATGATCTCAACAAACCAGAATGAATTTCTTAGATTAACTTCAAACTGCACTCTGTTTTCACATGGACTAGTCAGGGATTAACTATAGAGGTCTGGCAAGAAGGTATGTTAAGATTGATCTCAAAAAAGATTTTCAAAGAAAAATAGGAAATTTTTCATACCATTAGTATGATGTGTGTTCCTCAATATCTGGATTGGCTAATTAAAAGAGTTCATGTCAAAGAAAAAATTTGTTTATTTCAACCACAATGTTTCTTTATTCACATAAATGGCTCAGCTTCTAGTTCCTTCTACATCAGTTTTTGTATATAATACAATTGCTCAAGTTTCCACCCAAAAAAAGTCCAAAACTTGCATCTCATGTACACAAATGATTACCACTGCCAATCATGGGGGCTCTATCATATCTATTATTCAATTAAGATTAAGAGATTTAGTTTTAAACCTGAAAAGTCACATTAATCACTAATACCACCAGTCACAATGTAGGTTAAATCTATTCTCTTTCAAGAGAAGCAATTACAGGTTTAATAATTTAAATATCTGTTGCACACTTTTGCAGGCTTATATAAAACAAGGACCGATTCAAACCAGTCTGACCGGTCAGTTTGAGCAGTGTAGACCAAACAGAACTCAGCCAATCCCAAACAGATCTCAGTTGATGATTACGCCTAAGAGAGCCAAAACTAAATTTGTACTAGAAAATCTGACTTTATTATGCAATGGAAGACTTCCAGTGAGTAATCTGCTACTTGCAAGTAAGTGTGGATTGGAGTGCCTGTATCATTGTAAACAGGCAAGGGGCTGTTAAATATACTTGTCTACTGTAGATGAATATATTACATTGATGTGCGTGGATAATATTTTTTCAGTTTACTATGCACACTCTCAAAATGTACGTACTGTTAAATTTCTCATTTATATGTTGCTGCATTAAAACTAAATCAACATTTGCTAGTTCTGTTCTAAAGAGGGGAATAACATGGGATAGAGCAATCCAGGATTAAAAGGAATACAGCCCCACCAACAGAAAATTAATTCTATTAATACTAAATTACCAACTAGGTGAGATAAAACCATAATATTAAACAAATATGTACAAATACTAATACAGAAAACATAATTACAAAAACGAAATATTTGAATGAGAAAAGATAGGTGGCAAAACTTCGGTACCTGCATCCACACTTGCCAATTTCCCATCACCAACAAATTGAATAGTGTCACCATTCCACTTGGGTAGTCATTAAAGTTGAAAAGTAAGTAGCTAGTTCTGTTAAGTATGCCAAAATGGCGAAAAGTCCACCCATAATATACTGAAATATCATGCTAGCATCTGATATAAATTAAAAGTCAACAAAAAGAAAAAGGATACTCATTATCCAAAAGATCAGTTGCTTCCAATCTCGGATTACCAGAGTTTACAATTCCGCCAAATAACTACAGATCAAATGCAATTTTATAAAAGGTTTATCATCAATGAAGAAGAATAGACGACAACTATCGCAACAGATTCACAATTCAAACTATTTTCCGTCAAAGGAAATGAGAAGCATTATGTTTTTACAATCCTTGGTGTATAATTATGGTTTCAAGAGAAATTCATGAATAAGGAGTTTCCAGTCCATCCATGCATATACACATGCAATAGAAAGTACTAGTCACACCATATTTAACATGCTTATGTAATATACATATGTCATCCTTGTGTAGCATAGTGAGCATCTAGTCTGTTGAATATATAAGAGAACAATAGGCTATAAGGCTAACAACTTCTAACACAATCGATCAGCAACTGCTAGAATAAAGGATCATAAGGGAGTAGATGACGTCTACACCAAAATAACGAAATAAAACCAGCATATCATAACTTTCTATTGGTTACTCGTTGAAGTTGAACAGATTAAAGTGCAGTAAGAACTGCTGAAATTTCCACCCACCTACAATAATGTACAGAGCTGAGTGATGCTAGGCTATTGTTGCATCAATTCAGATGCTACATTATCAGAGACACTAGTGTAACAACTATTGGAGATTGTAAGTGCCAAATTCATCCAAGTTTTCTCTAGAATCACCTTTTGTAAATTGATTCTTAAAGGAATTTCTTTTGACTGTTTTTCAACAGCTCTCATTTGCAAACTATCTCTAATTGAGAGTATTGCGGTGGGATAAATATTCGAAGGATTAAGATATTGCTGCAAAGAAGGGTCTTGGCGTAACGGCTACTTCTCCAATAGAAGGAGATTTCTCTCTCTCTCTCTTACCAATTCTTACACTTAACTCTTAATTGTACTGTCATGCAACGTAATCTTACTTCCCACTCTAGTTATTTTCTAAGTTTTAGCTAGTTCTCACATATTAACTCTATGATATAACCTCTCAAGTCAAATATAGATAGTGGTGACTAACAATGTATATTGAGCAATTTTAACACCTCCTTACATGGTCACATGAAAAGACCTACAACAGGTCAGCACATTAAGGCACGATAAATACATATATAGGATTGAATATTTGATGAGTGTCCAACCAAGGACCTCATAAAATCTTGAAATTTTTCACTGATATCATGTCAAAGTCAGAGTCAGACAATCACATAAACCAAAGGCTATGCATATGGTTAGTGGACTAGCAATGTATATCAAGCAAATTTAAATATTTAACAAACTCCATATAACCCATAATTTGCAGTCAGCTCGATGCTCCTTCATGGGTTGCAACCTTTGGTTATGCATATTAGGAAAAAGATAGGAAGTACTGCAAGTTGAACCACATACCTGTAAACCAAGAGAGCAATAGATGCAAAGCACGCAGAATATGATACCCAAATATGGCATCAAACTTGGAATTAAGGTTAAGAAAGTTGCCACAAATGCTCTATAGCGTTGAACATGAAGCAGCAGTCTTATTAAACGTAACATTCTTGCAATCAGAAGGTACCGAATCCTGTTTCCAGTCAGAAGACAAATGGTAACATTTACTGTGACCTATTAAAACCAAGCTAAAGATTTACATATAGATTTTCCTTTTAATGTACAACAATTTGAAAGTTTACTATTGACCAGTAGTCTCATTTCTATAATTTTTCATTATTCATCAATCTAAATCGAGAAGTGAAGCTACGACAATGTGATAAATTCATAATACACACTACAATTTTAATAACAGAAGATAAGTGATAGTCTGCAATCTGCATGTTAATATGCTATACTGCCGGTACAGCATAAATGCATAATACAAGGGCATGTATTTTTATTAATGTTTTGGACAAGTTTATAATGTATTATATAATATACCATAATACCAGCAACTATACTGTCTAGCATATTCAGTTCACAGTCAATACACCATGCATGGTTGCATACATTCACTATGGTTGTAGAGCTACAACGTCTATCATGGAGATTTTAGTTGGAAAATGGAAAAAGAAAGCTCCCTCCCTCCCTCCCTCCCTGAATTAAAAGAAAGCTCTATTCTAGCCATGTAAGATCTGTGAATCTCCAGCTATGCTGATAGTGGGTATTAGTCAATGGAAAAAGAAAGACCCAAAGAGTGCTGCTTCACAAACTGCGAGATAAATAGACACATGCCAATAAGAGAAAAGATACATAGAGCTCCAGTGAATATCAATAAAGAGATAACTACATACATATATGGGAGATCAAATTATAGCATACAAAAGGCGACAATAAGGCAGAGAAAGTAATAAGGTGTGACAAGGTCTTCCCTCTGCCATAAAATGGTGTAAGACATGGCCAGCCAGAGAATGCTTGCCCATCGATATTCAAATTTGCAGGTGCTTAAACATCTATTCAACTATGTCCAAAGTGAAGTATGTTATCCCAACCCCACCCCCCCCCCTTCTTCTACGGAAATATTAATTATTTACAGATAATTTTATGGTTAGGTTGTGTCCGAAATTCCGGATTATGGAAAGATTACCATGTTCAGTGTTCCGGTGTCCCTATGCTACTCTTGTTTGTCACTAACCATAGACAATATGAAGTCAAAACATATCCAATATTGATGCCAGAAATAATAGTTAAAATAGGTGGACAAAAGTCTATTACCTTAATAAGCTAGACTTTAGTATTTTGTGGTGGAATTAAGGAAGTCAACTTTAATAAGGCAGCAGATAGCATGATATGTTTACCAATCGCAATAATCAGGAGCGATAAGTACTACAAGCCTACAACTAGATTTCTTTGAATAATATCCCAGAAAAACCCATTGAGTCTATTATAAAAACAAGCACTAGAGTAGAAGCCCTAAGAGCCGATATGCATAATGCATTTGAAGGATTAAGATCACCCTTAAGACAGAGATACAATTATCGATGTCCCTGTTTTAGTTTTTGGGGTACTTAATGTTTAAAGAGTTTATTTTTCTTTTTTCTTTTTTTTGGTATTAAGTTTAGAGATATTATTATTAGAGTTTATTGCATAGTCATATGTATTATTCCATGGAAAAGTTAAGGTTTGACTTTGAATTCCTCGGAAGTGAAGCCAGTGTCAGGTGTTCAATTTTCTTTCCACCGGGCATGACAATTATTGCTGTACAAAAAGTTCCCTGAATTCAGATATGTAACTGAAAATTACGTATTTAATATAAATGAATGAAGAATCAAGAACATGGGCAAATGTGTCATAGAGCATAAGTTTACCATTCTCCATTAGAAAGAAAAGGCAGCTCAGACGAGAAGAAAAAAGTTGTAGCCTCTCCAATAACTGCAAAGAAAGGATGTCAACCACAGACACTGTGCAATCCAATATACTGCATTTCATGACACTCATTTATGGAAACTGAGCATGAGATTCAAGGGAAAAACAAAAATTCACATGAATTTCAGGGAAATAAGAAGTAAAATAGATGTCCATTCATTCTTTAAGAGATACCGGGTGCTTGAACTTCTAAATCATCTACAAATAAATATTGAAATGCAAATAATGATTCATTAAGAATAAAATTAAGCTAGATACACATATCTCGAGATGTGAACTCCTAACTGCGTCAGTAGGATGTGTGGATTAGAGATAAATAACTATGAATTACATAGGTCGAATATAGTCCACATATAATTTGGGCTATACGTGGTTAGGTCGAGATGAGTCTTCCATGATTCATACCCTACGCCACCATAATTAATGTCCAGAAATTTAATCCCATGATTTACTTGTTTGCCACTCAGGTCAGTTTTATCTTGGGTTTAAGTTTAATCAAAGCAATACCATATACAAAGCAAAGGCTATTCACAGAATCACAGGCCATCCTATAGCGGTCTTTGTTTGGGACACAGCTTTCGTAATAATTCTTGTGTAGATCGAGATCATTTGATATTAGACAACTGTGTTTTTCTTTCCATGTATTACTGATTTTGACATCAAAACTAAATTTCTAAAATGATTACATGCTTTGTCTTGTTTGAAGCAAATTACTACAAGATAAAAGAACATTGGAAACTTGAAAATATATTCCAAGTCTATAAGATCCTTTCTTATCTCCCTGTTTTAAATTTTTGATCTTGATAGAGAGACAAAGAAAGAAATTTCATTCTCTCGATTCTTGAGAAGAATGTTATGTCCAATGATTTTGGTTTAGGTAAGGAACGAAAACAAGTGGAAAGGGGAGAAGGGAAAGCGGAAATGAGATATTATGTGCATGTGAATGAATGGGTTAGATTAGAGCTTCAAGGTTTAGATAACAAAAGGATCTTGGACATTATTTGAACATCTTTAAGTATCTCATCTTTAGAACTTCTTTTCAACTATCTCTTTTCAAATATCAAGGTTTAGATAACAAAAGGATCTTGGACATTATTTGATCATCATTTCAACTATCTCATCTTTGTGCCATTGTTGTTATCTTTTTTATTTTTTATTTAGCCATTCCAAACTAAAAAATATCATCTACCAATTGATTGAAATCTCAAAATTGATAATAAAAAAAACTGAAGTACACACAAATTTTTCATAACCAGGTATGCCCTAAATCAAAGCCTCTACATTGTGAATGACTATCGTGTTATATATTGTTTTCTTTTCTACATCCTTTTATGTGATTAACTTGAACCTGAAAGCAGAACTACATTCGCCTAATCCTACAAGAACCTGAATTGTGGGAATTGGACCTGGCCCTGTACATCAAATTCCTGACCTCACAGACCTGCTAATGCTGTGACGTCTCAGATATAGATGAACAGATAGACGAACAGTCAACTATGGGCCAAAGTTTCAGACTAAAATTATTGTGGGATTGACTATGGAGTATGGTAAACTTGAACACAACCCAACCCACCTGCACTTCTAAGTTAAAAAAACAGGTAACAAATAGGTACCCAATTGATCAGGCCCATCTTTGAGTAAAAAAGCACAGAAATCCATATGAAAAACAGGTCTCTTAACAAGTTAGGTTAATTTCCCATGTAGCATACCCAATCCAAAAAATAAAACAGGTCTGGCTTTGGTCCCATACCCAACCCCATTAACACTTCAGTTTATATTGAAAAAGGGTAAAACTCAGTTTGGACCCGGGTATATATGTCCCCCTTGCAGCTTTACATATGCTCACTTTAAAACTTAGATAAGTAAGTGTAGCCTCTCTAATACTAGTCATAATTATATTGTCTGTCTAGCACAATCAATGGGAATAACTGACATACAGTTACAACAAATTGACCTGCTAATATAGTGACTATCACATTCTTATACATCTATTGGGCCAAATGGAAATGATACAGTTAAACACCCTACAAGACTGGGTGCCAATTGCTTCGGATTGAGATAAATTTTGAAGGAACCAGAGCTTAAACAAGCACTACTTTTGACTATCCATGACAAAAAAAATTATTATTAGGAAAGTGTTCTTTTCATGCTAGTAATAACATGGATGAATTGGAAACAACGTTCACTTTACAGAATATTTGACCCATGGCCCTTTATTGTGGGCCGATATAGAGAAATTACTGTCTCAAGTTATGGGAACTAAAAACAATAAGTAATACCAAACACGGATTCTTACCTATTATCCATGTGACCACAAAATCAAAACGGTTTTGACCTTCCATCCAGTAAGCATCGAATCCAAATGAAAAGATCTTCAGAGCCATCTCCAAAACATAAATCCAACCTACAGAGAAACAAGCACTTTGTTAACATCTACAATATGACATTAAAAAAGAGGAAAAATAAGCTACTAAAATGCAAATATCCAGTTCCATAATTCTAAAGTAGCACTATTGATTGCATAACTTTTACATAATTATACAAGAGACTCGATGCAGAAACATGACAGCACACGATGATGGAAAATGAATAACCTCTGACTACATATCTATAAAAAAACCCAAATGTCATTATGTAAGTCGAATTGTACCTAGTTGGGCAGCATGATGATTATGCTGCTAGAGTACTGACCAAGTAGTGTACTGTGTTCCGCTAAATGGGACCAGGCAGATGGATTATTTCCAGTAAAAGATACTTCTTTGCTGACACAATCAGAGAACTATATGAAGAACAGAGGCTGATTAGGTAGGTTTGCCAAATTGAGGGCAAGAAGAATAACCTTCTTTCTTGTGCAGAAGAAGAAGAAGAAGTGAGGCTATCTAAATTGTAACATTCGTGGCTATTGACTCCAAGAAATTTCGCAGTACGGGAAAGTAACTGAAGTGGTAGAAGGGTTCTGTGGATGCAATAACAGGTAATATCAGCGGGACAAAAGAGGTGATTAGAAAATTATAAAAATAGCTGATATGACTGGAGAAAATTGTATCTCTCTGGGCTTGCTGGAAGAGGACTAGACACCTATAAGTTATCTCTAATGGGTGTACGCAGGAGTTCCTACAGATTCAGTAACTTGAAAGTTACAAATTCTTGTCAGTGTTACTTTCAGTTTTACAGTAAGTTGCATGGAAACGAGTATGGGAGAAGGAAAATTTGTAAAAGGGCAGGGTACTCGAACACGGCTGTATAAATAGTTATATACGCATACATTTATTATATATTGACATTAATAATTTGTATTGGATCAACATTGTTTTTCATTCATGTGTTATGAGTTCTAAAATTCCTATAATATTTTTGTGTTTCTTTTATTCTATGGATTATAAATTGGAAAACCGCTCTTTTTTGAACTAGACACCCAAACAACCCTTTAAAATCTTAGTTAGAAACCCGACCTATGGCTAACGAGATTTTGGAGGTGGATGTGAAGTGTAGGATATTGTTGAAGAAGTGTATGATGAGTATTTTAAAGTAAAACATGTATTGTATAATTGAGTACGTGCCCGAATAAATGTATGCATATATGCAAGGAGAGTTTCGATACGGGTACGGGTACATGTCAGGTACCCATACAGCTTCAGATAGAAGTACCCATGTAACATAGGCTTTACATTACCAAAGAAAATGAGAATGTGCACGATACAACAGTTTGAACTGATCCTTGGTCAAGCCGCTAAGATAGGAATGAAGTGTTCGATTCCAAGATGACAAAGAATCAATTAGTTCTCAATTACCTGGCATAAAGAATTATGAAACTACGGATGAGGGCTAGGAGGAGATAATTATGTTAGAGGAAGCTAAGGAACGTTTACATGTAGAGGGTTGCCTTTTGCAACTTCCATATGGCAAACCTGACATGAGAACAATAGGAGACTCTTTCAGCGCGAGAAGTGCAGAAGTTTCTAGAAGACTCCTTAAATCCTGATTTATCTTCAGACATCACTATTAAATAGTGAAATCTGACACCAGTGTGTATTACCAGCATAGCAAGAAAATAATAAGCTGAGAAGAGATTATCAATGTGTACTTTGTTATATTCTGTTAAACTATAGCTTTGCGTAATGATGCAATCATGAACCTCGATTATCGTCATTCTAAACCTTTTTCCATTCTAAAAGTGGGGTCATATAGAGAGAAACCTTATATCATAAATGAAATGTTCGAATTGAATGCCTTACCTCAGAATTGAATTAGTATTTGACATTAGGATTGCTTAAAGTTATTTGTGGATGCTGGAGCGTTAGTATTCTGGAAATATAATCAGTTGGGTTCAACTAGATCTCATTATAACTGATTGTTAGTCTCTTTATTATGTCTCGATTCATAAGCATGTTTCTCATTGTTACTGAGTGCTCCCATAATTCTTTATCTAGCAGCCCAACCTTCAAAAGATAATTCTCTTAACCTTCCCAGAAGAAGCTACCAATAATTTATGTAAACACAAGAATTTACATGATACAAACACAATATTTGAACGCATGAAAATTTTATTGTGATTCTATGAAACAAAGGTAAGTAAGTGAGAGAGACCATCCTCTCATTATAAAAAGAAGTACCCGCAGATCATAGAAGATTAGTCCATATAAATAATAAACTAAAATCAACAAAAAATCATAATAATTAAACATGAAAAACTGTTATTATCGTAAAACAAACAATACAGTATCAGTTGAAGTACGTAAAAGATTTACCGAAGCAAAACTCAACTGCCTGCCAAACTCCCTGCCCAGAGCTGTTCTCTATATCTAGCTGACATAAATAACAGTTGAAAGATATAAAAGTTATGTCATCTATATTAAAGATCTATATATGCAAGTACATGAAGATAAAGGAATGGGCTTATTCCATGGAAGATGAAGAGGTAAGATTTATTGACTATATAGAGCCGTAAACATAGATTAAAATCTGACTTTTCAACTAGGATTTAAGATAGTAAACAATTGATGTTCCTTATCCACGGAAAACAGCAAGACTATTCCCAAATGGCCAAAGAAAAAAATCAATAGATACGAGACTGAAAATGATTGAAGCAGAACTCTTTGTGTCATTCTTTGAAGCTGAAGTTGTAAACATAAATTGCCACAGAATTTCATAGAAAACTCGATAGAAAACTAGCCACATAAACACATAGGGAAAAGGTAGGTCATTTATAGTCATGAGTGTCGATTTAGCCAGTATGGTTCGTCAACCATGGATTACAAAGCACAGTTTTAACTTTAAAACAAAGACTAGTTGTACTTCAAAAGTTAACAAGCGCAATTTAATATAACTTTTGAACAAGTTAAACACTATAAGCATGCTCCACATGTTACACCCCAATCAGCCACGTAAATGTAGATGATGTACGCAAATCACTTAAAACCTGGCAACAAGAAATATGCTTGAGCAAACCTGAACCCTGGAATTTAGAGTTGACAAGTCTAATGGGTTTAAAGTTTTCCCATGCACAAGTACTTAGAGGAATAGATTATCCACAGAACATGTGAGGAGTAGCATGAAAACAGAACATATCCATCAGCATTAGAATTCTAACGCAACCCATTTACATTAAACCATGATCTAAACCCGTGATTCTACAAAGGACTGCCCAAAAGCATTAAATGATAAATGATTTTCAGGAAATCTAATGTAAGAATAAATTCAGGTTGCACTACTGCTTTGGACGCCCACCAGGGCCTGATGCTGGAATCACAATGCAAATACGAAAATAGAAGGACACATATAAATATGAACTCAGGGACCACAGGGTTCAGTTTCAATCTTACCGTCGTTTCAATTATTACAGCAACTAAATTGAGTACAAGAACAAAAGCTATGACATTTCCAAATGTGGGGCTTCGAACAAAAGCTTTCAACTTTTCACACTGAGGAGAATGGTATAATGCTGGGAACCTCTCAAAACAAGACGGCTGCAAATATTGCATCATGTTAGTATCCAGAAAGAGACAAAACTTAAATCTTACAAGACTTAGCTTACAGGGAAATGGTGAGAGCAAGGGGAAAGAGGCTTGTTACTAGAGTTCAAAATATTGAAAAGAATAAGACTGACTTACAGAAGCTTCCTTTTGGAATCTTAGGGCAATAGCGTTGCAGAGATCTGTGAACTCTTCCAAATTAATCTGTCAAGAAACATTATCTCAAGTCTTCAATTCAAATGAGGTCACATATGGAGCATATAGCAAAATGAATGTTTTAACAAATTTTATAACCAGCTATCAACCTGCAGTCAACCCTCTAATTAAATGCCATATTCCTGGCCAAACTAATGACACAAGAGGACATTTACCAGGAAGGTTAAAAATAAGTCTTCTCTCAGATTCCATGCAACCAAGCAGCAACCTCCTAGACTATTAACAATTCTAGAAGAAGGAAAACATATGACATAAAATCTCTTAGGCAGAATTTGATAAATGTCCCATTTATAAGTTTGACATGACATGCAAATGATGAGTATAACATTCTGAATGTTTTTAATTATTTTTCCTAGGCTGAAACCTCCATTTACATTTGAATATAGATGCTGCCAGAAGTACTAACATAATTCATTAAGTTGATATGCTACTACTTTCGCATTATCATATATATAAGCCACTTTCCTTCAGTATCCTATAACCCACTAGTGTACACCTAGTTGATGCTACATCTGAGGGCAGATAGACACCATTGCTAGACTAAGCTAGCCTTGGTCACTTGCACAACAGTGTGGTAGCAGTGCATGTCAAGGGATAAAGCTCCCAGTCATGGAATACAAGTAGAAACTTGGCATTCTGAGACCGGAAAAGGATTTTCTTCCCACTAATGTGTCACTCTATCATCACAACATATCAGACCGCCCTTGCCAATTTGACATTATGCCAGATTAGCAGAGACTCAACAAGTTTTATATTGGTCATCAGCTTTCCAAATCGACTCTCCTCCTTTATTCTCACTTGAGAGAGCAGTGAAATAATAAGAAAGTAAGCACCTTTCGCTGGACATCTTATAGTGTTTTAAACAAAAAATATATAAGGATGAGAATAATTAGGAAACTCGTGTAAGATGGATAAACAAGCAATAAAAACTAGAAGATATATACATTAAAACTTAAAAAATTTAGACCAAGGTGACCATCAAAAGAGAGGTTGAGTTGGCTGGGATGGAGAATGGTGGATGTGTTTGGTCTTTTTCTAGGGGTTGTCGGCATGTGCGAATGCTTGAAAGAAAAGAGGATAGAAAACCTTGAAATCGCCACTATCATCAAGCTCATCAAAAATCAGTTCGAAATCCTCCCGCGAAGTTTTTGGCAATGATCTAGAAAAATTGAAGATAAATTAACAATGAATCGTTAAGAGAATTGCCATATAGCATAATAAGATGTTGTGCTGAGCAGGATTTAGTATACAGAAAATCATTCACTAAGCATTTCAAGAAATAGTCTAAAGATTGGATTTGACTACAAACAGTACATAATAGTGCGTACTGAAGCTCTATCATGGCTATCAATGTTCTTCTTGTCTAGCATTGTTGATGTGGATCTAATAGTTCAAGACAGTTATTCTATATATTATATTGCATGAGTAATTAATGTAGACATTTTCTGGGACAAATAATTTACAATTATAATTATTGATTTAGACAAAATGTTCAAATTTTTTTTTACAACCCATTCTTAGTTTCTTCATATGTCTGTATAAACAGGGCTAGTGTGTCCCTCCACAGGGTTAGTTGGTGTGCCGATGATGTCGCACACATCCAACTTATCACCTATGATTCAGGTATATTGATGAATCTAGTTGTAGCAATTTGGTTGAGTGCCACGTTAGTTAGCTCTATGGAGGGACACGATAGGCCTCGTTTCCTATATACACATACACAGATATGTCATATAACCTTAAGATAAATAGTAAAAATATGAATATAACTATTAAATATTGTTTTTTCTTAAACATATCATGCTTTTGCATACATATATTTACATTAATTAAGAAATTATTTTAACAATATTGAATTTGAACAATTGCAACTCATAAAACTTTAAACTTTAAAAGCAATTTATTGTTCCTCAGGCTATGCTTCATATATGAATCTGATTATATCTAAATTTGATCTTTTGTTCGACACATTTGATCCGGTATAAGGTAAAAACTCAATCTTCTACTTCTCTTTCTTTGTTGTTTTTGCCAGCCTCCTATCACTATTGGAATGCTTACAGATAACAGTTTGTACATATCTGCAAGTACAAACCTGTGCAAATCATCATCTTGATATAGTAAGGAAGGTACAAGTCTTCCAGCATTAATACGCTTCATGTGCAGGAGTTGTGGCTTTTAGCGACAGAAACATAGCAGTTTGATGCACATGTAATTTGTAAAAAAGTTTTATAATTAAGTGGTTTAGACATAGATTGCACATATCCCATGAGGCATGAAATAAGAACCTGACTGCCCCAAAAATGCCACATGACAGGAGAGTGTAGAAGAAGAGGCAAACATGATTTTTATAACTTGCATGCATACCTGAGATTATCTAACGAGTCAACAAAAGACATTATCAATAAAGCAGTTAAGATCAAAACGAAATATATTAGGGAAGAATACAAGATAACTTTCTGCTTTTGAAAAAATCAAGTCTGGGAAAATTAAACAGATAAATTTCTATCATGTGCCATATATAATAATCATTCTAATGCTCCAAATGACTTTACATTAACATACCCACCGAATCAACGAACTAAAGCAGAAGAAAATTTTACGCCCTGAGACAAGCATATGTTTAAAAGTTGTTACCTATACTTGTTCAGTTCCTCAAACAGGCGAATACATTGTTCTTTGTTCAGAAAACCATGCTTCTGTGAACAAAATGCAAATCAAGAATAATGAGTTACGTGCAAAATGAGAAGTGAAACCACACAGCTAGAATGAGAGTTCGTGAGGTATGAATATAACCAATCTCTAGCATTTCTTCAAGACAATACAAATGATATCACAGGAAAGATGCTCCAAGCGTCTCTAGTTTCAAGTTTACGCAACTTTAGTCGACATCAGCTCAAGAAAATAGACCCTAATCCTACTCCCAAGGAAATGTTTCTAATCTTAAAGAGATTAAAAGCTGAAATAAATGAATGCCACTACCAAGGGAAAGAAACCTGGTAACTGCTATCACCTTGGTGAATGGTCCTCCCAGACACCACTCGTGACCTGCTGCCCAACTTATAAACTGATGGAGAAGGTGCAGATAGTATCAGGACTGGGGAGAAATAATTACCCTTTTGATTAAAAAGTTTTACTGATGTCGGGCCATCTGGGTAGCTTCTTCCATGAGTCTACACTAATTAAGGTCTACTGTATACAATTGTTATCTAAAAAGATAAGTGGAGGCTTGTCTCTCATCAAATCTTAGATTATAGGAAGAGTATGCAAGAGGGCGCTATGGTGTTCGCAATGACAGTCAAAGGATATAAAACCTATTTAATTACTTATATGACTTTTTATTTGGACACCTATTTTTCCTTTATTCTTTTATTGGCTTCATTTTAGTACGATGCAAGAATTCCTTCAACCTCAATAGAACCAAGTAATATATAATTTGTTCACGGAAATGCATATAAGCTCAACCAACCAATTTCTAATACCAAAAACAGGCTCTCCTACTTATTTCAAATTATAGCAACTTATTTTGATACTAGCAGACTCGAAAAAAGGGAAACAGCTGACATAAAATTAAAAGATAGAAAAATCTTACATAATTGTCAATAAGACTAAATGCCTTCCCCAAGACCCTAATCCTCATGGCATCCATCTCACCGACTTGCTTTGCAAGCTAAAGAAAATGGCAAGTAAATCAACATGAATATCCATAAAGTACTAATCTAAGAAGTTATAAAAACATTCCCGTGTCAAGATATGATATATAAATTTTAATCGCATAATTACATAAGTAGGCATCCTTCAAAATGATGAGTTCACAATAAAAATACCTGGGCTTTAAAGCTATCATATACAACGGCGAGAATAAGATTTGTAAGGAAGTAAACTCCCAATAGCACGTAAACAACAAAAAACAAGCAAGACCAGCGCGAACTCCTGCTCAAAGAACATTCTTGTCAAAATTCAGAAAAGACAACATAATAGCTAATGGTCTATCAAATATGATTTCTTGAGGAAAAAAATGAATAGAATTAAACCATACATCAAGACTCTAAACATAACAGGCTAACAACCTTTACCAACAAGGATGAAGTTATGATAAAACCCAAAAGAACCACAAGGATATGCATAACTTCTAATGATTATTATCAACATAACAAGCAAAAGTTATTTCATAATTACATTTGTAGACAATTCTTGAAAAAAAAATTAGAAGATATAATTAAGAAAAACACTGCCAAACGAATGCAACAAATATGTTTCCCATATGGAAACCATGTGCAAATGAATGCGACAAACACTGCCACACCGATAAGGAAAGCTTATTCCCAGCATAATCTTGAACACAATACACAAATACCCCTCATGGTGAAATGCAGAGTAGGTCATCAAAATTGATAGTTCATTTCAGACCAGACAATTGAAGGGCGGGAACAAAGTTCAAGTGTTCAGATTTGAAACTTGATAGAGGTTTATCCAATTTATTAGGAGAAAATATTTGAATCACTTAGTTTAGAATTTTTTTAAGGATGTAGAAGGTAAGAAAATGTAGTTGTAGTCTAAAGCTGCTCTAGATTTTAGGTGGGCAGTGGAGCATGATGAAAATTAAGAAACCTTCATAAAGTAACTAAGCAAAGTTGATACCAACAAAGACGTGTGCATGGAACATGAACTTACGGAGTCAACCACCTTTTTTTCCTTCCCAGAAAGCACCTAGTGGTCTATATATATCTCTGTTCATTACTACTGTTAGATATTATTAGTATTTTGATTTAGGAGATATATGATTAGATATAATTTTATCTCATACCTATTTTGTAATATCCTCCTAATCTCTATTTAAGAGAGATTAAGGTTAGATGACTAATATCTTTTACCTTCTCTCATTTTCTACATGATATCAGAGCCTACTCAATCCTAATAACTTCTCCCATCTTTCTAGATATTGAGGCCGTCAAGGGGGTTTTGCATGGCCTTCCTGCTCCCCTCGGTGGCTACATCTTCTTTGACTTCGACAGCATCTTTTATTTCTACATCATTCGTTTACTAAATCTTTGTTGTAAACCTCAAAAAAAGGGGGGGTTGGCACTATTCGCACGGTATTGTTCATCGATGAACAGTACTGCATGTACTGTTTAGCGTCAATAGTCATCTCCCGATGGTTGGATACTGGCTGACCAGCCTAGAGTTTCTCCTAGGTGACTCACCTAGGGTTTCTCTCTACTGGCTGACCCGCTTAGGGTTTCTACTAGGTGACCCACCTAAGGTTTCTCTCTACTGGCTGATTCGCATAAGATTTCTACTAGCTGACCCGCCTAGAATTCCTACTGATTGTTACTACATTTTTCTTGCTGCTGACATCTTCAAGTAGTTTGCACAAAGATGACATTATCAAAGCTCTTGCAACTAGCTGTTTTATTTTGATTTGTAACAAGCTGGACATATATAGCAATATATGCTCTAGCTTGAGAGGGAGTGTTAAATATTATTGGCATTTAGATTTATGAGATATTATGAGATATTGTTGAGATATTATGAGATGTGATTGGATATGATTTTACCTCATATCTATTTTGTAATATCCTCCTAATCTCTATTTAAGAGAGGTTAAGGTTAGATGAATAACATCTTTTACCTTCTCTCATTCTCTACAACTACAAACACTAAATTATTAAGAAAGTGAACCAAATTCCCCGAACAAAAAGAAATCTCAATATGCATTTAAACTGTCTCCATTTAATATATGTTTTGCACTATAAAGGTAGCCCTACAAAATAAATACTCAATTACTCATATGGTTAAGAAATGACAGGAATTATAAATGACATTATAAATTTTAATAATACTAATATTGATTAGCATCTAGATGAACAATTGACAAAATTGCGATTTTGCAGTGCAAAAGTGGACCATAAACTTTGTATACAAAACAATATACAAAATAATAAATAAATAAGACAAGCCTGCCACACATCTTACTTGTATGCAGGAATCCATACATCTGGATTATTTGACGTGGTGAAAAGCACAAACATCTGATACAGCGTGGCACCAAAAGAATGAAACATAATCTTCCCTTGTTGGGTATCTTCAAACGTGACGTATGCCAACCAGCTGGCAAACAACAGAAACAAGAGCCAAAGTGCCTGAACTCCAAAGAGCAAGCAGATGAAAAGTAAGTAAGAAGAAGCTCTAAGTCACACATACAAACACGCATGGACAGGCACATGTACCCATGCACACACAGGTAGCTGCAAAGATTTTAATGAAACTAATAACTCCAAGAAACATATCCACCCATGTCCCAACAGCTTTGAATTTACACACACACACACACACACACACACACACACACACATACAACCACTAGAATAGAATATCATAGAAATGAATATATTATCTGAATGTTCCTAGACACTACTAAATGTGCGTAATACAGGAAACTATAATCAGCTTAGGAAAATCATATGCTTAAATGGGGAAATAGGCAATATTAATTAGTTACACCTACCAAAACGTTCAGGTACATGCCAACCATGCCAGCCAGCGTGACTATACATGTTCGCAATTCCCTGAGAAGGTCATTTACATTAGATGATGATATAAGTATGAAAATATTGCTAGTAAATCTCATTTGCAGTTCCAAACTCGTAGAAGCCCGAGTTTAATATAATAATGATAATATAAATTGTTGCTGAACTCAATTGGCTGGTGTCAGAAACATGCCTGCAATTCATAGTTGCTAGCAACCCAAAGAAATCCCTCTATACCAGTATGAAAATGTTGATTGTAACTCTCATTTGCAATTACTAACTCATAGACCCTGAGTTTAATATGATAAGCAATAGTAAATTGTTTATAAGACTCAAATTCCTGGTGTAAGAAACATATCTGCCTAGAATCACATAAAGAAACTTTATAGAATATAAATCATGAATCATTAATTTGGATGCCAAGATTCCAGTCATATCGAACAACTGTAACTCAAGCGAATTTTGTGACACCAAAAAGAAAAAAAAAAGGAAAACCTTAGATTGAACTGATAAAATGTTTATATAAAATATTTGTGCAAACAAAATCTGTTGTGTCTGTTTGCATGTATTTGACTAAAATGTTTTTTTCCTTGTTTCTCAAAACATACTTGGTTTAAGATTGATTTAACAAACAAGAAGATGTTGGACTAAAAAGTCATAATTTACATTGGTAAATTTGCAATACAGTTCCATGTCAAAAGTAATTGATTTGGCAGCTTTGCAACTTCACATGACACGTGATTACTTTAAAATTTCAGTTTATGAATAAGTGCTAACACAAAACCCGATTCCATGTTAATTCCCTAATCCCTTTTCTTTATATAAATCTCTCTCACCTCTCTTCCCCTTCTCCGCGACCACCTAACTTTCATGGGGATGATTATTTCCCCATCGAACCATACCTCCCCCTCTTCATGAGAAATTTTGTATGTGTGTGTGTGAAATGAGTATGCTTGGTATCAAGCAAAAATTTGGTGCTTGGTAGTGACGTGGATGCTTCTCATCCACACATTTAAAGTTGTCCATTTAAAAATGGTCTCCACTTGATTACCCAACCATAAAAATCTTTCTAATTGATTTTGTTTTTCTAATTAGTTTCATCTATTAATGTCCTCAACTCCATGGTCTTTTCATTGATTCAGTATAACTTCGCTCAACTATCTCAGTCGCCTTCCTTTTTCTTTTTAGTTTTTGGTAAACAAAATTAAAAGATAAGCAAACCTTATTCCTAGAGAAATTAAACTGTGATTTGCTAACCTGACGTTCTTTTTTGTAAAAATTTAAACGAAAAGCGCCAAGAAGAGACATGTTTTCTTCGGTCCATCATCTGTCCTTAAAAAAAGTATTCTATTTAAAATTTCTCTGTCATCCTAACTATGCAACCTACAGCCCTCGTTTTTGTTGCTTTTCTTATTTTCGAACTATAAAAAAATTTAATTTACAGAAATTTTTCTGTTTGTTCTTTTATTTTCGGAATAAATAATAAAAAATCTTTGAAACTAATCATGAGTTAGGGACACAATGGACCCCACAAAAATGAAAAATAATTAAAGAAATAAAAATTGCATCAATTATCTCCTATTACTAATCTTAAAGCATGAAAAAGAAGATCATAGGGTTAGAAAATGTGGGAGGAGATTCTCTTTCCTCCTAAAAGCATAATAGTTATGCGTGCAACCTACCTACCTACCTACCTACCCACCGATATATATATATATATACATATATATATATATATACACATATATATATATACACACACACACACACACACAGAGAGAGAGAGATCGCGTGATTGAGGAGCGACCGCCGAAGCGCCGAACCACCAATGGTGAGAGGCGAGGGAGGAGCTTCGAAGTGCTGACGGCGTAGGAGGAGAAGTTTATTATGTCATTTGTTCTTCCTACAATCTAAAATGCAGGTGTCCTGTCTCTCTTTGCATCAGTGCCTGGGTTAGAGGGTTACTTCCACTTCTCTAAATCTTCCTCTTGAATAGAAGTTCTCTTGCTCAAAGTACCACGTGTGCGTGCCTCTGGACCAAACTATGTAATGGTAGCTATTAACTATTTACCATCAAGCTTAACGTGTTTTGACTTGTCATACAGTCTTGCAATTGACTAGAATCCAACAACTGTCTAAGTGATAAAATTATGAAAATATGCCAATTCCATTGCAATATTGAGATGTATGCATGATACTGATACTTAGATTTTGTCAAATAAACATTCAAGACTATGTGCGTGAGATCCAACACAATTTGTTTAGTTGATTACACATCACACTAATGGATTTGTCAATATCTGCATGCACGCCAATGGAATATAGCTATGTCACCGTATCTAATTTTTAGAAGACCCCCTTTTGGGCATTGAAGAGGTCTAGTTACTTGATAACTGTGTTCCATTTCCATGTAACCTGGTAATGTGTGATTCCCATCTGCAAGTGTAGTTGCTGGAGTTATTATCTCCACATCAGGGTAAAAGTTTTGTGTAGTCTCTTTCACCACAAGGAAGGCTAATTTCAGTATATAAAGATTAATTAAGGTGTACTTAGTTAAAACTCTTCATTGATTTATAAAAAATTACATCACCTAATGTACTCAAACCTATAGCTTCCTCTTACTCTAGGGTTGAATGGGTCACTCAAAAGCAATGTGCATGATGTCGATAATCCATGGACTAAAGGATAGAATGAAAGGTGTGTTTCCAAACAGTTTTAAAAAAAAGTAAAGGCTTTACCTTATTGTCAAAGCTAAAAAGGCCACGCGGATATACGGAGAAAATCTGAAAGGTATATAAGCCACCACCAGGGGAGAAACATAAAGAGCATACACCAACATATCACACATCAATATTAAGACAAGCAAGACCTGCCAATGCAGTAGGAGAGTTATATTTGTCAATCGCATTAAAACACCAAAAAAATACTTTCACTTCAAAAATTTCAACCATTGCAGTTCCTGTTTGTAATAATCTTGGCCATCATGGCCAGCAATGACTAACCATTCAGCTGGATCCCAGTAAAAAGAGGTTACGGGTTCAACTCGATAAGGATGTATAAGTTGCCTAACATAGATTTAGATTTTATGTGAGTGGGTGATAATGTTCAAGGGGCAAGGTGTTCATATAACACAACAAAGTACTTTCAATCTTAGTTCTAAGAAAGGATCTTATACTTTATGATATTGGATTTTTAATTATTAATATACTTTTATTCAATTATATCCGAATAAGAACCAAGAGAAACGGATACTGACATGTTTAGATTCCATTAGTAAATTTGGAAGGAGAGAAAATTCTAAAGAAAATCATGCGATCACTAATTTTCTTTTCAGACTTATATTTCTAAAGTTGCAAAAAGGAACTTGCAAATAGCTTTCGTGTTAAACTTGAATTATAAATTCAGTCCCCCAGAATGGAAAGATGATGGTAAAATTGTGATTTTCAACTTGTATCCGCTTCGTGCTAGACTAATCAGCTACAAGTTCCATCATATGATTTGACGCAAAAAAAACATAAAATCGAACAATAGTTAGTGTAAACTAAATGGTCTTGTACACTCAATTCTTGATGAAGGACTTAGGTCGTGATAGTGATAGTCACTTAACTGATATTTTCAGTTTATCATGTATTTACATGTCACATCATAGATAACTAACTAAGTCTACAATTCAGGATGGATTACATTCCAAAGGCAACCCGTAGTATTTCCCAGTTCAAATTGCTTCAATTAGAATTATGGTGACTTTGATGCCGAATTCTCACCAAGAAACAGGAAATGCTTGCAAGTCGTGACCCCACCCAATCCAAACAAAGAAGAAGAGGAAGAAGAAAAATGAAGGCAAAGAGAAAAAAAGGATTTGTTGTAGGTTGTGTGTTCGTCATTACTTATGAGCCAACTAAAAAGGCAGCAGTATGGGTGAGAAAATATAATGCTTGATTGTTTTCTCTTAGCAATGATAATTATTATACAGAAAATTCAATCAGTTTAAAGATTAACAGTATTACGGTTGCTCTGATAATACTATTAAAAGTTAAGAACAGGAACATCCATCACAAAACAGCTAACATTTCTACCAATATTGAACATGAGCCCCGGCTAGAACAAACAGTTCAGTTGATATAAAGAGTTGAGATTTTACTAGTTTCATATAAGACGTTGAAATGAGTAAGACATGATTTACTTTGTCCCTAAATAAATGATAAGCAAGAAGAAAAATCTAAAACTATATATCCTAAGAGGAATTAGAAAAACCTTCTAAAAACAGAATTTTGCTCTGAACGGGTAAAAATTAGTAAAGAGGAACCCAATCACCCTGTTTACCAGCTTTTATAGTTTGGTTATTAATAGGTGCTGCACATGCAGCAGCAAGCGGGCTCCTTTCATTGTAACTTGTGGTCCTGGTTTATCATGTAAGCTTGGTTTTTGGCTGCAACAAAAATATCTTGCATGGGGTTGTTTGCAAATATTTCATTTTCCGCGATGAAGTTACAATGATATTTGGCAGTTTTTTTTAGCAAGGAAAGACATAGAGCGACTCTGGAGAATGTGGGGCCCATAAAATTTGCCAAGAGAACTTTCTCCAGAAATGTTTATGCTTGTGAATAGTTGCCTACCTCATCCAAGGGAAAGGAAATATCAAAACGAGTTATCGTTCCCAAGAAGACAGAAACAGAGGGACCTATTTCCATTTGGATCCAGCCTACTAAGTTACTGATTCCTCAAGAAGAAGACAGTCACATAGCTTTTTGTCAGCTAAAATAGAGAGAATTCTAGAATTTTTGACAGCCATGTATATGTGGAGTTTGATACAATTAATCTTTCAAGTAGGACTGCTATCTTGCAGAATGTATTCATGTGCTTCTTCAATAAATTAATATACAGCTCCTTCGCAAAAGATATCATAGATTTGATGCACTCAAAACCTCATAGAAACAAAATATCAGCTCAACATGCAACCAACATCAACATGCCTTTTTTTTTTAAGTTGGAAACTATCAACATGGCTATGTTATTAATGATATAACATTCTTTCTATGTAGAAGCCTATATAACATTGTGAGAATAAAGCTTAATATACATTAGCATGGAAAATTGCAAAGAATGTTGAAGTATATTTTCTTATTGGGTTAATTACGGATAAGCCCCTTGCAGTGTTGTCCAATTGCGGATAGAAACCTTGTAGTTCTATTGTTGCAGATAGCCCCCCTGAACTTTATGCCTAAGAGCAGATAAACCACCTCAGTGAACTTGTTTAACACTTTTAAGTGTCAAGAATGTTAGCAATTGGGGGTCTATCTGCACCAATAGAGCTATAGGGGGCATATACGCCTATATAAAACTTTTTTGGACTCTTTTTAGAGTAAAAAGAATCACCCAGGGGGCTGTCTTCACATTAGAATTATAGGGAGTCTATCTGCAATTGGGGGATACTACAGAAGGTCGCAATTACCTCTTTTTTATTTGTACCTCAAAACCCTTGAGAGATGAACAAGAATAGATTTTGTCCAAGCATTGCCTAATCAATACCAAATCCATATATAATGTAATTTTCAGAATGAAATAATGAAACTACTAAGCAATAAGCTAACCTTTAGCTTGTTCAGGTGATTCTTCCAATAAAGATGGAAACCTTCATATGCAAGTGGAAAAACTGTATATAACAGGAGTATAAGTAGAGTAACTCCCTGCATACAGAATTATTACAGATATGAGTTTCCTTCTAAAAACATTAACTACATTGACATATAACAGAATAATATAACTATTTCAGAAGTGACTAGAAATACTGACTACAAGTAACTGCTCAAGATAATATCTTCTAGTTAGCCTATAATTGAGTTTTAACATAGTTAAGCCTTCAAAATAATGGAGCCTCATGCATTATAATAAAGAAGATCACTGTCTGAGCCATTTCAGACTTGAGAGATCAGTAAAAATTGGTTATTTACAACTAACTAATAAACAAATTTAGAAAATCAAACAGATTAAATTTACAAATACTATTGGTGAAATTTCTCTCCACCAGCATGCATAAAAAGAAAACAAAAGACTCAAAAAGTTACTGTAATCAACGGCAAAGTAGTAAATGGTCCCGAAAAAACAAGGTTCTAATGGTGTTCTTTATACCACTTCTGATGTTTTTTAACGGTTGAAGGGACAATACTTATCTTTAGCCTCCTGTTCCAGCAACTCAACTTCTTTCCTGCTAGAAGAAAGCTCCTTGACTACTATGCCCTTCCTATCCTTATCTCACAAAACTTCAACAGTTTTGTTTCTCCTGTAGGGAAGATGAGCACTTAGGGTAGTACACTGTAGTGAACTACAGACCTTTAGCGAAGATATTCACCCTCATATAAAAATAAGGGTGAGACCGTGGAACTCCCAAACTATCCAGTCGGACCAGTCCTAGGTCAACTCGCATTCTGAATGGAGGGGTATAATATTTTCAGTGAAATTAACAATTGGCTGAATCATACTGATGGAGTCACAAAGAGTAAAGCTAGGGGTATATGACAATGGAGGGAGACAATTAAAATGTACTTCTAATTAAATCAAGGAGGTCGCTCTCACTAGAGTTAAATAAAAGAGGATTCTTGTAGCCAACCCCAAAAGTGTGTGGCATAGATTTTTGTGGCCTATACATAAGTATTTAGGATAGGCTACCAAAGGAAGATAATGTAGAATTAAAAATACGGAGATCTACATTTGTCAACAAACAACTTTACCTCATAAATGAGAGACTCGGCACTGGTTAGGTAAGGCAATTGTCCGAGGAAAAAGTAATCTCTGTCATTGCAAGAATAACGACCAGATTTGGCACACCAGAGAGGCTTCTGTGATTATTTTAATAATCAGTGATTTTGTCAGAATACTTTAAAAGAAATAAAAAATCAGCAGCAGAACCAACAAAAAGGAATATTTTCCAGGAGTCCTAACATATATATTCTTCAACGGGTATCATTTTAAAAATTCAAATTTAATATTTCTTCTGAGCTAACCTCTACTATGTTTAACGGACGAAAAGAAAAGATAATCACAAAGGAGAAACTAACCTCAAGAAAATTGAGTAGTACTAGGGCAAAGAGATTCAAGGACCACAGTAAATCAAGTCGAATGTACATAAAGTAGTACTTTGCAGCCTCTTCAAATCTTAGATCATTTAGAACTTCTTCAGGCAGACCAATGCCATCTTCTGCCTGTACCCAGTAAACTGGTCAAGCTCACATAGCAAATAAAAAATTCATAGTTCAAAGAAGAAAATTAATATATATAACAGTGCAATCAGTTCTTTTCTGAACCAGCAGATTCAAACACACATTTTCATAGCATGTCCAGTGACACGTTGCTTTAAAAAGTCAGCAAGTAAAGACTTTGCAGTTTTCACTTTTGAGACAATCATCTACATGCAACAAAGTATGACCTTCAGCTACATTACATAAATATCAGAGAACACATGGAAGTTTTCACATGTTGATTTCTGGATAAGAGAATTTCAGGTGTCAAAAATTTACAGTTTTCCTGAAATAAGCAGGAAAGACCTCAAATATCAGGGTTTCAGACTCGGTTACTTCGTTTAAGAGGGAAACTTCCATTGTACGACTAAGCAAAATTGTTATTGAATATTTTTGCCATTTATCTTTGATTAACCATTTCAGATAAACTAGAACACGAAGAATGTACAACACAAAGAGATAAATCAGTATTATATATTTGTTCTAGAATTATTATTTTGTGCATGTTTACAATATGTGAGTAGTTACAATTGTTATTCATTTACAGAACAGAAAAGATGTAACTAGACCAGAATCTTGAAAATCTTAAAGGTTAAAACGATTAAATTATTATCTACACCGCAAGCAAATCTCGAGTCTACACTCTACATATAAAATGATATATAATTTAAAAAGTTGTCATAAATCAAGATGTTTATCAAATTCCAGCATGTGCAGCTTTTCTTTCTCTTTTTAACTTAGATTAATTGATATTTTAATAGGAAACCCAACCGAAGTTCTAATTTGAGTAGTTTCATTTTTATTTTTACTCAATAAATAATTTGTTATGTCAAAATTAGAGTCTATTCAAACATATTCTTTTTGGTTTTAGTGGTAGGTGGTTAGAGGAGTTTGATATTTCTGAAGGGAAAATAAAGAGACGAGAATTGATTGTTTAGAATTAACCGATTGTGTTAACATGAATATAGTTTATCTTTTCCTAAGCTTTGAATATTAATAATTTAATTTTGAAACTTTAAGAGGATTTGATGGATTTTTTTTTTACAGGACTTTGATGTATCAATACAATGATTTCTTTGTTATGAAAAACACAGTCCTATCACCTATGGGGAGAGAAGGGGACATGATCAAGGTATTTATAGATTAAGGAGCCAAGAGAAATTGACAATTCCTGTGCATTTATCTAGGATGTAACAAATAGGAAGACATGAAAGAGGGGAAAAGGAAAATTTTGGAAGAATATGAAAGGCTTCCAGGAAGAAGTCACACCTCTAAACACCACCAATACCCGCTTAGATGAAAACTAAAAATTTGGAAAATGAATCTCTAGAAAAATTGTGCAGCCAAATGAATAAAAGTGCTCACATTGCAAACGTAAACCATAAAATAAAACCTCTTTATTGTGAGCTTGCAATCATGTTCTTAAATCTCAATATTTCTTCAAGGAGAAGGGTTTTCAAACTAAGACGGAATAGCTGCAACTTTAGCTAATGAGTCAATATTGAGTTCTTGAAAAAGGACCAAGAATTGCAGTCCCTAGTGAACAAGATGGTTGGCTAGAGAAATATAGTGTCAGTGTCTTCCTACTTTTAGCGTTCAATGTAAAAGCAGAAGTTGGAGCCGTAGAAGTATGCAAACTTGGCATGGTAATTCATACAGAACAGGACTATAGACCAGCGGTCCACATAACATAAGCTCCAAAAGCTTCAAACTTGAGCCCAAATAGTGAAAATTACGGTTATCCGATAGTAAAACATTATAAGATTACTTTGTATATGCTAGTCCGAATAACACAAAAATTCACTAAAATTTGCCTTTCCTAGGTTTCTGATCACTTAGCAGATCTCTACTGGCTGCAACTTGAACTATGTTTGTCTAGTTTGGCGTACAAGTGTGACTGAAGATCCCAAATGACTACTACTCTCCTCTTATTGTCATGTAGAGGAAACTTCCGAGTTTGATTAGCCAACTTCTTCCAGCAATGTGACAAATCCTTTCTTGAGGATCAGTATCCGCCTCCGCCCACAAATCTAACATGTAAACGTTCGTTGTTTTCGCAAAGAGAGCGCCAGATAATATTTTCAACTACTCCATCTTATAGACTACTATCATAAAGAGTGTCATTACAAAATGCCTGCTCCATTTTCTCTAGTCGAAGAAGTCCAGCATTACAAAACAAACCCTAACTAAAACCAAAATTCAAGAACATCCACGAGATTTAGACTAAGTGTCCTCTCACACTCAGGTCAATCACAGATTCTCAAATAAAAAAACAACATCTGATCGCTATCCGCTATTTCAAAAAAAAAAATGGATAAACATATAGAGAATCAAGAATCGATTTTAGAAAGAAGAGCAACGAACCAGATCGACGAGGGCCGCGGCCTTCTGAAAGCGCGTTCCATAGGCGATGGCATCGGACCTCCGCTGGTACGGCTTCGGCGTCCTCTGCTGCGAGTTCCAGCTGCTGCTGCTGCTGCTCGCTTCGGTGATCAGAGGTTCTTCCATGGCGACAAGCGAAGAGAGGGAAGAGACACAGATCAGAGCTCTAGCGCTCAGTAGTACTGCTCATTATTTGTTTCTTTATTTATGAGCTGGAGATCCATCAAGCAAAATTAAGGAGTCAGAGTTCACGAATCCCTCCGATTTGTCCACGTCTCTGGGTTTAGCTTAGCTGGCTGATTTTGGACCGATGATGCGGTTTTGTACGGCTGTGATACCTGGTGAGGTCGGATTCGAGGAGGGACAGCTTAATTCATGGGGTGGGTCGCACGTACTGAAATTGAACCGACGATGCCAAAATAAATAAATAAAAAAACAAGTGTATGTTTAGTGAGGCGTCGGTCGTCGACATCATTATCCGTTGGATAAATGCATGTCTATCGTAATTCAGTCGGCACCTACTATTACCGATAGCGTTCACACGCGAGTTATAATCTGTGAGCAACCGCATAATGCTCATGTTCAACGACGCTTACATGGTGTATTTAAATCTCCAAATATAGTGAGTCCACAGTTGATATTTCTTTAGTCCGTTTCTACTCTTTAGTATTATGGACCAGGTACACCAAAAAAAATTCCTATTTTTTGAGAGGCTAGTTCCTCCCAAAAAATGGGTCATTAATCACATTTTCTTTTTGAAGACCTTGCTCAAGATTGCGCGTTGATGTGATTAAATGAATAAGAGGTTGTTTGTTTCCATGTATTATGCTAGCATTGAAAAGTGGGACTTACTGGCTTAAAGTTCTAGTTATTATCAAATACATTGTTTGTTTGTTTGTTACTTTTAATTCTTCGAATTTGAGGTTGACACGTAGGATATATGCATAAAATGTAATTCATTCCCTAAAATTATGTTGATTTCACTCGAATTTGTGATTTTAGACACTTATCCTCAACAAAATGCATGTGCAACCAAACAACATTTGATTGGAATTTATCTTTAATGCAAACATAATTTAATATCCATTGTAAAACAAATATGCTTTTGAGTATGGACTTTTCTAGATCCATAGCATGGATCAAAAACAATCCACATACCAAACAGCCCCGAAGTAATTTATAGATATGTATAATGACCTTGAGAATTATCTCAACCGGTGCTCTTCCTAGGAAAATCTCACTTGGAGATGTGATAAATGGTGTTTGGACATGACATCAAGCGAAAGAGCATAAAATTTAACATTATGCAAAATAGTATAGTACATTGAGTAAATTATCATATTACGTAACGAATGTGGTTGTAGTCGTCTCTTGAGTATATAAAATTTAATTTGAAAGATTCAGTGGCGAAGCCAGGAAAAAATATTAATTTTTGATGCAACTATTGTACTATGCATCAATTTTCATATATCTAAATTTATGAGAATCTGTAATAAATTTTCATATATGTCAATATATGAAACAGGAACATGGAATAAAAAGTATTCAATTAATACGCTATATATTATCCTATTAAAATTTATTTCAAACAATGATAAAAAGAAAGAAAGCTTTTGTTTCAAAATGACTCAGCCCTTTTTTCTACTGGTTGGAGGTTTATTTTAATTGAATTGTATTTTTGCAAAAAGATATTTAGGTCATTTACGTTTTGAAGCAACGATGTCAAGAGAGTTTTTTGAGAAAAATGTAAAGATCAAAGAGGTTTTGAGAGACAACCCATAGTGAAGGGGAGTTTTCTCAATTGTTCAAAGTTTGAGGGGGTTGCCTACAACACCTGCAAACTTGAGGGAATTTACTCAAATTATAATAGTTGAGGTGGATTTTTTAAGACATGCCCCATAACTGAGGTTTTTTAATAATAATTAAGGATGGGTATCATAGAGTATGTTGTTATACACCTTATAGCGTATTGTTATAGACCTTTTTTTAAAAAATAATATTGCTATACACCTTATAATGTGTATACACTAGTGTATTTTCACGTTGGGTGTAAAGGTAAGTAAAGCATGAGAACATAGAGAGTTATGTGGGTTTCAAAATAAAGAGAGTAAAATTTTGGGTTTAAAAGCAAATCTCCTATGCATAGTGGGTCATTTTGCAAAAATCTAGGGGGGGGCATGGCTACCCTTGGCCCCCTTGCCTCCGCCACTGGGAAGATGAACTTTAATATTGTATAATTGCCAAATAGAGTGATAATATCGGTGGGATACAGAGTTAAGAGGATATCAGAGAGAGAGAGTGAGACTATTGACTAGGGGGAGAGAGAGAGAGTAATTTGCTTATAAATGATAAATGTTTTTTAATGCTTTCGCAAACACTGTAGTTATTTGTCAATTACATGTAGGGAGATCCAGTGAAAAAGTTTAAAAGTTTAAGGATTTGTAAGAAATTGAGAAAAAAAATTCTTTTTTTATTTTTTTTTTTTGGGGGGGGGGGGGGGGGGGGACAGTGAGAAACCCCAAAATTCCACAAGGTTTA
>JBAKGM010000233.1:24617879-24635772 GCA_037177215.1 Asparagus racemosus
TTTGTGATGTTCAATTTCTGAGATTGTTGCTATTCTTTCTTTGCAATTTATAATCTACTTTGCAAAATTTATAAACATTATTAAATTCCATTTTCTAGTGTTTTAGTGTGATCAAATCAGCGATCCTACACCACTTTCTCGCCACGTCAGCTTCGTGGCGAGAAAGTGCGAGAAAGTGGGTCATTTAAAAAATTTGACTTCCTAATTAGTCGGGGTTGGCACCCCCGACTAATTAGGAAGTCAATTTTTTTTAAATGACCCACTTTCTCGCACGAAGCTGATGTGGCGAGAAAGTGGGTCGGTTTCTGAAATTAAAACAAAGATGATTCAATTTTTTTAATAAAAAAATAAATGAGTTTATTTTGAAAAAAACTTCTTTTGGCCAAGTAATGAAATCTATGTTCCACTGCTATACCAAATTAGGTCTCAATGTGTCTGTGTGCATGATGCAAGCCTTCATATTACTTGCCAAAATTTTCAAAAATTTAGCAAAAGTTCTGCTTGTTTTTATTGATTCTCACCATATACATAATACGAGCATCATTATTACCACACATACAACCAACATGAAGCTTCAACCAAACATTATTCATTATCCAGAAATCAATATAAGACATATACATACCAAACATTTACAAATACAACAAATAAGCATTAGATATGAACTGTAGTAACCAACAATGCATCCCACATTCACATAGGTGTCAACAAAAACATATACATATCCCACAAAAGCTTGTCAAGCATCATACGCTAGTCACAACCTACAAGTCAGTTTAATACATAAACTTATCCAAGTTCATAAACTTTGCATCATCACAAACTGCAAGTCTGTTGACCATATAAAGCTTGTGTAATCATTTGTCATGTTTCCTTTGTTGTGCCAACATTTAGTCCAACAATCAATAAAGAATCATTAATCTTAGAAAATTACATCTATCCCTAATATCCGTAAATTTTATTTCCATTCCAAAATAACATAATTTATAAATTCAGTAAAATTTTACTTTAAAGACCAAACTTTTATATAAAGACATTGCACATGAGGTTTAAGGTTCTAGAAAATTTAGATTACCCTTCCAAATCGTACAAAATCTATTTTGAAGTTTAAAGTTACAGTTTACAAAATAACAATTTTGTAAAGATATTGCACAAGAGGTTTAAGGTTCAAGAAAATTTAGGTTGCCCTCCTAATTCTATAAAATCTACTTTGAAGTTCAAAAATTAGAGTTTACAAAATAATATGTTTCGAGAAGTTTATTGTATAGCCCTTACTTTTCAGAAAATATAATTTAGTTTAGTTTAATTTTAGATAAGGTTACTTAGATATTAGTCCCTCATATCTTTAATATTTACGTATTAGTCCCTAGATTCTTCAGAATTGCCTACTAGTCCCTCAAATTCTAAGGAGTCTTGCAATTTGGTCCTACAATCACCAAAATACCCTCAACTAATTTTTTTTAAGACTAATATTTTTTTGAAGGATGATTTGCAATTTGACACTCTAATGTTTACACCTTTTTAACATTGATGCCCCCAAAGTTTTTGGACACTTTGATCCTCAAAGTTTACACTTTTTAAAACTTTGATACCCTAGTGTTTTTTCCTAACACTTTTGACACCCCCAAAATTTACACATATTCTAACTTCAAAAGCCCAAAGTTAAAATAAGTGTAAACTTTTGAGTATCAAAGTATTAAAAAAACTTTGTGTTATCAAAGTTAAAAAATTATAAGGTACCAAAGTGCAAATAATCCTTTTTTCGAAGATGATGGGTGGCATAAATAAGAGTTATTTTGGTCTTGGGCGACCATATTACGAGACACCTTAGAATTTGAGGACTAATAAGCAATTCCAAGATTTGAGGCTAATATTGGATTATTGAATATATGAGGGACTAATATCAAATAACCCTTTTAAATAAAGAAAAATAATATCTAAAATTGTTAACTTTATATTTTAAGGAATAAGGACGTAATTTCAAGGGCAAACTTTTATAAAGTCAAACCTTAGACTGAATTACTCTAGATATGCTATGGGGTTGTTTGGTTGGCTTAAAAAAGAGAAATATATTATAGAAAATCTATTTCCTATAAAGGCCTGTTTGGTTAGAAAAAAAGGGATAAAGTGCATTTATGGAAATTTATTTCCGTCTTCCATTTCTTTTTTATTGTTTGGTTCCTAACAAAAAAAAAAAAAAAAAAAGAAGAAAGGAGGCACAATCACATGGGATGGAGCCCACATGTAAGATGAAAGAAGTAACAATTCTATGCATTTTTCAAGAAACACATTTTGGCGTTTTTTGCAAGGAAATGGCAGTTAGGACCCACAAGCATAGAAAAATGATTTCTTTCCCATAAATCAACTTTTTCCTTTTTCTAGGAAGTGAACCAAACTGACCTTAATAGTCTCTTATAGATTTCCCATAATAGTCTCTTTTCTTTTGTTTGGTTCACTTCTCAAAACTAAGAAAAGTGATGTGATGAGATGAGTTGTCGCTATATTATTAGATAATGTGACCCATTTCTTAGGAAACTCGTTTTATGATTTTTTTTAATAGAAAATGGGTCGAAATCAACTTTTGATGGTTTCCTTCCCTTAATTTCCTTCTCTTTGATCCAACGAAATCAACCAAACAGACTGAGCAAAGTAATCGTGAAAATGGATACAGGTGCAAAGCACGTGCACCATGCTAACACATATATAAGAGTGTGCTTTTGGTTGGAGGGTGTTGGAACTACAAATGTAGTTACATCATCATTGGTATGTTTGAATTAATGTAATTCGAACACTATTGATATATGAGTGTTTGGTTAGATGTGGTTGCGAATACAAAAATATTATTGCAACACCCATATAAGATAAAAATAAGAGCGTTGAACCTGCACTGAAATGTTAAGATTGTTGCGACAACATTCGAGTTGCAACTAGACTTGAATGCGACAATTTGAGTTGCAACAACAGAGCGAATCAACCCGACCCAATAATCCCAACCCGACTCGTTTGGAGCCCTTCCCGAGCTTTCTCTTGTACCCACCTCCCCGAACTCCCCTAACAAGAGAACTCGAAGCCATCATGGTAGCAAGGCACGGCATTCAACTCGCCGTCTTCCTTATCAAATCCCACTTCGGCGAACTCGTCTCTGTAAAGACCCTCTCTCTCTCTCTCTCTCTCTCTCTCTCTCGCGCGCGCGCGCCCGCGCGCGCGATCCCCCCCCCCCCCCCCCCCCCCCCCCCCCCCCCCCCCCCCCCCCCCCCCCCCCCCCCCCCCCTCGCCCGCATCTTATTTGATCTCAATTCAATTTTATTTCCCTTTTCAGAAAGTATGCGAGTGCCTCCTCAATCGAGGATCCCTCCCGTTTCAAGAACTGGTTCGTTTCGCCGAGCTCGATCCCGACGATAAATCCAGGAGCAGCTTCCTCGTCAAGAAATCCCTCCTTGTCCTCATCCAGCACAACTGCGTCCAGGCCTTCTCTGTTCCTAAACTAGGTTTCTAATTTTTATTTTTATTTTAATGAATCCATTTACGCGTAGTTGTTATTTTCATTTTAATTTTTTGTGCATGTTTTGCGCAGGTGGACCTGGAGGTTTGCCGAAGCTTCAGACTAGGTATATGATACTGTTTGATAATGTTCTTCATCGGTTGAGGTTTGCGAAGTTCTTGGCTATTGTGAGAAATGACCTTGGTCCAAAGGTTAGTATTATATTATGCTGAGATTTTGATATTTTGGTTGGTTATAGGTTATGGTGTATATTTCCAACAAAGATGGTTACTGAATATTTTCACGATCAATGTAATTATTCTCATTGTTGTGAACAACTCAGAACATGCATGCCTTTTATTTATCTCTGAATCTCGTTAATACATTCTTAAATTTGCCAAAAAGCCTTGAAGCTTTCTGAAAGTTTGCTTGACACCTTACTTAAGTACGCGTCAATCACGATATATTTTGAGCATTCATATAAGTAAAATGCATGATTATTTTCTTTCAAAATAATGACCACATGCATGCTTTTCGAGCCACTAGTTAGAAGACTGTTTTGAAAATACACTCCCAATGAATATTACAGATTGAAAGACTCATTTCACATGCCAACCAATTTTCTCCCCCTTTTAATTTAGTTCAGTTTCTCGAATCTCTTCATATCTGGAAACTGACTATACCAACAAATTTTTGATGTGAATAAAGACACCCTTCATTGCAGGCTTTCAGTTATTTGTTTGTAACGTTTTGCTATGATTTAGATTAGACTTTAGTATTTCTAACCGTGAAGTGACTATGATGAGCGACCAAGTTCCACATGTTTTTCTTTCTTGTTATTTACAATTATATTTTGCTTTTTGTTGCAGTGTGAAACTCTTCTCGAGGGTTTACTTCAACATGGCAGGCTTACTTTTGACCAACTTGTGCTTCGAGCAACTTCAAAGCAACCTGAAGGTATAAATAATTTCTCCCTTCCATGTGAGTTGGGGGTTTCTCAGAACAAAATCTTGATCTATTTGAATTCTCAAAAGATCCTGTCAATTTCAATAGTCATCAACCTCTGAATTTACTTTTTTTGGCACAAATATTAGACTCATTATTTACAACAGATGATATGTATAGATATGTACAAGACATGAGCACAAGTTAAAAAACATAAAATGGCAATCTTTAGTATCTTAAATATACAACTCAAGATGTCAGAAACTTGGAAATGAATTCTAGTTAACGCCAATGCAGATGAGCCCCAAATCACTTTTTTTTTGGTTGTTAACGAGTCCATGATCCTTGGGTGGTCACCTTCTAGTTATCGAATCCCATTCTACCTAGAGAGCTAGGCCAGCACTAACAATCCACATCCTATTAACTGAAGAAAACTGCAAAGCAAATTATGGCACTCAGTGTGTACTTACATGCATAGCTGGTCATGAGATCCAATAGGAGACAAAAAAATTCATAGAATGAAGTAGACGGCATGCAACTCAACTCTTCATTAAAAAAAAAAAGATGATTACAGAAATCAAAAGGTATGCTAACGATGGAATGAGATATGATCATTAGTTTCTGTACCTTCTGCGCTAAGTAGGAATTCTATTTTTGGATCCATCTTGGATGGATCAAATGTTTAGCCGCCAACCTCCGAGCACAACAAAAGTAAATCTTTCTGGGATGTACTTAGGAGTTAGGACAAAGTATCTGATCTACAAAGTGTTAGAGGAGACATGATAGACTCCTTGACCTATGTGGCGTTGAACATTTCTTTCAGACCAGGCCTGCAACTTCACTTTAGAAATAAGGGGTTATACAATGTGGAAATCTGTGGATTCAATGCATGTCACCTACTAGCATCAATATGAAGCTAAAGAGAAGGGCTCCTATGGTGGTCTGAGATAATATATCATCTCTCAATGAGTTTCAACCGTGAGACAATGAGTCTAATAAGAAAAGAACTTTATGAATTTGAAATTTCAGCCTCTGCCTGGATCTGTCTCTAGTTTTAAATAGAATCCTGAATCCATAATGGGAGCACCAGAGTTATGTGAATGATGGATAACAAACAGTTTGGATAGGCCTAGGATGCTTTTTCCCTTAGAATATGACTTTGGTTAGAGTTCTATCTAATATGACATTTATTTAGTCTGATTAGGAGTCATTTTTTATTTTCTTCATGTGGGTCTGTATCTTCTTGTTTCTACTTTAAGAGCGGAAAGTTTTTTCCTGTAGAAAGTTAATTTATCATCTGTTAAAGTTAATTTATCATTGTTCCACAGTTTCATTAATATATTTGCATTCAGGATTAAGTGTTCTAGTTTTTTTTTAGGTTTAACAGGTTGGTTTGCTTCGGTTTTCATTCTTTCTTAAGAAGTTTCAGTTTGAAGTCTTCATCTTTTCTTCTGTGTAAATAGGCATTAAGCTAGAAAATAATGATTGAAGTAGGGGCAACATTAGAGGCCACAATGGTGGAAAGTGCTTGCAAGAGATGAGTTATAGGAAAAGTTTGAACTTTGAGCAAGGCCCAATTTCTGGTGGACAAGTTAAAATATTTGACATGAGAATCCGTGAAAAATCTAGTATATTATGTATTATGGATAAGTTGATACCTGTAGACTCATACAAAGACATATCTTCTCTTTATTTGATGCTAATGAAACCGAGGTACCTCATCTGTCTAAGGTATCTTATCAATAGGAAAATTTTATTTCGAAGAAATTTGTTGCAATATAATGATGGATATTGTCATGTTATTAGGAAGTTCATGGGTGCCAATTGAGAAGGTAAAATGATTAAGCTAGGTAGTGCAATGTTTTAAAAAGGTATTATAGATTGTTTTATACTCAATGAAGTGTTTTCCCACATCCACATCTAAAGTGATAAAGGACAATAGAGTAAATACCAAAGATCCAATATATCCATAAAATAAAGTTAAAGTTTCTCATGAACCGGATGATGTGGTTCGCTTTGGTCCTTGTGGAGCTAAAGAATTTTTGTTGTCTTGAGGATTAACAAGCATTTGAGAATTGCTAAAAATAATATCAATGTTTTCAAAAGCAGTCAAGGGGCCGGCCTAGGCCTAAGCGGTACCTACTCCGCTTGCTTAAGTCTTGGGAGCGTCTAGTGAAGCATGGGCCACTACGCGGACTGCACCTCTTAGGCCTTGGTCGCGATTTCCTCCGCTATTGCCTCAATATCTTCTGACCTCCAGCCTCCTCTACTGACTATGAACACCTTCTGCACCTCCTTCAAGCTTCAGCAAAACCTCCTCTAGCACCAGTTAAATCCCTGAAGTTTTATCTTGATTAAGTGGAGCGATTTAGAGATTTGAAAATCATTATGAATATGAAAGAACAAAAAATCCCCAAGGTTTGTATAAGTGACAGAAATCCCCCGGAAGGTTTAAATTTTAAAACTAACACTTCAATCCCCTTCTTTGAATTTCCCTCAAACTAGTCAACATGGATATCATGTGACTCATTTAATGACAAAAATGTCCTTGAAGAGAATGCCCCTAACTCTTGTGAGAATAATGCTTATTCTCTTCAAGGGTATTTTTGTCATTGGACAAGTCACATGAACTCATGTGGCCTTGTTTGATTGAAAAATCAATGGAGGGGGTGAAAGCATAGTCGCATGAACCCGGTTTGTTCCAGTTCACAGGACGGGTATGGGAGCGTGGTACTCTACTCATTAGGAATTGGATACAAGTAGGCTTATACAGTATGTCGGGAAACATGAAACGTTTTAGATTCAGTTCTTAAATGTAGGATTAGAGCTTTTGCAAGAGTCAACTTTAAGAAGTATGCTAGTTGATATCAGTAATGGTAAAATAACCTTCAAAATCATGTTACAATTATGGTGTACATCCTTTATTTGCTTAATTTCTCACTCTTTGTTCTTTATTCTTTCTGAAGAGAGTTTTTTTTAAAAAAATTTAATTGATTTGAATTTGAAATCGGGTCACTAGAGTTGGTGAATCAAGTCGTGTTCCACTGTGGATCTGGGACGATAGAACTCAGGTCGCGGTTTGCTATTGCATCCCACGTTCCTGATTTCTATGGGTGAAAATGTTAAGTTCCAAAACTTCTGGATTTTTTTTCGCTTTTACAAACTTTGGGGTGACTTTCCGTATATTTTTCTTAATAATAAACCATATTTCAGTAAGTATACTGAGTAAACGTTCTATTGATACTGTGATGGAAACTTATGATATTCAAAAGGAGAACCTGGCTTTTGGTATACTCAGATATTCATATAGCTTGTCAGTCCTTTTTTTGAGAATGTAACTAACAAACAAAAAACTGGTCACATATTATAGTACATTACTGGGGTAAAGAAAGTATTGGTATTTTTAAAATTATTTTATTGATGTATAGTTGTTTGGATATATTTTTAGGATTACTTTAAGAATTTACAGTTGCAACATTTTGATTGTTCATATGGAGGGGAACTATCTTTGTGTTTCAATCTGCACAGTCCCTTTAAAGCTGTGATTGCATGTCCAAATTACGCTCACAATTTTTTTTTTTTGCAAGTTGCCTCTATGCTGTTTTGCATGATTGATGAAAGTTGTGGATTTGCCCCTAAGAAGAGGCTATAAGCTGTTGATGCTTCCATTTGCCCCGAAATAACTTTCCATCAACTCGGTCTTAAGTAGGTTGTTCAAAGTGGAACTTTCCATCAACTTAGTAGAGTAAGGGTTGTTCAAAGGAGGCTAGCATGTAACACACTCAGGCTTTTTGAATAAGGAATTCCAAAATATGCAAATGTATGGGGCTTTAGCAACTGCTAAACTTTTTTAATGAAAACAGAACCTGGTGCAATATATCATGTTTACTGTGGTTCATTTCCTAAAATAATAGGAATAGGAAAAGGGTGATAAAATAGTGTTTTCAATGGTTTCCATGTATTTCTAGGAAAACCATTTTTTTTTTGTTTGTTTCGATTTAGAAATATAGTGTAAACAGCTTTGTTTCCTATCCTTTAGTTTGGTTCAAAAGGAAAAAATGGGAATATAAAAGTTTAACTAAAGCTTATTTTTCTATTCTTTAGTTTGGATGAACAAGGAGCATTTCTAGAAAGTAGCATCCCATTGCCTTTTGTGAGGTTAGCACTCGCATGAGGAGAAAATTAGTGCAAAATAATATAGCTCAACTTTTGATCATTTTATCATTATTGATGCCTCATCTAATTAGTGCAATCGCAATGTAGATTGTAATCACATAACGGATTGCCTCATCTAAACGTTGCAAAGGCAATGTAGAAAGCAATCTTGTCATGGATTGCCTCACCTAAACAATGCAATTAAAATTTAGATTGCACTTCAAATGTATACAATCATCATTGTCCAATTTTAAAGAAAAAATGACTTGAAAATCATCAATAAAAGGGGAACTCCCAAAATAAGTGTTAAGTTTGGCATGCTGCATCTGCAAAATTTGGTGGAGCATACAAAAAGCAGCCATAAAAAAACTGTGAATTGCCATAAATTTCCATGCGCATAAATTTCATACATATAACACAATCAAACTCGTTGTTTAGAAAAGCATGCAGATAAATGTAGCACAATCAGCTCAAGATGAACATTTTAAAACATATCACAGTCAACACAATGTGCTAAAACCTTTAACCAAGCAGACAGAATTATGCATCATGAACCTAAATATCATCATACACGAAGCATCATATCTAGTAAATGCTCATATAAGCTAGCTCCATTAGCAGCCAAATATAGAAATAAGCATTTGGATAACTGAGTGAAATAAACAAGAGTGAAATGAACCGAACTATCATCATAAACAGAGCAAAAACCTTAGTTTGCAATAATCGACAGATCCGAATAAGGAGTAGTAGTATAAAGGAGGCTGTCAAAAAATCCAGATCTGACAGCAAGAAATCCACAAAATCACCTTCAAACAACTTCAACGGAGGGAATTCAGTTCCTTTAGCAGGAAATCCATAATATTCAAATCTGACAGCAAGAAACCCACAAACCCTTACTCTCAGCAATTTTGTGGATCTAGCCTTCATCCATCACTATTGGAACTGAAAATAGTTTAATGTAGTGTGGAGGTGGTTCATTAGGAGTAGGGATTTCTGGGCGTGAATGAAGAAGAGGGAAATGGGTTGGCGGTGACTTTAGGTTTGATCTCTCCCGCAAGAAAAGCTGGAAAGGGGAAAAATATGTGGTGCGGGATTTTTTTGTGGGATATAGTACCAACTTGTCAGATTTCTATCCAATTTCCATTTTCCACCCAAAACAAGGGAAATTGGGTTCTACAAAATACACCCCTTTTCTCTGCTTCGTAGAAACAACATTCTGTAAAAAACCATGTGAAACAAACTAAGTTTTAGGAATCCTCTGGAAAGTTTTACTTACCACTTTGCCCTTGTCGGAGTGGCTTCCACTAGTTTTCTATAAAACAGGGTGAACCAAACATCCCCTAATTGTCGCATAAAATTCTTCTTGATACATTGCAGCAACGCAAGATTGTGTTCGTACAAACTTCAATGAACTGGTACAATCACATTACATCGAGCGTTGTCCAAGGGCTGATCCCTTCATTGCACCAACTCCTGAAACTAAACCAGGAAGGAGAGGCAGTAAGGTAAATATAGCGTGATTTTCTTTTTGTTTTGTTTTTTTCCTCATTTGGTTCTAACACTGAATTAGTACTCTGCTGAAAATATCCACAACTCTAGAATCTAAAACATCCCGTCGAAACGTGATGAGTTATATAAATCATAATTCTGTTTTCCTGTCCACAAAGTACGGTTTCAGTAATTGCTTATCAAGTTAGACTGTTGTTACTTTAAAAGTTCTAACATTACAGGCGTTGTTAATATGTAGATGTGCATGTCCACTAATTATGTTTCCCCACATCATTTTTCAACATAAAATAAGACATATTGTGGCTACACTTAAGCACTGAATTAGCACTTTCATTTTCCATGTTTTAAAATATGGTCTATAATATAATTGCCTAATATTGATGCCTCATTACTTTTATTATAGATCTTACTTGTCACAACCTATGTTTTGTATATAAAGACATCAGTGGTTTTAAAATTGCTTCTCCCAAATTATTTAAGTCTTAACAAAATATGTACCGAACACAAATTTATATCGTCTTTGATCGTTTTTCAGTTTCAAATGCGTGTTCGACAAGTTAGGGGCTTTTATAGCAGTTGTCTGCTAGTTAGTCTTGACATGATGTTCATATGGTGGATAGGAGTTCAGGTGCTAATATATTTGGCGTATTTTTTTACAGTCTAGTGTAGAGATTCCAACTATAGAAGAACAAGCAATCCTGGCCGCATCTCTCTCAGATACTGAGAGATTTTCTGGAATTTCTCCGGCAACAAATGCCGGTGTAGAAGAAAAAGATGAAAAGTTATCGGAGCATTCTCCTAGTGTATCAGTTGGCAATAAGGTTGGTAGTTTTGGTTGCTTAAACTTTTCCTCCCTGGAGCTGTTCTCTTACTATTTAAATGTTTTCATTTTTTTCCTTCTTCTCTGGGGTTTCTGTTGCAGTCTATTAATTAACAGCCATATAGCAGCCTTTCCTTTTATCTATCTTATACTTCCCCAAGTTTTCCCTACTTCTACACTTTTGCCACTCTTTATATCAAGTTTTCTTCTCTCTAATAACCTTTTGCACACTCTCATTCCACCACCAACTCTCCTTGCCGTCTAATCTGCACCCTTTAGATTCTCCTAGTCCTATAGGTTATCCTAGTATGTCTTTGGCCATATTCCTAATACAAGAAGCCGCCATATTCCTAATACAAGAAGCCATGCTATTCCACATAATATTAGTCTCGTTATTTATATTCCATATTTCTTCTTTCATTATCTTTTCCTTAAAATGCATTATATTCTCTGCTTTTAAATTCCACCATTTAGTTCTTAGTCTCTTGTTCATGTTAGTTTCTCTACTCCACTTATTAATAGATATGTCTAATTACATCAACCTATATTGTGTAGTTAAACTCTTCCGGCATAGTTTAACAATCTTTACATGTTAACCTATCTGCCCTTCTAGTAAAAATAAAGTCTATTTGACTACTATTAAATCCACTTTTAAAGGTTATTAAGTGTTTATTCCTTTTTCTAAAAAGTGTATTTGTTGTTATCAAATCATATGATGTTGCAAACTCTAAAATCGATTCTCCCATATCGTTCTTATCTCCATATCCGAAACCTCCATGTATCCTCTCATATCCGTTATTATCCTTACTAACATGCCCATTAAGATCCCCTCCTATAAAAAGACTGTTGCTGTTGTTTCTTGACAGATAAAGCATATTTTGTCACATAGCTTTCATATAAAAATCCCCTACATTTATGTGGGCATCCTACATCCACTTGGTACGCACAAAGCATTTCTCCACTTTAACAATACTGCTATGCTTCTGCAAAGAACATGCTTATACTCTTACTGCTGTGATGAGTGATTAAACTTTGGTGTAAAAGTTATCTTTTCTAGCTCTTGGCCTTCAAGGCTTTTCCTTTCAATACTTCCAAAAAAATTGGTCATATACCCCTCCAGTATCTAAAGACTATTTAATTTATATTTCAATATTCTCTTGTTCAAATTCGTTATTGTGGTTCTTAGACATATATACAAAGATGGGTTACTGACTTTCTACTCATGAATTGTTATTATTGTTAACAGCGTAAACGTGAGATAGAGGTTGACAGTGATGTCCAAGCTACAATCACTGAGACCGAAATTCTTTGGCGGGCAAATTTTGAGAAGTTCGTGCATTGCCTTAAAAATAAGGTATATGATCTGAAACAACCTTAATTTGATCATCACATTTGTTTTTAGTATAAATTGAAGGTGTATTAGCTTGGAATATCATGTGCATTTAGATTGTGGATCTTTTTTGAAGTTAGTCTAATATTTTTAAACCTTCCTCATGTTCCAAATTCTTGTTACCTGGTTTCCCGTAAATTCTTGACATGAACTACACAAGTTATGATGTGTGAACTTCATCAAACTATCATCTTGTCCCTACTTCATGTTTTGCATTTCAAATCTCATTTGAATTAGATTGTTATCAGATGTTTATAACTTACAATGGCCACATGCTCTTTGACCAAAGATGCCCTCGAATATTTGTGAAACTGTCACTTCAAGTCCTATATCTGCTATCTTCTGAGGTATATGATGAAATGACAGTAAATGGACTACCGGGAAATTTAAATGTGATTACTAGCTATCTTATTTCTGTATCAATATTTTTTAATGATAATGGAAAAGGCCTTGCTGTGAGTCATAATTGATAGTTCTGTCATTTTTCTGCTTTTTTGGACGTATTTCTCTGGTTTATGAAAATTTGGAGTATGTTAACCTGTCCCTTAGGATTAAGGAAAGTTCCTCCACTGTCAACAATCAACAGTTTCTATGACACGGAATTTCTGGTAGAGAGGGTTGACATCATGTTGACAGTCAATTGTGAAAATTTTCAAATCTTTCATGAGGTCTTATGTTCCATAGCCAACCGCATTTGACGCTGAAAGGCAGATAACGATAATGATCAAGGGAAAAGTTTTAATGGTTACAACATGATTTGAACCGATAATAATTTGAGAAAGGCCGTCTCTATGCATGATGATGATATTTTATGTCATTGCATTTTGTTTCCAAAAATTAAAGTCTACCTATTTAGCAAACAACATGTGATAGGCTTTTATGTAGCAAGTAGCGAGATAAATGCTCTTAAGCATGTTTAGGAATGAACATATATACTTGTACAGCTGCTTCGGTCATTCTTTACATGCATTTATCAATTTGTAGTTCCATGTGCAAGTGATCTCCTGTTTAATTATTTGTTATATTCTTTAGAGGCTGATTATGTAATACTTAAAGTTGCAATGGATCTGATCTCTGCTATATGAGCATAAATATGTTGTTACAAGAATATGCTAATATACAGAATTTGTGGTTTCATAACGCCCAGTGTAAAGCCCTGTTTGTCCAAGGATTGATTTTGTTTCTTTTTAATGTCTGTAACATATTCTTTTGAGGAAGTCTTTGGCTTGGCTTTTAACTAACCAATGAGTTAGTTGGCTGTTTTAATACTCATACCTTTATGTTTACTATTTACAAAGACATAAGCAGTGATTGGTAAAAAAGAGTTAAGAGTAGTGCGGATAATGTGACAATGCTGGTAATAGTATTGCCAGAGATGGCACAAGAACATCCATCAGCTCAGAATCCTATGAAAGGTATATTGAAGATTTACAAGTCGTAAGAATGGAGATTTGTTAGTCAATGATCCCTTCAAGTAAGTTATGAATTAGTAATGCATGCAATGATATCTAAACGAGCTACCTACATCTGAGGAAGGCAGATGATGCACTCTGTATAAATTAGAGGAACAGATCCTTTGGGTAAAGTGACCAAAGATAGAATTACTCGAAAGAGTTTGTTCAGCTCAATCTTGTGGAACAGAAGAAATGACATGTTATTGAATAACAATTTGATGCGCTTGATTTGGCTTGTTAAGGTCCTGACAATTGCAAGTAGTATAATTATATCTCCCAAGTGCAGTCATGTACTTGACCATGACCTCATGACTCACGTAGGACTGCACCACTGACCGCACTCATGATCACCGCTGGGACCTCTGACAGCACTTGTTTCAAATATACCTCTTTTTATGGAGAGGTGTTCTTTTCAACCAAGAAAATTTAAAGGAAGAGATATAGATGCTAGGATTCATCCTCAAATCACTTGAATTTAGACATGATACAGACTACTTGCAATGTCTCCCTAAAACCTTAATAGTCAATATCTTGATTGCTGATGACATTGATCATGATCAAATTTCATTCCTGTGAATCCAGCATGGTATTATGAGCCTTTAAATTGCAATCTCTGTCCTTTTAGAGGAATGTTCTTCATTTCTTCTTTTTCTGTGTGTTCTCTAGTTTTATGAGAGAGACAAGAGATCATTTCTTCTCTTCTCTCCTCTGTTAGAAGAAAGGAAAATTTTCTTATCTAAAATAGCTGGTTACAGATGTGGTGCTGTCATGAAGAGTGACGAAAATATATGTAGAAAAAGAGATGAATGTGTCCAATGTTATGATTTCATTTTATTTCAGGTTACAAAAGTCACAGCTGATATAGGAGTTCACCTAGTGCAACAGAGCCGCTTTGATGACAAACAAAAAACAAAAAACAAAAGCAAAAATGAAAAAAAATCCAAATAACCACGCACAAGATGTACTTGATTCGGCAAGTTGCCTATGTCCATGGAGAGAGGGAAAATTTTTTAGTTGAAGGAGTAGATTACAATGTAATTTTTTTCACTTGGAGATCAAACTTTAATCCAATACAAAATCAAGCTTGAGTTGATTTGTCTTTCACTTAGCACCTGAGAGACTGCTTACTAGAACAAGACTGTCCCTAACAATAATTCTTCGTTCCACCAAGATTCACGTATAGAAACTAATGCAATGTCACTTTCAATTCTGATCACCATATTGCCATGGCCATGTGTATTGTCATGCTTCACTTCAGCCTCTTCTTTTGATTATCTGAACATGTGCTATCTATAACAGCTGATATGTAGTACCAGATAAAATGATGTATATTTGTGGTTGTTGATATGGATTTGATATCTGCGGTTGGATTTTGAGCAATAGTTGCGCCCTTGTGGGTAGTATGCAATAGATGGAGATGATTTTGATCAGCAGAATAAACATTGGTGTTATTAATATGGTTTCTACATATGGGTATATGTGTTGAATTTTGATGAATGTAAATAGTAATAGATATAGAAAGATGCAGGAAAAATATCAATAGGCATAAATAGGGACCAAATAATAGAAGATATAAACAGAAGACATAAATTTCCAGCCCCCAGTAGGCCAGTACTTGGTGCTCTCACTGACCCAGTTGAAAAGGAAGTCACAGCTGAGATGATTCACCTAATTGTTCCCCCCTTTATTAGCCTTCTGATTAAAGTTAGACAAGGTTATAATAGAAAACTCTTTCAAGGTTCTATGTACTAGCTATTTGTACATTTAACTTTCACCCTGCATAAACCTTACATTTCTGCCTGTTTAGTCACTGTTTATTTGGTTTCAGTTAAAAATAACATTTTAAAAGTTTTTGAACATCGTCAGTTAAGGAAGCACAACATATCACTTTTAGGCCATAATACCTGTACAAGATATTTTGCACGTTTTGGGCATTTCATTTAACATTCCTGTACTTGTATACTAACTCACTGTTCTTTTCTGCGTCTTAGGCTTGTGTAGAAAACATACGTTCAAGGTTGGGTGTTGATGCTGCTGTAATTTTAGAGGCAATGATAGAGTCCAACTGTAATCAGAAAGCTACAGAAAACAGTTCTGGTAACATTCGACCCACAGAATGCATACTGTTACATGCTTGCTAAATAACTAGTTGGTATTGTATTGTTCTAGTACATAAGAATAAGTAGGGACACATCAACATTTGTTGTTATTGTTTTATCATCATCATCATCCTTATATATGCATCCCCATGCCCATGGCATTGGGTTGATGTCTAGAGGAATTTGGATAAACCTAACTATCTTAAGCTCAGTTTGCTTCGATATCAAATTTAAGCAATATCTTTGTTGGCAGGCTGATGCAGAAGATGGAGAAATATGTCTCAGTAATGTCCTAAGTATGCCAAATATAAACTAAGCAAATAAACATGCTTCAGCCATATATCCACCTTCCCAATTGGGGGGGGGGGGGGTGCATGGGTTTCCCAACCGCTTTACGGATATTTGTTGGTTATTGCTAACCTTGGTTGTAATTTATACTTCTTAGATTTAGTCCCTCTAACCATTACACAAAAACTCCGAAGTTATGGTGAGGATCGAGGATTATAGTTTTATATTAATTATGACATGCCCCGGCAAGTTGAATGCTCTTTTGGATGAGCTGAAACCTGGACTCACGCAGCAGTGTCAGTTTTTAAAAAAATCCGCTTAAAATTCATGGCTGGTGGGATTTGAACCTGGGTTACTCTGATACCATCTTAGATTTAGTCCCTCTAGCCATTACACCAAAACTCCGAAGTTATGGTGAGGATCAAGAATTATAGTTTTATATTAATTATGACGATACTGATGTAGCTCAGAATTCAAAATTTGTTTCGGGACGAAGGATGTAGATTTCCTATTTATTTTGTTTTATCTCGATTAGTTCTTTTTTTGGAAAAATTTCCATCGTAGAAGTCATACGCCATGTTGATTCATTTTCTTTTCTTCCCTTTTCAATTACATTATGTTACCTTAAGTGCTCTATATAATTCATATTTGCAATTTAATATAAGAATTAAAAGATAGAAATTGAAGAAATGGCCTCAGGTAGTTGATGAAAATCATGCTGACAATTTTTTTTAAGGAACCTAATTACTTGATTCTTTTAGCTTGCTTTGTCTTACTTTTATTTCGGTCTTTGGTCTGAGTGCCATACATATTGAAACTGTTCTGGAGGGTCTGTTCCCCTCCTTTATTATATTAATGTATTGTGTACCGTTGTGTTTTTAATGCGCGAGGCGCATTGCGGGGTGCAAAGTCAGTTTACGCGCACATGCGCAAAGGCAAGGTGATGCGCGCGCCCGAGTGAAGCGAGGCGCACTTCAGACTACATAAATTTTCAAGATATATAACTTGCATGAAAAATATATATTTGTGAAACTTCACATAAAAAATGTCAACGACTCAAGATAAATAATATATATACTACCAAAACACAAAATAAAGTTTTAATCACTGAAGCAAATCAAGTTGTCTACCTCTACCAAAACAAAGTAACTAAGAAGCTAGAACACTCAAGGAGTTCACTAACGTCGAAGCAAAGCAAATAGTCTAATAAAACAAAGTAAATAAATAGCAAAATAATAGTCTAATGACTCGAATCATCGTCATTAACATCATCATCATCCCCTTCAAGGGGAATATCCTCCTCTTCAGTCTCCTCATCATCATTAAACTCCTCTTCATCTTCTGACTCTGAAACCGGCTCCCTCCTCCTAGATGATGAACCAATACCACTCGAAAATCCTCGAACCCAACTAGTTGATCTTAGATATCTAGCATCATCTTCTTCAGCTCCCATTACATCTCCTACCTACAACACCATATGTAAGGTCGTCCTCGCCCTCCACCAAGTCATTCTCTGCATTTTCACCTTCACCGAACCACCCTAACAACCACTCATTGCTTTTATCTATATCAGCCAACTTAATCGGATCAATGGAATCTCTGCAGTCAAATCTCTCCTTCAAAGATTAGTTGTACTCGCAGTAAACTAGATCTTATAATCTCTTATGGTCCAATCTATTCCTCTTCTTACTGTGTATCTGTAATTTATACAAATCAATCAAATTAATATCTATATCTCTAAGGGAATTAAAT
>JBAKGM010000233.1:24649122-24662356 GCA_037177215.1 Asparagus racemosus
AAGAAAAAAAATGCTACCACATAATTTAGGAATTATAAATAAATACAAAGAAATTAGAAATAAAATAAATTTGAGAGGGAGTTGTCTAGTTGACATTTAAGTGGAGAGCTTAATTGGTGATTTGTTTGTCAAAATATTTAATTTTTTTTCAAAAATTAAATAATATCTATGAAATCTACTATGATAGTTTTCAAAACCACTAGTTTAATTAGAGTAATTTTATGTGGCATTATTTTATTCTTTGAATTAGAGATAAATGGTGGCAATTAGAAGAATTGGACCTACTCCAATTACCACCTAATTGGAGAGGATCTAAATCCCTTCTCTTTTCTCTAGTGACTTTCCAAAACTAGTTGTATTTTTGTTAATTATAGTTTAATTTGAAATTACATAACAACAATTTTCTATTTGTAAAGAGTGGCCAAACAAATTTCTATTTGATATTTTAGAATTGAAGTAAAACAAACTGCACAAAACAATAATCAAATTATAAAGACAAACATACCATATGAATGTTGTCTTATACTCACTGACCTCACTCCAAGCGTTCAAAGCTCCGAACGAAAATTGAGAACATTAGTCCCCAGAAAAAAGCAAAGCAACCACAACTTCAGCACCCTGTGATGGACTCACACCATTCTATTACTATTCTGCCCCTCATTTCCACAGTTCCACAACATGCGGCGATGACAAGCGTGATGGTGGGTCCCGCAGACACAATAGAAACCTAACGCTGGCCCTCTGGTCCAGGCAATCTAAACCGTTAGATGTTAATCGTACGGTCAGTGGGAACCATGAGCTGGCTTGGACAATGCGAAGACCCATGTGGGGGTTTAGAAAGGGCCTTTTTAATATTATTCAAAGAAGAAAATAATAGTCAGGCCCAGCCTGATGCTCGCCAGTTGTCTCCTGACCTTCCCCATTCTCGTCAACACCACAGGAAAATAAGATAATAATATATTATTAATAATAAAAGGAAAATAAAAACATCACCAAATACATGTATTTTCTTTTTTAGGGTTAGCTATAGATACATCCTCTGTATTCGTACTATGTAATTACTTATATTGTCACCATTCAAATATTCTGAATCCTGACAGCATTATTTCTCTGTTGGGTTGACCTTGTAAAAAATCATATGACAATAAATCACCATTTAACCCAATAGTTTAGCTTAAAAAGGGACCGATATCCTATAACCTGACAGTAGAATAGTGATTTATCATCATACGATTCTCTTGTGGCATCTTAACTTAATAAAAAAAACAAACTTCGCAAGAAGTTCCGATGTGTGTGTATCATACTCCTTATAAAAATACGAGTTTGGGAAAAACTTTCTATAAACAAAAATACCCTTGATTTTATTTTAGATATTACATTGCAAACAAATAAAACATTGTTATTCTACCATAATTAATATAAATTTAATTATCTATGATAATTAGTAAAGAGATAAAATATTGTTATCCTATCCTAATATCTTTAAATTAGGAGATAAGGAATTGATAATTAGGAGTTAGTTTTTAGCTTTAAATGTAATAATTTATAGTAATTAGTAAAGAGATGAAAAGTTGTTATCCTATTCTAATATTTTTAAATTACAACATCATGTTAAAGGATAAAGATTTGATATTTAGGAGTTGATTTTATCATTAAATTTTATTATCTATGATAATTAGTAAAGATATAAAAAGTCTGCAACTATGAAAATTTTGAGGGGTATGTATGTACAAATACTAACTTCATTTTTTTTTATTCAAACCAACTTCTTTTTAATTGGGAAAAAGCTTCGTTATGGGTATGCACAAACCAGATATCAAGCTAAACAAAATCCCCATTGTCGGCCAACATTGAATTACGTTTAGGCTCATCTAAAATTATTAGCCTATATAGACATTCCTTTTAGTATCTACTATTATCATACTCAAATTGTATCAATTGTACAAGCATTATACTCGTGCTTGCACATGGCTGTTTATACATTTTAGGGTTTTCTATGTAATTTTTGGACTTTTGAGGTGATTGTTTGTAATTTTTAAATTATTAAAAGGGTTTGTTTGTAATTTTTTATTTTGCACGGAGCTACTTGTAACATTCAAAATTTTGAGATCATTTTTTGTAATTTTCAAAATTTTATGGTCTGCTTCAATTTTTAGCTTTTTAGAGGACCTTTTGCAATTTTAGATTTTTAGGGGTGTTTTATAATTTTCATATTTTTCAGGGTTGTGTTTGTAGTGTTTAGAGTTTATGGGATTTTGTCTATAATTTTAAATTTTAAAGAGGAGTGTTTGTAATTTTTTAGATTCTTCAGTGGATTGTTTATAGGTTCATAATCTTTTAGAGGGTTATTTATATTTTTTGTATTTTTTAGGAGTTATTTGTAATTTTATGGATTAATCTACAGTTAGGAATGATTTTGGAGGTACATATTGGCCTTTTTGAATAATGTTCATCGGTGTAAAATTATGGGATAATGGCCTTATGGGGTTAAGTGAAAAAGATCAAAATGTGTTGAGGGATTTGCTAAAATTTCATACTTATTGGGGTTGTCAAAAAGTTTGCCGACTTAGTGTCAAACAATTAACTTGTTGTAGGTCTAGTGGTATTTCTCCTTTAAAGAAAGTGGGTTTTAGATATATACAACAAAAAAATTTCATGTATTTTTAAATTGTCCATGAAATCATCATAAGTTTAGATCCCCCAAATTGCTTCATTCCCTTAATTTTGCCTTTCAACTTAACTAATAAAGCATCAACATAGAGTATTCCGTTAAATTAATGAAGACTTTTTAAAATAATTAATTTATCATCAAATAAATAAATTTATTAATTTCAATAAAAGATTAATAACCATTTATATCTTTCTCAACCCAACTCGTCAAAATTTCACAAAATCTCACAGTCATGAATCCAAGTCGCTACCGATGAACCCACAATGAAGAAAGTCAAATACATTAAACCTTATTTAGCTTTTAGAATTCTATTGATTATCTATTAGAAACAGAGAATTTGTATCAGTAAAACATACAAAGCATCCGCTCAATGTATTATACTATCAAAATGGGTTCGAAATCTTTTTCTTTTTCTAGACAAACAAGACGGAACTCAATATGACTAGATTTTGGTATTTGAGAATTTAAATGATCTGATCTATTTGAGTTTTAGTGTATTATAGTTTCTTTCTGATTTAATTTTTCTAACAATAAAATAAGGACATTGAGGTAATTTGATCCTAAAAGTTGCTAAAATTTTAGCATGGTTTGGTAGATGGGTAAAGTCGAGGGAAGCATACAATTTAAGGAGTTAATTTAGACTTATGATGATTTGAAGGGAACAATTATAAAAATACCTACAATTTGAGTGGTACATATAAAAAATCATTTAAAAAGCTTAGGCGACGATAATTTTTTTAAATGTAGGGTAAATATTAAATTATAATAATTAAGATATTTATATTTGTTTGTGTTGATGTATGTAATCAAACAGTCAAAATAGGTTTGAGGTTGAAGATGATTGGGATCCGCTCTCTCCCCCGAATATCTAGCTCTGAGTTGGACTGTTTTTCCCTCCTGCATAGGTAGAAACTCGTGAGAGGACGGAGCTTGTTTCTCCTGTTGTACCTTCGATGATCAAGTCAGTAAGTGAGCTTGAGTGGAGGAGAAGATGAACAGTAAGAGTTTTTAATTGCAAAGTGCAGGGAGAGAGAAAAAATAGCGTACCTTTGCTTTGAGAATAGTTTCTCTCTTTGTAGGAATGAGAGAGGGTCAATTTGGTCACTTTAGCATTAGTTTTACACATGTCAGCTTATGTTGGAGAGAGTCAACATTGATATAATGTGAGGTATGGGGAGCGGTTACAAAAGCCATGTGGCCAGCACAGCGCTATTAATTGTGATGTTGACTTGTTGTTGGCGCGGGGCTCAAGGCTAACCATTACAGCAAAGACTACTGTAGCACTCGATTGAGGGTATTGTAGCGAGCGAGTCGGCCTACTGTAGCATGACGACTAGCAACGCCTTTCGCATCGACTGACACTGTAGAAGTCGGCCGAGAGGTACTGTAGCAGGCGAGTCGACCTGTTGTAGCATGACGAACGACAACGCCTTTCGCGTCGGCTGGTACTGTAGATGTCAGCACTGTAGAAGTCAGCCGAGAGGTACTGTAGTAGGCGAGTCGGCCTACTGTAGCAGGACGACCAACAATGCCTTTCGCGTCGGTCGGTACTATAGCGCTCGGCTGAGGGTACTATAGCAGGCGAGCCGGCCTACTGCAGCATGACGACCAGCAACGCCTTTAGCGACTGTCGGTACTGTAGCAGTCAGCACTATAGAAGTTGGTCGAGAGGTACTGTAGCGGGCGAGTCGGTCTACTGTAGCATGATGACCAACAACGCCTTTCGCGTCAGCTGGTACTGTAGCTGTTGGCACTACAGAAGTCGGCCGAGAGGTACTGCAGCAGGCGAGTCGGCCTACTGTAGTAGGATGACCAACAACGCCTTTCGCGTCGGCCGGCACTGTAGTAGTCAGCACTGTAGAAGTCGGCCGAGAGGTACTATAGCAGCGAGTCGGCCTACTGTAGCATGACGACCAACAACTCATTTCCCGTCGGCCGGTACTGTAGCTGTCGGCACTGCAGAAGTTGGCCGAGAGGTACTGTAGCAGGCGAGTCGGCCTACTATAGCAGGACGACCAACAACGCCATTCGCGTCGGCCGGCACTGTAGAAGTCGGCCGAGGTACTGTAGCAGGCGAGTCAGCTTACTGTAGCAGGATGACTAGCAGCGCCTTTCGCGTGCCGGTACTGTAGCTGTCGGCACCGCAGAAGTCGGCCGAGAGGTACTGTAGCAGGCGAGCCGGCCTACTATAGAAGGACGACTAGTAACGCCTTTTGCGCCAGCGGTACTATAGCAGTCAGTACCACAGAAGTCGGCAGAGAGGTACTGTAGCAGGCGAGTTGGATTACTGTAGCATGACGACCAGCATCGCCTTTCGCTTTGGCCGGTACTGTAGCCGCCGGCACTGTAAAGTCGGCCGAGGCACTGTAGCAGCGAGTCGGCCTACTGTAGCAGGACGACCAGCAACACCTTTCGCACAGCCGGTACTGTAACAGTCGGCGCTGTAGAAGTCGGGCGAGGGTTCTGTAGCGCCGAGTGCCAAATACTTGGAGAAGGTCGGTTAAGACCGTCTTTCGGTCTTAAATTCGCATGTGAGGCGGCACCCATTGATTTTCACATAGAGATTAAACAAAAATCTCTTTGGGGGTACCAACAGTTTGTTATAAATAATTATAATTTGATTAGGATTATTAAATATTTGACTAATAAGTAATACTTTCTAATTTGAATAGATTTAATTTGTTATAAATAATATGATGCACTATTTAGAATATTTCATTTAAATCTTAAGTTATCATAATATTAATTATATCATATACTAATCTCACGTGAACTACCTATAGCTCAATAATTTAAAAAAAAATTAAGAAATCATACGTAGCTAACATCTTACAATACATGAAGTATTTTAAAAAACTCCAAAAAGTTTTGAAATTGTGCAAAATACCCTCAAAAATTCAAAATTACGCAAAACACCCTAACTTGTCAAAATTTAAAAAAACAAACATGAAATCTGAAAATTAACAAGAGCTCCTAGAATTTAAAATTCACAATTAATATCCTCAACATTTTAAAAATTATAGAAACAATCTCAAAAGTTCAAATTATAAAAAAGCACATTGAAATTTTAAAATTTTAAAACTTACAAACAATATAGATGAATTCAAAGGATTACCATCAGCCAGTTGAAAATTTAAAATTTATAAAAAATAACCTCAAAGTTATAAAATTACAAGAATTCTCTCAAAAGTTAAAAATTGCAAAAGGCCTAAAATTTCAAAACTTATAACTAATATACATCAAATATGGAAATTATCAGCAGATGGCTGAAATTTTAAATTTTTATTAAAAAACAACCTAAATTTTTAATAATTGTAAAAATACCCTCAAAATTTTAGAGTTGTAAGAAATGTCCTAACATTTGAAAACTTATCACCAACACACGAAACATAAAAATTATAGTCGCCCAACCTAAAATTTAAAATTTTCAAAAAACACTATCAAAATTTCAAAAATTGCAAATCATACCGTCAAAAGTTCAAAATCACAAAAAGATTGAAAATTCTAATCTTGGTAAAGAAAAGTGTAATTATTTGATATTATTTTATTAAAATATATAAATTTAACTATCAATTTAAAGTTTACTATCATTTTTCAGCATTTAAAAGTAGTCTAAGTTGATGCTGGTAAACAATAGCAATAACAATATTAAAAACATCTAGTTAAGGAATAAAAATTTAAAAAATATATAATAGATTTAAAATTTGCGACATTGTATGAATTAAAGGAATTGCATATAATTTTACTAATAACATTAATTGATAGAAGACTAAATTACATAAAACTGATAAAAGCGTATAATATAATAGCTTAGCATTAATTGATTATAATGTATAAACATTGACCTTTAATGTTAATAATATTTATAGAATAAAAAAATACAATGAGTCATGTGTGGAGAAACATTCAGAATGTTTAGGGATATCATTCAAAAGAATTAAGTTGTTTTCATCTCAATTAGTGAAGGAAATAAATCTAAAATTCAAAAACGTTCATGAATAACTTGAATTGACATTAACAAAAGGCATACCTATCAAAGAAGTACTGACTGAGTTCCCCTTGAAGAATATATTGAACAACTTTGTCCCAATTAAAAAAGCATTCTTCATGAGAGATACAAGAAAAATTAGTAAGTATTTATAACTTTTCATACTTTATTCTTCAAATACTAAAGAAATCATAAACTTAATATAAAATTATACATAAATAATCTTGCAATAAAAACTAAACTGAAGTCATTGATCAACTATTTTACAAGATATTATAAGCTAAATAAGAGGAGGGAAATTACTATGACTGACAAAAGGTATACACATGGTACTTATTTACAATAACGTAAGTAAAAAAATTAAAATTGACCTTTTTTCCGATACAGTGGCATGACTATGCGTGTAACTTTATTTGGGGATATGACTACCAACGAAGAATCAGTTCTTGAAGACACGATCAAAGATACGCATGCAATATCATTATTAGATTTCAAGCTTTTTAAATATGAAGGTAACATATTTCATTACAAAAATTCTTATTAAAGGACACTAAACATAAAATTCATCTTATAATTGTCTCAAATTTATAAGGGAGATATGCATGTCATTGTAAATTGCGCCGACAATATATATCAACCCAAATATACAACTTACTAAAAAAAATAAGAGAATGGTAAGTAAATAAACCAGCCAAACATCTGTATAACGCAATAAAAATTTACATTTTAAAGCTAATTGTAGGCTGTCTAAAAAATCATTGCAGATAGTCAATCCTCATTAAATACGAACAATGAAAGTCACGACGTAACGACTTTCAGGAGACCGCAATTTAAGGATTTTCTACAGTAATCAATGAAGGATACAATCCAACAACATTCATGCTAACCAATGGGAATTCTAATTTCAACGATCTTCACAAGTACCAACAGGAGTTACAATCAACGACTCTCATATTTCAAGAAAACATGGCAATGATCACAAGATGATGATTTTTAAAAATAGACTACAAATTGATGGTCTCTTTGATTAAAAATGCGGAGCTCACCACTGCACAAAGCTCACCACTGCGCAAGGCTCACCACTGCGTTTTCAAGCTCAAAACACATGGCTCACCACTGCGTTTTCAAGCCTAAAACGCATGGCTCACCACTGTGTTTCCAAGTTCAAAATGCACAGCTCACCACTACGTTCTTAAGTCAAAGCGCAGAGGTCATTTTCAGAACACGAACCTCGTATTTGACCCAGGCAAACACGTTGTAAACGGTTCCGAAACCGTTTCTCACGATTTGATGAGAGATTTAAGGGGTCAGTTATATCCCTTAAACCCCTATAAATAGCTGGGATAATAGCTGAAGAGGGGCACTTTAGGCTTTTTCGACTTCCACGGAGAAAAGAGAGTCAAGAAGTCTTTTTTGGAGGGATCAAACTCATTTTTGAGTCGCAAACTCGTTAGAGTTCCAAACATGCTTTGCGAGTTCTTTTCAACATGGTTCCACGAGTTGAGACAGTCGGATAGTCAATAGGATACAAGATTTAAGCTCACATTGCTACCGTGAAGAATCCAGGTTAAACAAAGGGAAGGATCTCCATTGATATTTTCTTCTTTTGTAAATCGGGCAACTGATCGAGGAAGTTTATAATTTTTGTCTTTTCTAAGTCAGTTAGAGAGGGATTACTTTGAGAGATTGTATTCATTTCTTTTCTAAGTCAGTTAGAGAGAATAACACCGATTTTACATTTCTCAAATTTCCTCGCGAACACTAATATGCAGGGTTCATTCAGAACAAGCTACCAAGACAAAAGCATCTTCATCAAGGCTTTTTTTTAATGCAACACAAATTCAAATTATTGATATATGCAATCATCACAATATTTGAAAGAGGTGTTATCTTACAAGAATTACTCTAAAATTTAGACAATTAAACCTAAAAATAGTTTACCTATAGACAGACACATTATTGCACCTATATTGCAAAGATAACTACTATTTACAATAGAGTTGAGCCATTGTTCTTTGCTTACAAGGGCTGCAACAAGAAGGTAGATAAAAATATTAATAAGAGTGTCTAAATAATAAATGTCACAGAATTACCGATGATGTAAACCCAATGTTAAGTAATATCCCTTTTTCATGAAATAAACATATCAAAATTAAATATTAACGTTATAATCTAAGGCAAATTGACAATGAAAAATACAGTTATTAGTTCAGATCCTCATGGAAAATAACCAGATAGAGCAAAGGTAACATTGTCTGACGCAGCAGAAACTCTTATTGGCTGCACAACAGAAGAATTCATTGTAAAGAAAAAAGAGGTAACTCCTAACCTTATTTAAGTAATAAATTAGAGACACAAAAATTTCATATATATATAATTAATATTTATTCTTATTAAAATACAAAAATAATCAAAGTCTGTATTTCTAGAAGTTTTTGTTGAACATTGGAAATACATTCAACTTCTTTGTGAAGTAAGACGAGAAGACAAAAAAAGAACGAGCCTAGGGAAAGATAACGACACAAGAAATCCAGCTCTAGCTTGATTTCACAATAGATGTAGACGAGAAGACACTACTATAGAATTATCAAGGGAAAAGATAAAGATGGAGAAGGATTCATCTCGACTCAACAAAAAAATAAAACAGAAGGAATAAAAGACCAATTTCTGAATATTTTATAGAATAGATTAACTTTTTTGAGTAAAATTAAGAATCTTTAGAAGGAATTTTCATGAACTTTTTAAAGTATTTTTATATACTTATATGGATGTTGTTATCATGTAAAAGTATACTAGAGTTAGTATTAATCTTTTGTTTATGATTTTTTATGAAGTCTATCAATGCTTAGAAATAAACTCCATATTCTTTTTAGTTTCGTTCTAATCTACTTTTAACCAATCATCTTGGCTTATTAGTTTTAATTATTCGCCTTCCTTTCATAACGCTATTTTTTCTAGTGTTCTTCACTTTAGCAACACTATACTTTCTCAAGTCAAGCTTAGTTTCATGTTGGTCAAATAACATGAAAATTCAAATTGACTTTGGATTACATTTGTTTCATGTCAATTCAATTATCAACATAAAAATTTAAATTTAGTGTAATCCATTCAAACAAACATCAAAGAAAATAAATAATCACAATGCTGAAGTTTAGAGACAAAAACTATCAAAATGGAACCGATGAGCAAATTTTATTAAGGAAATAAATAAAAAATACTTAATAATGATATTTAACCACGTGCATTGCATGTGCCTAAAACTTAGTATTTATAAAAACAATAACACCCATGATATTTGACTGCGTGCAACACACGTGCATCCTACCTAGTATATATATATATACATAGCATATATATATACACACGTGAGATACCCCCACAGTATATGGGTGGATCTCCAATTTATAATGTTATAGGTTTTTGTAATTCATATAAATAGTCAAGGGTAAAATAAAACAAGTACGGAATATCGATGATATAATGCAAGGAATTTGAAAAAATAATAATGATCATCTAGATTGTACTAGACAGCTAATCTTAATATTTTGGATTGTCCTCTAAACAGAGCTCAAATAAGAGAATACAACATAATATCTATATATGTGAACTTTTGATGTTGTTGTAAAATTGTTATGATGTTGCTTTCCATTAAGGGCATAATTACAGGGACAAACATGTAATGGCTATTATATTCTAAACTGTCATCTAATTAAAACTTTGTTCTCATGGAGTAAAAATAGGGACATTCTATAGAAACCACTTTTTATTGTTAATTGATGTGTAAACCATCTTTAAACGATTTTTTGTTGCAATCAACTACCTAGACTCACTTTTAAGACGCGTTTGTTTCAATTTAATTGTAATAATTAGTTGACAAATATAAAATATATTAGAGAGATGATTCTAAATTAAGGTTGGGTAAGGTCAATTGCCCAAAAAAATTAACTAAAATATAGGTCCAGATGGTTAATTGCAACAAAAAATCGTTTGAAGATTGTTCATCTATAACTTGATGAAAATGTGATTTCTATAAAATGATCCTATCTTAAAAGTGATATCTAGAAAAAACTCATTTTTAAAATTTTCAACTATCCATTACAAGTGCTCGAACTCGATGTGCCTCAAGTAGGCCTAGAGTATGGACCATGCAACAATCCAAACGGTGAACACAATAATTTCAAAAGATCTCCACAATGTGGGCACTTTTAAAAACCTCGACTGTATTGCTGGAATAGCTTATTTTGTTATCATGCATGCATCAATTTGAAAAGGATTGTACTTGAAAGAATAGATGTTGATTACTCATTTACATGTTTTAATCACAAGTTTAGCAAGAGGAAAACAAAAGTTCTGACATTGGACTTTTTTTTAGTATATTTGTACTAAAACAAAAGTATCCGGTGGTTCTGATTTATTGTATTAATAATGTAAATTCACTATATAGAATACACGTATTTATTTGATGTCTCATTAATGCGATAAAACTTAATCATTGGCTCATTTCTCTGACTCGCTAGGTTAAGGCATACATGTAAAGTATGCAATGAAAAAAAAAAACATGCGAGCATTTGCTACATATGCACTAGGTATGCCAGTGCTCCTATTTATTTTACATTACATGTGTACATGTCAATGTGCAACCTTGGATTAGGTGACGGCAGACAATCTCAGATTTGTGAGTTTAAACGGCCCCTACTACCATTGAAACTCAATAAATGGCCTCATCATTGAATTTCCTGTAACCCCTTAACTAAACAATGCTATAATTAGTGCTTCCTGTAACTCCTTAACTATATTAACAATACTATATTTAGTGCTAGGGCAATTTAAATCATTTGTCCCTTTAGAATGAGTAGACAAATGAGGTAAGCAGTACAATATCAAATTAAGTATATAATTCACTAAAGACTGAATTTAAATGTAATTATTGGATTATGGATGTTATGTGGAATTTTTGCTAGCCAATTTTATTCCTTTCCTTATCCACTTCAACCGATGATGCAATTATAAGGTGGGAAAGAATTATATAGAGAACCCTATATAGAAAATCATATAAAAGATCATTTTATTTTTATATGCATTGATATTTTAACCGCTTGCATTGATTATATTATTCTCATTGATCCAAAATATAATATGATATATGCCATGTTGTCTTTATTCTTACCATATGATTTTCTAAAGAGAGTACGCTACAACATATTTTTTTAAAGTAAAATACTATAACCAATTCGTTAGCTTACAACAACAACCACCACCACCATCAAGCCTTTATCTCAAAATTTTGGGGTCGGCTACCGGAATCCTATGCTTCTATTCTACTCTGTTGTGGGTCATCTACTCCGTTAAGTTAACCCTAATTGTTGATGTATGTAATCAAATAGTCACTAACCTCGGTGCGAGTTTAGCTTTTAAGACAGCGGAGTCCACCTTCTCTCCTAATACCCGGTGACGTTGCTCCGGTCAGGGGGTTCGCCTACAAAGGAGTACCTGTGGAAGGGATGGAGTTGGAATCCCCAGTGGTCCCTCCGACGGTAAAGTCAGTAATGAAATAAGAGAAAGTGTGTAGTGGAATTCACTAAGAAGAATTACTTACTTGGTTCACTATTCTTGCAGTTATTTATACCTAGGGTTTGGAGGGCATTCTTGTCTTTTAAGAGACAGCTGCTAAGTCAGCCCTCTCCTCCACGTGTCGGGAGCCGATTGGGCTGGCTCCTGTATGCGCCGGCCACGGTAGCGTGTCCCTGTCATAGTAGCATGCCATTACAGGTGTCAAACTGTGAGCGGGCTGAGAATTGGCGTTGTCTATTCGCCACAAATGGGATGGAATTGGCGGCGCCTGCAGTAGCATGGGTCCGAGGTACCTTAAATACCATGAGGGATGGAGGAGTGAAGGGGGCTATCAGCACATTTAATGCGATAGTGACGGATTATCGGGTGTAGACTTCAGATAGCCGTCGTTTAGGTAGGAGGACCCCGAGCGACGAGAGGGGGAGTTGAGGCCGAGTGGCCGATTTGAATTGCTTCTCGAGTCGCTCAGAGTAATTTGATAAAGTGGACGACTATCACCATCTTTCGCGTCGTCCAAGAATCGCTAGGGCGAAGGGTTGGCCGAGTGGACGACCATCACCGCCTTTCGCGTCATCCATAGATTGCTAGGACGAAGGGTTGGCCGGGCGGACGACCATCACCGCCTTTCGCGTCATCTAATATGCAGTGAGGTGGGCAGTGAGCGTAGGTCATTTTACAGGCCGATCACGGTGGTCTGTGCTGCCCTCGGTTGGCAGGCTGGTGTGTTTATTTAAGTTAATGCCCCATTTCCCCTTTTAATCACTTATTAGTGGTTACGACCATAACACTAATCATATCCTTCTTAATTAATTCTAACTAAATCATCTTAGGTCTACCTCTAGATCTCTTAGCTCCATCAACTATTATCTCATCACTTCTCTTAACCGGTGCACTAAATGGTCTCCGTTATACATGACCAAACCATCTTAATCTATTCTCTCTCATTTTATCCTCCATAGGAGCAACCTCTCATTTAGTACGAATGCGCTCGTTTCTTATCCTAT
>JBAKGM010000233.1:24688075-24718928 GCA_037177215.1 Asparagus racemosus
TCTAGATTAACCACAAAAATCCTGCTGACAAATCTTAAGTTCAGTATAAATCCCATAACTTTCTCAGAAGAGACTCAGAACCATTAATCCAGTTTCTTGAATTGCAGTATCTTCAACAATTTTCATCTCACCCCAAATAGAAACACACTTCCAAGTCGTCAATGCGTCAAGACGTCTAGGAGGAATCTGAGGCGTGGCCGCGTCGAGGAGGGGATCTGATGCGTCGAGGCGTTGATCAGATCCTGAGCGAGAACAGGATGTTGAGGCATTGAGTAGACCTGAGAGCTTTCCGGCGGCATCGAGGCGACCTAGACAAGCTCTGCGGCGGAGCTTGTGGCCAGGCGTCGAGGGGATCTGAGCTCGTCGATGAGGTCGATGCGTTAAAATGTCGAGGAGTGGAGGTCTTGTGGTCAAGCAAATAACAATTTATTCCAGTTTAATTTTAGATAATTTATATTTAAAAAACTGTGCATCTAGTAAATTCATAGAACTCTTGATATTGACATCAAAGACACCTAAAATTTCCAGCACTCCATAGCATGACAAAATATCCAACATTCATTTGATAATCGACACCAAAACAAAAGAGGTACAAATAAGCCAAACTTGTAATTAAAGAATAATTTGATGAATCCCTTACATCGCCAATAACAAATTATCTGAATTATTAACAGTTTGCACCAAATCAAGCAGCCAACAATGTAGGTTGGCACTTCATCTTGGTATAATCAAAGTAATTGGCAATAGTGTTGTCAAGGAGTGGAGGTCCTATCGTCAAGGAGTCGAGGCGTCGAAATGTCAAGGAGTGGCGGTCGAGTGGGGATGCGATCGACCAGCAACGGTCGAGTGGGGATGCAGTCAAGCGGCAGCGGTCGAGCGGCGACGCTCGATTAGAGAGAGAGAGAGAGAGAGAGAGAGAGAGGGAGGGAGGGAGGGAGGGAGGGAGGAGATTTTGGTTGAAGCGGGAGAGAGTGAAACTTGAGATATGAGAGAGAGGGATTGAGAGAAACAGGAGAGAAAGAGAAGAGAGAGAGAGGGTGGACCCCCACTTGCTTTCATGATGTAGGGTTGAGATTTGGCCGACGATATGCATCCTTAGATGCAATCTAAGGAGCCTCCTTAGATTCATATTACCCTACACACACACACACACACACACACACACACACACACAAATATATATATACGTGTGTGTGCGCGCACATACACACACACACACACATATGTAAGTGTGTGTGTGTATGTATGTATGTATGTATGTATGTATATATATGCACACACACATACATACACACACACACACGCGCGCGCGCGCGCACACACACACACATATATATGTTATATACATATATATATGTTATACACATCTATATATGTATATGTATGTTATATACATATGTGTGTGTATACATATATACATATATATATATATACGTATACACACACACACACACACACACACACACAACAGAGTTGTTTGTTTCGCAAAGAGAGGCAGTACGTTATGATTTTTTTTTGAATAAACGATGGAGCTTCATCATTAATTAATGGAAAAATCAAGCAGAGTATAACGCCTTATAAAATACAGTAGATGATCCCTCCAAATAATAACCTAGACAAGAGAAATTTTTTTTTGTGCTAGACAATGTCCTATAAATTTTCCTTGCCTCCCAATATGCTTGAAGATGCAGCTCTGAAATCGAGTACTCCGCTCTTTAATCTCGTCAATTGCAACTCCATATAAGGTTAGACATGGTATATGACTATTAAATTATTGAATAATCTCTAAAATATCAATCTCTGCTTTGATGTCCTGAAATCCAATTTCCTCGTCTACTTCCTTTCCCTTTAACACCGCTATCGCTTCTACCCATTAAACAAAATCATTTATTATATATCCTTCATGCATAAGTAGCTTGCACTATTCTGTGATCCTCGCAAAACACACATACCACTAAAAATATCCTTTTACATAAACCAGTTGACTTTGTCCTCGGGTTTTGACGTTAAGAGCGCTATTTTTAGAATTTTAACGGCTTCCTTACTTTTAAAAATGTCCATTACCATATCATAATCACGTTGTCCTGTTTCCTCATGAGGGTGATAACACGTACATCTTAGTAACCCGATGACATCGGAGTTTTAATCAATTCACAGCCAATCCATTGATCACGACATACTCAAATTGATTTTCCATTCCCAACCCGCCACTGGAGCCCTCTCTTCAATAAATTTAGAGCAATCCATGTACTCTTCCAAGTTGTTAACGCATTCATTAGACATTTTGCTTCAAGGACCATCGCGTCATGGGAATGTTTTGCTTAATTTCAAAACTTTTCAATCAATAGAGTTAGGATTTTGGAATAGCCTCCATCCTTGTTTGGCAAGCATAGCACAGTTGAAAGCTTCAAAATCTATAAATTCTATACTCCCACTTCGTTTTGTTCAGCACAAGAACCTCCAAGGTGAATTAATCGTTCATTTGCTTTTTTGATCCCACCAAAATCTGCTGATCATTGAACTTAAATCTCGAAGGAGTTTGAGAGGCAATTAAAAACAACCCATTATACACATGTAGGGATTACTGCTCTTTAGTAAAATCTATCACCCCGCCTTCTTTCAGCTTGCGCTCACGCTCTCTTTCCATCCATTAATTTTGCCCAAACACGATCCTTGATACTCTCTGAAATAAAGCCCCTATATTGCTCTCTAATAACAACAATACACAGAGGTATCTATCTTGTTATAAGATTGATTGAACGTCCAAACAATGCATGATTTCATGACGAGTTGCTGCATGTACATTTTACTAAAGAGAAGTAATGATTTTGTCATATTCATTTGCTGTCTTGATGCCGCTTTATAGGATTCCAATTCCAAAATTGTTTTTAACCTCATATCAATCCTTCATATCAAACTAGAGTTGTGTATTATAGTTACATTATTAAAAGAACAAATCAATAATTCTAATTTTATTAGTAGTAGTGCAAACTTAATTAGATCAAATCATTGATAAGTTTAGAAGCCAGATAATTAGAATCAGGGATAAGAAGCTATTCTTTCTAATTTATGGAGAGGGCAAAGATCTCAAACAATTGGCTCACAACTCAAAAGGCCACAAAAAGGCTCAAAAGTCCACAAAAAAGATTCTAAAGAGAATTGTTCCTCTCTTCTACTTGTTTCGAAAGCATCGGATTCAGAAGTCCACTAACATAAAAGAATTAACTATGCAGGTGACGACAATGAGGAAAATAATTATTTTTTCCCAACTTGTAGCGTGAGGCGCAAAGAAGCTAGCAGGAGCGTTTGGTAAAATATTATAAAAGTTCTGTTCATAATAGATCATATATGAAAGAAGTAGAACAAAATACATGCCCAGCTGTCAATTTTAAATTAGTGCAAACTTATATGGTATCCGATATATCAGGGTTAGTTTAGTTGCATATAAGTATTAGAAGTTAAAAGTAGATCAAAAGAAGTACCTTTCATAATTTTGAAGTAAGAAGTAGTGGAAGTAATACTTTTTTATTTATTTCATAAAATTTTGAAAGTAGTGGAAATAGTATTTCCTTCCTCTTCATTTACTTTTTTTTGTTGGATAGCGATTATGAATATATTGCTATGAATAGAGAGACATGATCTTTCGGAATTTTATTTAGAGATAGATAATATTCACATAAAATAAAATTTAAATTTATTCCTAAATTGACTCATGTTTCAACTATTTCTGGACCTTAAGGGGCGAAAAAAATTTCAAAGTAGGGATGAAACATAAGCGCAACGACAATATTTAAAGAAGTACCGGAGGTAGTTTTTCAAAAGAAAACAAATAGACTTTTTTTATTAGAAGTATGTAGAAGTAGTCTCTAACCCCTTTTACTTCAACTACTCCACACATACTTATGTGCAAATAAACAGGCCCTAGACGGTTAAAAAAACCAACAGGGTTTGAGCATTAATCTGTTCAAACCGATTAAACCGATCAAATTTTGACGGTTTGGTTTTGAAATATATTTCGGGCAATTCAGTTTGAGAAAATTTCAACCCGAAAGAACCGAACCGACCGCTCTCTCTCAATTTTCTAATTGGTATTTCTTTCTTTCTTTTCATTAGTCCACAAAATTCTTTATTTTTTTCTTTAATTGTTTATTATTTCAATTAATTGGCATTGTTCTTTTATTGCTCCTTTAATCAATATTTTCTTTCACGATTTCTCAATATGCATCTTTCTTTAGCATCAAAATAGACTCTTTCTTAATTAAACAAGTCCAAGTCCAAAATGAATAAGCCGATCCAACCTAACCAAACTAATTTTGATTTGTTCATTCGGTTTCAAATATAGAACAATTTGGTTCGGTTTTATCAAAATTTGTAGAAACTGACCAAACCAACTATTTACACACCCTCAAAAGTCAGTACAAATGAAAATCTGAATGGGTGTGAATAATACATAAATCAGTACAATGTCAACTTTAAAGTTGAAATTAAGATAAATAAACTTCTTTTGTCTTCGTATAGGCTAAATTGCACTAAAAAAACCTTATGTTTCTTTAATTTAGCACTTATATACCCTATGTTGGCTTTTTGAGCATTTTTATATCCTGAATTGTTTAAAAGTAGCACTTTAGTAGTCTCTATTATGCACGCATAAAAATTTTCATCCGAAAGTTCTCTTATAATATTCATATGCTAATTTTATAACTTTCTAACCATTAAATTTGTTGAACTTACATCTATCCAAATCTTATTTTTCAAATGAAATCAGAATATGTTTAAGTTAGAATTTGGGTAGTATTAATAGTAAATTTAATAAATATTAATGACTAAAAAGCTCAGAAATTAATATGTGAATATTATATGGAAATATTTGCGTAAAATTTTTTACATTTACATACCAAATAGTAGTAAATGTTAATTTTAAACAGCTCAAGATATATAAATGCTCCGAAAAACAAATAAGAATATATGATTTAGTGCTAAATGAGTGAAATATAAGGTGTTTTTGTGCAATTTAGTCCTTACTATATGAATTTCTACGTTGTGGGAATGAAATACCACTACGTAACGTCTCCTTAGACAAATCATTTTCTGCTATAGAACAGCCGAACATCCACGTCATCCATGACGTGTCCCCGTCCTCCCCATAACTGGATTCACGACAGATAGCGCTCCAAAGTGTTAATAGTCAAATGAGAATTCTAAAGCTTCTCAATTAAGTAATTGAGTTGGAGGGATCGTCGCTTTCTTCTAATAAAGGCACCCGAAAGCGATTTCAACGAGGGAATACTTATTTGAGCGACAACGAAGTTTGAGGATAATATATTGTGATTAATTATTAAAGTAAAAAAAATGAGAATTCTGTTTTATATTGTGATTAATTATTAAAGTAAAAAAAATGATTAGCTATTAATTAAGGAAACAGTTTTTTATTCAGTTATTAATGGAAGGTGACTCCTCTCTGTCCCCCTCTCAATCGCTCAATTTGTGAAGTAGGGCCCATGTAGAATTACTTGGCGCATACTATGAGCTCTATAAGTTGGCACGGATCGTGGTAGTGAGCTCTCATGGACCATATCATGTTAATAAATATCCATCATCATCAACCTAAGTCATATTATGACAATAAATTAAAAAGGATAAATATCAGAAAACACCCCCTTAACTTTGAACGATGATCGGAAAAACCCCTTTAACTTTCGACGATTATTGGTAAAAAAAACCTTGATTATTGGGGAAAAAACCCCTTAAGTTAGGACGATAATTGGAAAACCCCCCCTTTACTGTCAAAATATCAGAAAATCCCTCTTAAGTATAAGGATTATCACAAAAAGGCCATTTAATCTTTAGATTTTATCAGAAAACCCCCTTTGACTTTGAGATTTTATCAAAAACCTCTTAATTTAGAAGGGCTATCTGAGGATTTTTTTTTTAATAACTTCTAAACAAGGGGGCTTTTCTGATTCGAAAGTTAATAGGGGTTTCTGATAATTGTCCAAAGTTAAGGGGGGTTTTATGATATTTAGGCAATTAAATATTATCATCTTATGGTGAACCTTTTACTATTAACGGTGTTAGTCATGGAAGTAAGTCTGAAGACTCATCATATGTTATTCCTAATTTTCAAAAGTTTTGGGGGTTCCGTCAAAATGCCCCAAACATTTATGGGGTTTAATGATGTTTAGACTAAAAAGGAATATGAGAGAGTATAGGCATAGGCGGACTCAAGGTGGGGGCAGTGGGGGAAATTTCCCACACTCACCTTGTAAGATTAATATTTACTACTAGGCCCTTATTTTCAAATTGTCCCCTCAATATTTGATCTTATTGACCCCATAGCCAAGGGTTTTGATAATAAACGCCTAGGGCCAACTCAAATTATTTACCAGAATGCTTTACCAAGTACTTAAATTCTCATTGACGATCGATTCCCCCAAATTCTGAAACGAAAACACCTTCGGTCTTCGCTCTGCCTCTGTAATCATGAGAGGAATCTACTCGCGAATTATGAGCGATACGGAGGGAACAACTGTAAATGATTTTAATAACGTACTTCTATTGACTCTATTTTATTTCTACATAGCACATTTTGTATTGGCATCATTAATATTAGGTTTTTTATATTAGTACCCTAAATCTGTCATACTTTGAGATTTGTCTGCATTAAGTGTGTGATATTAGCCCCCCAAATCTTTCAACGCGGTACTAACTGTACTGACTAATTTCAAAATATTTAAGAGATTTAGGGGACTGATTGTAAAATATTTAAATTATTAGGGGTCTAATCTCAAAATATGAAGATTTGAGGGACTAATTATAAAACATGAAATATTTGGGGACTAATATTGAAAAGTCCCTGATATTTAGCTAAAAGTATCATATACTAGTTATACTCGTCGCTTGTAATCATAGATATCAGGAACGTGGGATGCTATAGTGAGCCGCGACCTGGGTTCAATCGTCCTAGGTTCGTGATGGAACACGACCCGATTCACCAACTCTACCGACTCAATTTAGAATTCAAACCACTTAAAATTTTGAAAAAAATAAACTCTTTGTCAAAAGAATAAACAAGAAAAAACATGAAAAACTATGTAAATAAAGTATGCATATCTTAATTGCAACATAATTCTCAAAGTTCTTTTACCATTACTGATGTCAACTAGCAATTGCTTAAATTTGATTCTTTTAAATCCTTAAATTCCTACATTTAAGAACCAAATCTAAAACATACCACATTCCCTAGCATACCATATTAGCCTACCCCCTCGTACGCGATTCCTAATGAGTAGCGGACTACGCTCCCGTTCCCATCCCGTGAACATAAATGAATCGGGTTCCATGCAACTATACTTATAATCTTGCCCTATTGATCAAAGTTTCTATATCCACCCCTGAGTATAGGTCTGCTTAGTTCCAACGAAGATGAAAGGAAAGAAAAGAAAATGAATGGTATAGTAAATTTCCACTATTTGGCTGGAAAGAAATAGAAAAAGAAAACAGAATTGAGAGAATCCAAAGTGGAAAAGGGTAGAAATTTTCAGTTTCATTTTCTCCCGCAAACTCAGAGAAAATGGATGGATAAAAAAGTCTAGAGGAGACGAAGGCGAGAAGCTATTATTCTCTCCCCAAGACCTTCGGTTCGTGTAGGCCTAATTGAAATGGATTGCCGAGCGCCTCACCCGGTCCTTGGTTTATGTGGGTCTCATTAGTAAAAATAAAAATAAAAAAGGATTGAAAAACCCCTATAATATGTGTTTTTAAGCACCAAAAAAAGTTTATTTTTTGAGTAATGAAATTAAAAAAATCATATTGCAGTAAAAATATGCACAAAATACATGTGGAGGAATGAAATGGCTACATATGTCACAATATATTTAAAACAGATTGTTATATCCTATAAATAACCTAAGTGTTAATCCTCTTTCTAGAGTCGACACTTGTTCCATTTTAACTAAATCCTCAGTTCGGCTTTGCCCTAGCCAGGACGACTCAAGCAGCATGGGTGCAACTTTTCCCAAAAGGGCTGAGTTGCGAGGCATTATTACTCAAACCCCCCATTTGAGCCCACCTTACTCCTTTTACTTTTCAAGGCCGGGTCGACAACTTTCGAGGTTGACTAAAAATACGTTACTCATCAGCCTATTCACAGAGATCAGGATGAGAGACGTCCTCACTCAGCCTATCATTCAAGTTGACCCCACTCCCCTTTAGCACTCGACCCTTCCAAGTTGACAACCTTCGAGGCCGAATAAAAAGGCAGTACTTCTAGACCTTCAGGGAGGCGAGTCAGAAGGTGGTGTGTCCTCGGGCCCCCCGCCGACAGTTGATTGCCACCACATTAAATGCGTGATCATAGTCATTATTTCTCTAGCCCCAAAAGTCTTTATGACTCATCGGACTTCGTCAACACAATGCACTCTCCGTCACCCTCACATTAAACGCTCGGGTGGCTCATCCCTCTCTGTAGCTGACACATATAAAATAAATACCGACTGAGCTGCCTGCTTAGACTCGGTTGAAATTACACATCTGCCGCTTAGATCTGTAATAAAGGGAAGATGCTATCTGCTGCTTAGGGTAAGCAAATTCTGCCTAACAAAACTCTTAAAACACTTATTTTCTTCTTCCCCACTCAAGCTCTAGATTGACTTGATCGTCGGAGGAACCACTAGAGATCTCAACTCTGACCTCTTACTTATTCTTCATGTGCGGGAAAGGACTCTCGGCAGGAACCAGCCGTCTGAAGAAGATTTGGGACCCTAAGACCCTTAATGATCCACACTCAAACCCCCTGTTAGATAACTGAAATTAACAGTTTGGTGCCCACCGTGGGGCCTTCATCCTTCTTTGTATAAGATGGCTGGTTCTAATCTCCCACGCCGATCCGCTAATCCGACCGCTAAAGAGCCACATATGGGCTATGTCGCTCAAGCCCAGCTAGAAGAATCCACTTGGAGAATTTCTCAGTGTCTCCAACAATAGTTCACTTCCTTCACGAACGAGTTCCTCAGCCAGATTCCTACTCAGCAAACATCACCATCATTTGTTCCTCCTCCCCCTCCTATGGGACAGGCCAAACAATGAGCGTAGGAAGATTTCAACGAGCAAACATCTCCTCCACCTTGCCAACCGGCTCATTTTGCCGTTCCGCCTCAACAGACTCAGTAGTATGCACAAGCAATAGGGGAAAGCCCCAGCTACGAATATGGCGGCCATGAGTGAGCTCTATGGACGGCTTCAAAGGGCCCAAGATACCCCTATGCTGCTCCAGGTCCTTCTGCCACTGACCCTACATCTGGTTACTACCGGACCTTCAACACAGTCATCGAGACCATCAGGAGGAACACATTCCTCACCGACTAGATCATGAACGTCCCCTGCGTTAAATTTACGATGCCTCATATTGAGAAATATAAAGGCGAGGGAGATGTTGTGGAGCATGCTCAGAATTTCTATGATCTGATGAATATGTAGCAAGTATCAGAGCTGATCATCTGCAGATACTTTCATATCACCTTGACGGGAAGTGCCAAGTTGTGGTGAAACTCATTAGACAAAAAGTCCATCAACAGCTTCAAGCAGCTTAGCCAAAAGTTTGGGCATCACTTCTCGGCTGGCACCAAATAAAAGTTGTCCTTTCACATCTTGCTACAAATGAGGCAGAAACCCAGAGAAAGCCTCAGGGACTACTTCAAGATATTCCAGGCCAAGAGGCTGGAGGTCGACGACCCTAGCAACATGGTCACCATGGCTGCGATCTCGACAGGGCTAGACAGCAACAAGTTGGTCGACTCACTTATTAGGAACCGAGTCACCAACTATGGGTAGTTGATGGCCAGAGCGCAAGGGTAAATGGATGCGGAAGATGCCCTGGCCTATAAGAAGGTAGCCTGGGTAGCAGAAGCAGTAGTAGCCACATCAGCAATAGTGACAGCAACATCAAAGTAAGGGCTAACCCCTCTTCAAAAGAAGAGACGATGAAGAATCCCCCAGAATTGACTCTAGGCCAAGCAGGGCCGACAAGAGGGACTAGAGGAGAGAGGCGGCCAAGAGGCCGACCCTCACTTCCCTCAACACTTCCCTCTCACAAGCCCTATAATTGGTCCAGAATAAAGGATACTTGAACTCCACTCCTCCCCATATGAAGCCGGACCCTCAATATAGAGACCCAAAGCACTACTGTTGATATAACAGAGATCACGACCATCACACCGATGACTGCCGAGTCCTCCAAAGAGATATTGAGAACTTAAAACAAAAAGGATTCCTGAGAAGATTCATCTCTCAACGGGATAGAAGAGAACCCGTTATAGGGAGATCCAACAGGAGGTCTCGCTCTAGATCGCCTCGTCCCTAATAAAAGCTAGACAAACAGCTTGCAGAGATCGGCACTCGAGGCATCATCAACACCATTAGCGGTGGTCCGGCAACAGGAGGAATGTCCAATAACGCTCAGAAGAAATATGTTAGGTGAGCATTGGATGTCAACTTGTGTGACAAGAAGCCAAGGACAGATCAGCCCATCTCCTTCAGAAATGCTGATTTGAAAGGCATCGAGACGCCTCACAATGACCCCCTCATTATAACGGCCGAGATTACTGGCTTCTGAGTCAAGAGGATCTTGGTCGACGTCGGAAGTTCCATTGATATGTTGTTCCTTGAAGTCTGCAATCATATGGGTATTGACAAGTCCAAGATGCAGCCTTGCCGAGGTCCCCTTATCGGATTCACAAGGGATGATCACTCTCCCTCTAATGGTCGGCGAATACCCTCGCTAATCCACTATCCAGACCCAACATTTGGTGATGGACATCAAGTCCGCCTACAACGTTATTCTCGAAAGAACTTTCCTAAATAATCTACAGGCGGTCCCATCCACCTACCACCAGATGGTGAAATTCCCAACTCCTGAAGCAGTCGGAATCATCAGGAGCAATCAACAAGAGGTCAGATCGTGTTATCAGATCTCAATAAAAGGGAAAACAGTGCTAGAAATCTTGCCAATTGAGAAGACGCATCTCCAGATAGAGAAAGAGTTAGAGCGGGAGCATATGATTCCCGTGGAAGAACTACAAGAAGTGCCGATCGACCTAGATGGGTTGAAGAAGGTCATGACCAGGTCAAGCCTCGTTGAGCCTGAACGAGGAGATATGATTGTGTTCTTACGCAAGAATACTGATGTATTTGCTTGGGGGCCTGAAGACATGTCGGGAATCCCCTCTAAAGTTGTGAGCCATGAGCTCTCGGTCGACCGATACAGCAAGCTGGTTCAACAGAAGAAGAGACATCTCGGCCCAGAGAGGCAGAAGTCGGCCGTGGATGAAGTTGACCAACTACTCAAAGCTGGCTTCATTAGAGATGTGCAATATCCGAAGTGACTATCCAATGTGGTGCCATGAGCTCTCGGTCGACTGATACAGCAAGCTGGTGCAACAGAAGAAGAGACATCTCGGCCTAGAGAGGCAGAAGTAGGCCGTGGATGAAGTTGACCAACTACTCAAAGCCGACTTCATTAGAGATGTGCAATATCCGAAGTGACTATCCAATGTGGTGCTGGTTAAGAAGTCCCTTAGCAAGTAGAGGATGTGCGTGGCTTTCACAGACTTGAACAAAGCTTACCTGAAGGACAGCTACCCCCTTCTAAGGATAGATCAACTAGTAGACGAGGGTGCGGGCTATGAATTGCTTGGTTTTATGGACGCCTTCTCTAGATACAACTAGATCTTAATGGCAGAGCATGATCAAGAGAAGACATCATTCATCACAGTCCAAGGAACCTACTGTTACAAGGTGATGCCCTTCAGTCTTAAGAATGCAGGGGCCACCTACCAGAGGTTGGTCAATAATATTTTCAAGCACCAGATTGGTGGTGATATGAAAGCATACATGGAAGACATCCTCGTGAAGTCAAAGTAGGCATCATCCCACGTGTCAAATCTTGAAGTAACCTTCTCTGTCCTCCGACACTACCGTATGAAGCTCAACCTGGCTAAATGTGCTTTTGGGGTGCAATCGGGCAAGTTCTTTAGGTTTATGATTACCCAGCGGGGCATTAAGATTAACCCCGAGAAGATAGCCGTCATAGAGCAGCTGCCTGAACCCCGCACATTGAAGGACGTCCAGAAGCTGGATGGCAAGATAGCGGCATTGGGTCGCTTCCTTTCAAAATCTACTGAGAGAAGTCTTCCATTCTTTAAAACTTTGAGAAGAAGCAAGTGTACAAGAAAGCGTGGATTTTTTTTTTATTTTTTGACTCGCCAATAGCGGGTCGGGTCGAACTTGAACAAAGAATCCATTCATATCAACCTTGCCTGTTTTCTAGCCCAACTACCCACCCTATTTATGGTTAGATCTTGCCTTTCTTACCATCTGGCGGCCCACAACCATCTTGGGCCATAGAGACTTGTTCTTGGCATTTACCATCCGCATGCAATGTCCATCTTCATCCAATCTCTATGCGCATACATTCATCCACAACGCATCCATCCATTTGACCTCGTGTTAACTTATCCCCCCTACCTTAACTTACCTTAACCTAGATGGTCAATAAACAACAAAATAATAACTACAAATCTCGACGTCAACGTCCGATTCCCGTACAATCCAAAACAACGACTACGGAACACCGGAACGCTACTCCCCCTAGATTTCATCCCGCGCGTCTCGGGATCATCAACAGGCACAAGACCCTCCCTCTCAAAAAGCGCGAAAAGACCTCAACCGTCCGATCTTTCAGTTATCTGCTGACGTGTAATCACTCTCAGCCGTCCACTTTATTCTGCTGCTGGGCCTTACGGCTCGAAAACAAAAGGGGCCGAGTTTATTCCCACCAACCATCATTTCCAAAATTCCCCTCTTCACCGTCGGAGGCGATACTTTGTGTCGGTTGCGGCGAAACGTTCCTCGTATCGGCGATAATTTTTGCCTCATTACTTTTTTCGTATCGGTATCGGGCTAGGGTTTTCGAGCTGGATCAAGGAGGTGATTTAGGGTTTTACTGCGGGGAGTTCTGGTGTGATCTCATGGATTTGGGCGCCAGAAACGAGAAACGTATCCTTGATTCAATCTGTTTGAGCCGTTATTATGGAATTGTTTTTGGGATTTTCTTTTTTAGTTTGATTTGATGATTGTTTGTTAGGGAATTGGTCAGATCTGATGAACTTAAAGGTGTGCGGTTGATTGAGGGTTTTGATTTGTGTAGGTTTTTATTGGATTGAGGTTGATCAAGGGTTGATGAAGGGTTATTGGATGCGAAACGAATATTTTTGAAATTTTCATGTGGAATTGCGGTTGAAATATTGTTTTTATTGATTTTATTGCTGTTAAAACCTGTTCAGTTAGGAGAGATCTTCATTGGTAGATGATCATTTCTTTGATTTTAATCATTCTTTACAAATTTGCATGTTATCTAGGGTTTATGTGGGTTTAGGTTGATTTTATTGCGTCTAAATCTGTTCAATTAGAAGAGATCTTTGTCGTCAGGGCCTAGATTCAATGATCATTTTCGAAATTTTTATTTGATTTTACAAAATTTCAGGATATCTAGGGTTTATGTGGGATTAGGTTGCTTTTATTGCGGTAAATCTGTTCATTTAGAAGAGATCTTAATCAGTAGGGCTTAGAATTCGTGATTATTTCTCATAATTTTAATCAGGTCATTTGAATTTTGCGAGGAATCTAGGTTTTATATGTGTTTTGCTAGATTTCTCTTGGATGAACCAAGCATGATGGATTTATTTTATGGTTTTTTGTTGTGTTTTTGGTAGTCACTTCTATATGGGAGTTGCAAGCGTTTTGATATCATGAATCTATTTATTTGCTTATCAATGGAGTCTGTAGGAATAAAGAAAATGGCTCGCATGATGTTTTTTTTCCCTTGTTAAATTTCTTTAACTCTTGTTTCCAACCCAGCTATTGAAGAGTCGATGAAAAGCTTAAAAATCGATACCGCTTTGAAAAACAGCGAGACAAATTTGGTAAATTTAAGATTTGATTTCGGAAACTTCATTTCAGTACATATTTAATTGTACATAGTACTTTGCGAAAATTTTCATCATTTGACAATGGTTCTTCTCATCTTATTTCTTAGTCTGGTCCAAGAGAAGCGAGCCTGTTTGATGCAACATCTTGCATCTCCTCTACAGGCAGCATCAAAGGGAGTGAGGTTGACCAAGAGACTACTATGGGAGATCAGGGGATGTATTATTATGGGTATTGCTATCCAGGTTCGTTGTAATTATTCTATTCGATTATGAACTAATTTTTTTTAGAAAGCCATTCAGATTCTGATCATATAGTCAAAAATACAGGATACAGTGGTTCAATTGGAGAGTGGGATGATCAGAGTTACTATATGCCAGCTGAGAACTTCGAGATGCAACCCTCTGTATGTTTATATCTTGTATTTACTTTTGCCAGGACAGGTTGTCTTCATATTTAGCCTGATATTTTGTTCGGGCAGAAGTATTTTAGTAATAGTGCATATTACTGTTTACATGGTTTGTGAAGAATGCACTTATGCGTAAATGGGTGCCATGTCATTGTCATTTAAGCATCTCCTTTATTTTGAGGATAAAGATGGGAAACCCCACCTCTCCTTTTATTTCCTCTTTCAGTTTGCGCTCCTTTAAGTCTCGAATTGGTGACCTATCCTGTACGAGTCAAGCCCTCTTACCAGCTTGCTTCCATCATTGGTTTAGGCATCTTATTCTTTTAATACTAAAATCAATTTTTTTCAATAGTTAATATGTAAACTGGATAAAGATGGACGTATTAATATTTTGAAAACTTGCATATTCTTATCAAGTAATATAGGTTTTTGTCTTTCGTATATCAAAGCCTGCTCAACATATTAATATTTTGAAAACTCACATCTTCTTATCAAGCAATATAGGGTTTTGTCTTTCGTATGTCAAAGCCTGCTCAACTAATCCTAGAACCTTCTGCTAAAACTAATCTCAGTTTTCACATTTTTGTTTTATACCAGCTATCAATTATTATTCATCCTTTGGTTTGTTGGCTTTTGGCTATCTCACTGTGACAACTGTCATTGATTCTTTGTCATTGTCACCACCAACAATACAGCCTCATCCCAACAAAACATTTTGTTAGTGATTCTCTCTACTACAGCATTTCTACTAAGTTATTTTGATCAGTACAACATACTAACGCATGTTTGGATAATTGTTTGAACTCTTTAATAGGCTTTTGTTGCTAATTTCTCTTCTGATTGTGAAAAGCGCCGTGTTAATATCAATAATGGAAACCAAAGGAAATATATTGTGGTTAGATCTTCAAGTTTTCACAAAGTTCCCCAATTTCTTGACATTTTTAACGGACTTAAATTAAAACCCCTTCATGTTAGTGCATACTGCCTGCTTGTTTTGTATGCCTTTGTGTTTGTTAATTTGTGCATATGGTTCGGTGTACAAATAGTTGAGCTTACATGTGTTTCTCTCTTATATCAGGCTGCTCAAGCAGAAAATGGGTCACTGCTATACTACTTGCCCGGGTATCAACCTGGCTATGCTTCGTACAATCCCATCATTCCCGGAGCATTTGTTGGTGCTGACGGGCAATATTTGGTTCAACAGTCATATTACCCAAATCCAATGATACAGCAGCCCCCTACATCTCTAGGTTTTGCTTATGGACCAGATCTGGTTCCAGCATACCCATGGGATTCATCTCTTCTCTTTGCCAATGGGCTTCAATTGCATGGGGTGTATGGAGATCCACCAATTCCAGCTTCAAAATCTAATTTATCTTCCCGAAGTCAAACATTTCTTTCTTCCAAAACTTCAACCTCCTCAAAGTCTTCAACTTCTGAGTCAAAAGGAACTCCACTGGGATTGGATGGGAAATCAACTACTACAGTTCCAAAGCATTCCCTTAAGCCTGTAAATAAGGTACCCTTCTCATTCTATCTTTCGTATCTGCTTCTGCGACAAATGCATTTTGTAACATCTATTTGAGCATGTTTTTTGATAATTGTAATATAACATTGTCATCTTAGGGAGCTCCTCCTCTATTCTCCAAAGGTTATATCCCCATTAACAAGCTTCCGTCATATGCCCAAGGGAAAAGCGGAGTATTCTATCCAAACAATCCTATGAACATTAAAGAAAGTGGTAGAAATTGGGTTGGATCTGAGAAGGCGAGAGCCAGGACTAAACTTCCTGAACTTGGCGATTTTGATCTAAATGAAGAAAACCGAGGTCCAAGAACAAACAACAACAAGAACACCTTGGATTCTGGGGTTAATCTAGTTGGTTCTCCAGGTACTGGGAAAAATGAGAACGATGGCACTGTAATCACCAGAATAAAGAAGGATATGTATAACCTTCCAGATTTCCCAACAGAGTACGAACATGCATTATTCTTTGTTATAAAGTCATACAGCGAAGATGATATCCATAAGAGTATAAAGTACAATGTCTGGGCAAGCACTCCAAATGGAAATAGAAGGCTTGATAATGGTTTTCAACTTGCTCAAGAGAAGAAGGCTGAGAAGGGAAGCAAGTGTCCAGTGTTCCTTTTCTTTTCTGTAAGTTTCTCTATCTTTTCATATCAGGATAGTGGATCAGACTAGAGCTTTGATTATCTTTTGTTCGATCTCGTTTATCTTTTATTCGATCTCCCACTTGACTTCTTGACGCCTCCCAATGCCCTGCATGGTGCGGGACAATGGGGGGATCTGAATTATGTAGGGGGAGGCAGTGAAGTACTGAAACTGTGTCCCACTTGACTTCTTGATGCCTCCCAATGCCCTGCATGGTGCGGGACGGTCTGATAGGATTCTTCCTCTTCTCTATAGTTAGTATTTTTCTAGAATAAATGGTGATATTTAGCATCACATGCGGCAGGAGTGTATAGTTTGACTCTTTAGAATATAGCTGAGTTAAGCGTTAACTCTTTAAGTCTATAAGCTGGAGTAACACTACTTTGTGATATAGCGTGAATGGCAATTTTTTTGACTGCATGGCAGCTTCTCGTTGATATTATCTGTGTGTTAGACCAGCAGTTATCTGTCTCTTTCTTTACATTTCTCTCTATCTAAATGTCAGGTCAATGCTAGCGGCCAATTCTGTGGTGTAGCTGAAATGTTAGATCGTGTAGATTTCAACAAGAATATGGACTTTTGGCAACAGGACAAGTGGAATGGCTTCTTTCCAGTAAAATGGCATATTATCAAGGATGTACCAAATCCTCAATTTCGTCATATATTATTGGAGAACAATGAAAATAAGCCTGTTACAAACAGCAGAGACACACAGGAGGTATTCCCTCCTAACCTATTACTGCCAGCCAGCTATTGTTATAGTTTTTTGCTTTCTATTCCTATTGTACATGGATCATTTCTCACGATACATTTATAACTTGAAATCTATTATTTTCTCTGTTGAAAATCTAAAATTTGGCCACTGTTGGTGATGGATAACCCTAATAAAGGGGTAATCAAGTAAATTCAAACTGGAGGAGGATTGTTACCCACATTATTTACCATCTCCATGCACTCTCCGGCGCACATTGATATTTGATGTATACACCCATACCCACAATCTCCTGAATCCTACCTATATAACTCTTCCATCTATTCTCATGAAAACTCCTACTCTAATTACGAATAAGCACTCACCATTCAGACTTCTTATCACCTAGATGCATGGAAGTGCTTTCTCCAGAGCTTGAAGATGAATACTGCACAGGATTTACCTTGAAGATAAATTCTGTGTTTTTGATATTATTATATATTAATTCTTGCTTGTGATCCTAATCCTAATTGAAGTATTGATTCTCGAATTTTATATATATGGGAAAAAAGTAAACTGGATAGGAAATTTCTTGTTTGCTCCCTTATTTGAATGTTTCAATGGCTGGAATATTAGGTAAGGTTTGATCTAGTTGGGCAGCATTCACATTTATGTTTAATATATCCATGTCATCTATTTATTGGCTGATAACCCTATGCTTATCTTGTATCAGGTGAAATTTCCACAAGGCATTGAAATTTTGAACATATTCAAGAACTACTCATCCAAGACTTCCATATTGGATGACTTTGATTTTTATGAGAACCGGCAGAAGGTCATGCAGCATAAGAGGAGTAAGCCGCCCATCCTGAATTTTGACCATCCATCGGTAATGTCTACTGTCTTATTTATGTTATGATTTACCCTTGTCTACAAATTTTGATACTGCATGGATCATTATCTCGTTGTTGGTTTTTAGACTCATGCTTAACATTGCCAACAGTTTAATCCATTAATGTTCCTTCTATTGGATACTTACTAAACTCTGCCAAATTGTTAATGATACTTTGAATGCGAGAGAACTGCATGAATTTTGTTATTTTATTAAGGCACAAAATAATGCACCCTTTTAAAGAGTGGAGGCTGCTAATCAGAGTGACAGTCGTCAAGAACAATTCCTGCTTGTTGGAATTGTTATGATCCTCCACTTTTATGTTCTTTTGAGTATGTGTTTTGTTCATTTTTATTCAAAGGCCTTATTTTTTCTATGTTTTATAACTTACAGCCCAAAGTTGAAGAATTGTCACAGGTCTCAAAGCCAGATGATGATCTGAAGTCTGTTTCAAATCCTCAATCTGTAGAAGTAGAAGCTGTGTTGTTGGCTGTGGATGTGGCAGAATAGTGACTTCCTCAATTGGAAGCTTTACTTGCTTGTCGCTGCTGTCATTAGCTCGTAATTATTGGCGTTACTGAATGATGCCATTCGTCGAGAATTCAGTTTGTTGTTTGCCTGACCGTCCGTTGAAAGATTAACTTCTAATTTGTACAGGAAGAAAGGGTTAGTTTTCAAGAAAATCTCCCCAAGAGCATCGAATGCCATGATTGGGCTGAGATCGTTGTTGCCGATCAACAGCTTGCAGGAATCACCGCTGCAGTTTATAGATCATTTTTTCCCCCTTTGTTCTCTCGCATGATTTCCTTTCTTCTTTCGTTTCTCTTTCCATTGTTGGGCTTGTGATGGTTGGTCAAGTTTCTTTGGTGTCTGTATTGGTTCCTTAGGCTGGGAAATGATGCCTAGGGAGCTAGTTCCTTCATTACTGTTGTAAAAATAAAAAAGAAAAGGAAAAAAAATAAAAAAGAAAAAAAATGACCAAGATATTTGCTTGGAATATTCAGTTGTCTTTTTTCCCTCTTTTAACCAATCTCCTATATTATGGTGTGGTCTTCTCTCGTGACTTCTAGTCTCTTCCTTTATTTATTTATTACTAGTATAATATACGTGCTTTGCATATAAATGTACATGTTTTAAGTTTTGAATTTTTTATTGAAGAGTAAAATTGTGTGTTAATAAATAAAATTGTATAATAAGATTACTTAAAAAGAAATGTATGAATTAATTATTATTATGTAGTTATTGTAATTGAATGTTTTTTTATAATGATCGTTGAGTGTTAATTTTTTTAAATAAGTCCCTAAATCTAAAATTGTGCTTAAATAAAACTATCAATTTTATAAGTTGTTTTAAATAGGTTCCTTCAACTTGAAAGTTATTAATTTAATTCTAAATTGACTAAGTTGCATTAATGTTACTAGCTTTTTCCCAATGTTCCCTAGATAGTTACATTTGATACCTGCAACATATTACAATAGTTAATTCTTATTATAATTATTTAATAGAGTAAATTACAATAAACCCTTATCAACTTTTAGCCCATATGAATTTTCGAAGTTACACGATACACCTAGTTACTTGTTTGTTTCAAAGAAGACTCTTAATAGCTTTTTAAATTTTGCAGATAACCCCTATAAATTACAACAGAAAACAATATAAAAATGCATTTTGCAAGATATTGGGGGCTTTCTACAAAAGTTATTAGGGGTTTAATGTGATTTTGAAAGTTCACAGGGTCTAGTTATTGCAAAATGCTGAAAGTTCATGGGGATTTATTATAATTTATTTTATTTAATATTATAGTTCTTAGTTCAAGTAATACTATTAAAATAACTATACTATCTGTATACTATAAAATATTTATATAATTTACTTTTTTTAATTATGCTCTTAAATAATTTAGTACGATAAAGAGTTCATAAAATTTTATTATACTATCATAAACAATTAATAGTACTATTATTAATATTAAATAAATTTTTTTGTAAAAAGGTTAGTTTTAAATCATTACCAAGTATATATTATGCAGTATCATATAACAATCTTTGAGAAAATACTCTAAAAATATTATTAAATTATTTATTTAATTTATTTAATAATATAATACTAAATAAATAGTGTAATTCGTAATTCATGTGATATTATTAAAATAGTTACACTATTTATGTGATTCAAAATTTATTCTATTTATTTTTTTGCTTATTGAATTGTAGTATAATTCTTAATAGTAATATATTATTCTCTTTATACTATTATTTTATTATAATTCATAAATAATTATTATAATAATTGAATTGGTTACTACTAATAATTGTGTATATTTATTTTATAAATTATTTTGTTTTATTATTTTGAAACAATTAATAGTTCTAATATTATTGATAATTATAATTATTTAGGAAGGTGAGGAGGTGCATAATTAATAAGAGCTAATATTTATTTAATGAAAGATTAATTAGATATAATGGCGAAGTTAGAAGTTATCAAAATTTGAGAGGGTAAAAAAGAAAATTAAAAGTTTCAACACCACAATCCTCTTTTTATAGTAGTATAGATTTGGAAAGGGTTTTTACTTTTATCCACCATCTATTAAGTAAGGTTTTTATTCTCTCTAGAGTGTTCTCTAGGGTAAGTTAAGAAGGTACAACATAAAATTAAGGGTTAATTGAGATGAGACCTCTTGTAGTATTTTCCAATTGCAAAGAGACCCTTGGTGATTATATTGTCTCGAATAGACCTCTCATAGTTCTACTTGTTACACATAGATCCCATGTAGTACTATCCCAAGTGCGAACACACTCTATAGTGAATTTTTTCGACTCTTAAAAAAATAACAACAATTGGGTGTCTATCCACACCAATAGAATTATAAAGTGACTATTCACCTCGTCAAATATCTTTAACTATTTTTTGAGGGAAAAAAACTTAGGGGGTCTATTTACAATAAGTAGAACTACAGAGAATCTGTTTGCAACTGGGTGATGTTATAGGTAGTCTTTCCACAATTAATCCTCAAATTAAGCTAATGCCTTAATCTAGCTTTTATCCTTGCTGCTGTCATGCTTAGTTGGTAATAGCTCCGTTTTTACTGGTCCATCTTAAAAAGGGAGATCAACATCATGAACATCGCGATCTCTTCGTGCATAATGAGTTAAATCCTCTTGTTATAAGTTACATCAAGAGGAAAAAAGGGGAAAAATAATTTGGACACAGTCTCCTCTTACTAGATACGGGCTTCTCCAGTAATAATTGCATGGTTCAGATAATAAAACAAAATTAGTCAAATTTGATATAAGTGAGCTCATCCTGCACGAATTAAAGCCACTACAACTCACCTATTTGTAGAAATTTCAACCAAAATATACTATTAGCACAATGAGATGTGAACTATTTGCCCGTAAATTGGAAGTGATCAATATATTTTGGTCGAATAAATAATTAGATGAATAATAATTGAACTATTTGATAATAATGATTCAATCTTACAATAGAAGTAGAAATAGGAGGAAATGTACGGTGTTGAATGGACTCGGCAGCAATTAAATGAATTAAGGGATAAATTCAAAATATTAACGATTTAAAGGGAATAAACTAATATCGAGAAAACCGCTTAATAAAGCATCACAGCGCTTAATAAAGCAACAACTCGCTAACAAAATTTTGCTTTAACCAATCGCAGTGTTCTTGTTTGGTCAACGCACGAGTGGGTCCCTCCCATGAGCGAAAGCGGGTACGTGGACAGCAGCCGATCACCCGCACCCAATAAATTGACTGCTTGCCCCTCAACGATTTTGACTTCGAGCTCTGCTCTTTCTTGTTTCTTCCTCTGTTTTTTTAAAATAATAAATAAATAAGTGAAATTCGAAGTAAACAGATATATGATCGTGAGATTGAAAGCAAAGCAAGCGAGTACTCTCGAGTCTCTGAGGTGAGTATTGGGTTAATTATTTTCTTCTCAAATTGATGCATTTTCTTTTCTCACGCAATTGATAATTCTATTTAAATTGAAATTTCAATAATTATTGTTTTTTTTGGTGTAAAGTTTTCTTTTTGCCCCTTCCTCTGTTTCATGTTCTGTTTTGAATTGGGTCTTGTAGTTGTTTGATCATGATTATAATTGTTGTGGCATTGAAAATCCTAATTTAACTTACTGGATTTGTTCCAATGAAGCATGTGAAGGATCCTGATTATGGTTTTTTTAGTTCTTTTTACTTTTCTTTTTTATCGAGATGGCCACAGAAATTGGGCTTAATGGAATTTATGAGCTTTTTCTTAAAAGATTTATTATTTAGAAAATCAGGCCTTAGTTTTTCAATGAAAGATATGGTTTCTAAAGTTAATGGACAGCAAATGTCACGTAGCTCTCTGAATAAATTCCATTTATTGGCTATTTTTTGATTTGTAAGTGGCTGGAGGCTATGTTGGATGGCAGTAGCCTGATATTAAAAAGTTTTTTTTACCAATCTTGTAATTTTCCCTTCTACAGTCAATTTTTTAAAATAACATTCCCCGAGATGGAAATTTGAATGGTGTGCAGTTATCTTAGGAAATTTCTTACTGCACCAAATTAGGATGATACCTTTAGCTCATGTTTTGGTTATCAACATATTGTGACTATGCTGGGATTTTGTGCTCATTAGAGTTCACTGAAAATTGTGGCTCAATATTATGGAATGATTGAGGAGAACAGTATTGTATAAGGTTTTTCGAGCCGCAAATAAGTGTGGTGCTGGAGTTACAATTGTTATGTTGCAGTTGACGAAACAGCCTGATTTATGTCATGTTTATTTAGTACTTTTTGCAGTATTTCTTCCTTCGGTGATCAAGGTTAAAGTTTGGTATACATTTTTCTTTCCAATTTGTATGTGGACCTTCATGCCACATTACTTTCTATGTTAATATCTTCTATATAATTAGGTTTTTTTTTCTTTCCTAATCGATGATCGTCCTCAATTTCCATAAGCATACATTATCTTCTGTGTTGTACACACATCAAAGAGCCTACATTAGTCTCAATGTTATTCTATAGGTATATTATACTCTATCTTGTTAAACTTTTTTTCTTTCCTATTTATTGACAGGTGCATAAATATTCAGTGGAAATCTGGCACTTTGTTCTTGATTATATTTCGATTAAATTGCTGTTTGCTGTTTTGATGGGCTGTGTGTTTGCGAAGAACGTGAAGCACATCAAGCACACACCTGGATACGAGGATCCTACTCTTCTTGCTTCAGAGACTGCTTGTGAGTGTCTGTACTGACTCTCCGACTCATTCATTTGGTTTCAGCCTTCAAAACATTGAATACAGTAATCTATCATTATAATACTCAATCGAGATTAATTTCCTTTTAACAAGGAATACAGTAATCTAGCAATATAGTTCTTTTAGGCCTTTAAATTTGGTGATGACGATTAAGGATGAATTCTCTATTTGAAACACTGTCATCGAGTTTTAATGTAAACTTTGGTTTAGATTGACTGGAAGTACTAAGCCTTTGTGTGTGCATTCATGTGCCTAACTGGTGCGTGATTAGATATAGAGAGGTACATAATGATATATGCAATCTATGCATACATCCCCACACACGCGCACGCACACACGCTGCACACGCGCGTATCTACACATATCTATTAGTACTCAAATTTTTTCTATATCTAGATTTGCCTCTTATTTGTTCATGTTCACATTATTTTTACCTGAATGCAGTTACTGTAAGTGAGGTAGAGGCGTTATATGAGCTATTTAAAAAATTAAGCCACGCCATATTCAAAGATGGGCTTATCCATAAGGTATTTTCTTCACCATAAAGTTATGAGTATTACTTAAATGTTATCCAAGAGATCGTGTTTCATATGTTATAAATCATCTTCTATAAGCAGGAGGAATTCCAACTTGCCCTCTTCAAGAATTGCAATAAGAGGAATCTATTTGCAGACAGGGTCGGTTCCCCTTCATTTTTCACTTGTATTATATCTTAGGCTAAATATCATAAAACCCCCTTAACTTTGGATGATTATCAGAAAACCCTCCTTAACTCTGAAAATATCAAAAAACACCTCCTAAGTTTAGGGGTTATGAGAAAACCCCCCTTAACTTTGAGATTTTATCAAAAAATCCCACTAATTAGGGGATTTCTAATAAAATCCGAAAGCTAAAGGGGGTTTTGTGATAGTCCCGATACTTAGGGGGGTTTCTGATAGTTTGAAAGCTAAGGGGGGTTTTCTGATATTTAAAGATCTCGCCTATATGTATGTTAAAATCATTTACAATTAGTTAGTGATTTTAGTGTTTTCACATTTAGAGCAACGGTCAATGTTTGTTTGCGAAGGATAAGGGCATCACCATAATTTTATTGAAGGAGTATAAAGTAGAGTAACTTATGCGAAAAGTACATATGTTGATAGATAGAGGAGAGGAACTGGCTATGTTACTGTTTGAACTCATCAAAAAGCCAACATCCCTAAAATTTTACAAAGATCCAGTAAAAGGAAAACACTCTTATAAACACTACTCTTTTAAGTTTGAATGTGCTGTTGCTCATAATAATATGAAAGCTTATGATATACATGTTTTACTTACTGTCTTAGCATTTCCCCAATTTAATGATTTCAATATTTTGTAATTTCTTGCAGGTATTTGACTTGTTTGATATCAAAGGCAATGGTGTTATTGATTTTGGAGAATTCGTTCGATCTTTAAGCATCTTCCACCCTGATACAGCACAAACGGAAAAAATTTCATGTATGAGCTGTCATCATTTACAAACTGCGCATATAATTGATGTTTATAGTGATATACCATGTCTTCAAAGTTTAGTGTTGGAAGTAATTCGCGCTTTTAAGGAGGTTTGAATACTACGATAAGTTGTTTATTAGATAGTTACAAAAATTTCTGCCTTTTTTCGATGATGATCTTTTTGAGTATTTCAACTAGCTTCTAAGGGTCGTTTTTTCCTTCTTCTTTTGTGCAGTTGCATTTAGACTGTATGACTTAAGGCGCACTGGCTATATTGAACGTGGTGAGGTAGAATCTTAATTTTCTACTTTGTGATTTTCTTCTATTTTGTATGAAGTCATTCCATGAAAGTAACCTTGTATTCTTTATTGCTCTCAACAGTTAAAAGAGATGGTGCTGGCTCTTTTCAGTGAATCAGATTTATGCCTTTCTGATGATGATGTTGAACAAATAGTCGATAAGGTGAGGATTGGTCTTTTCTATCCGCATTTTATTGCTGCATCATAGTGACATATATACGATTGGTTTTTCGAGGGTTTCAATTATTTCTTTGCTTTTGCAGACGTTCATGGAGGCAGATAAGAATGGTGATGGAAAGATTGATCCGGATGAATGGAAGGAATTTGTAGATAAAAATCCATCATTGCTGAAGAACATGACCCTTCCATACTTAAAGTGAGTCTTCCATCCTTCTATATTAAATCCTCAAGTTGCATAAGTTTAAGGCGCCTCTTATTGTTACCCATTATTTTCTACAAATAATATTTCATAAAGTTAATATAATTTAGCGCTTATTTATTTCTCTTTGGTGATGTGCATGTACAATGGCACACTCTTCTAAATCTAGGAGCAATGTTTCAAACAAATGTTTTGTTACTCGTGGTTGCTTAATTATTACTTATCATTTCTCGATAAATAAAAACAGAGTCCTCAGTCAATAATGCTTCAATTAGCTACACTGTTCCTTGTTCTCAAAAGCAAAATCAACCCCCTTGAACTTTGGGTGAATATCCAATATTACATAATGTACATAATGTATTTTGTAAAGCTGTCAAAAGCTGATGCAATCCCCTTTAACTTATTGCCTTCTTCATCGTATTCAACTCTAAACCTTGTTAGGTATTGGAAAATCACATGCTTATGCTTGATCAAACAAGTGCACAACGTTCCGAATATTAATGTCACGCATATTAATCTCTGAATAATTCATGTTTGGATATGATTTGTTGACGACACATGTTTCATTCTTTGAGAATGAAACAGGGCGTCAACCATGGGATTTGCCCGATATTTCATGTTTTTGTCGAGAAGGATATCATGCGTTATGAGCCGACATAACTTTATTAGGGGTAAACTTCACAAAACTACTGGGGTTTTTGCACAAAACTATCTTAAACTTTTCTTTTTATCAGAGAAACCAAACTTAAAACTGCAGAAAACATCATACCCTATTGGAAACTATGGCTAATGGCATTACCGGCTGGAATAAGATGTCTAAACTACTATTATTGAAAATCGGAGAAGAGAGGGGTTAAAAGTAATATATAAGATTATAAATAAAGTACATAAGGGCAAAACTGTCCTAAACTTCGCATGTGTTCAGCTTACCCTAGCCGCCGTCAGGCATGGTAGTTCAGTGAGAAAAAGTTCATGGTAATTTTCTCTGAGATTTTATAAAATTTCTCCAAATCATCTTGACTAATAGTTGCATTTTCTATTTTCAGGCACATAACCATGGCATTTCCTAGCTTTGTCATGAATTCAGAAGTAAATGATGACGAAATTATGTAAACCTTAAGAGAGATGTTTCCTGATATTTACTAAGCATTTACCTATATAACAAACAAAAGATGCTTTACTTTGGAGTATGGACCTTTCCAGGGAAGAGCTCTCATTGATCACGACGATGAAAACAAAGTGTCAGTTATCTGCTTTCAATCTTGAAGCAGATATAGCAACTCACACATCGACAACAAATACACATTCTCAGCCTAAGGGTCCTAATCTGCTGTATATGCTAGTTTCAGTTGGTACTGACAGACGAGAGAGGCATGAAGTGTGTAGATGTGGTACGTCGAGCTGTACAATATGAAATAATTTGTTAATTAAATTCTTGATCAGCTGCTGATGTATCACTACAATTTGAACTAAGTTTTGAGGTGATATTTTGATGCTGTGTGCTGTAAGTAAATAATAATAATTTTTTGTTATTTTGATAATTTTTCTCAAGCTTGTTCAGATCATTTTCTATTGACAGAGAGAAGACAAAGTCTATGTGTTTGAGATGCATGTTACTTATTATATGTAAAGTGTTTATTCTTTCTAATTGGTTATGGGCAGATTTAATTTTTAGTTGTTTGTTATAATATATTGAGGAGGCAATTCAAGGAGATTGCGGGTGTTTAAACTACATTATTATTATTATTATTATTATTATTATTATTAATCATTTCATACTCATTATCCACTATTGGTTCTTGAGCTCCCAAAGGCATGTGCTTACATGCCCTGAGTCATTTTTAATTATATTTTATCTTCCATTTATATTAACTTGTTCAGGTTCTTCTTCTGTTTCCATTTTTTGCATTCTTCTTACTAAATCTTAGCCAAATCTGTTGAGGATATATTTTGGGTTTTATAAACTAAAACAAATGAAGGGGGAAAAAAAGAGGGTGTCTCATTCGCGTTTCTGTTCACCTTGCAAACTATGAGATTGAAAATGGCTTTAATTCTCCTTTCAAAATTTCAAAGCTATTTGAAAACAAATTCTAGAACTTTCTAAAGCTCATAAAAGCTAGTCTTTTATTGCTTATTAATTAATATATATTTTTCGTCACCCATTCCTAAGTTGTGATATTTCCATCATATAATTTTTCTATCCAAAAAGAGTATTCTGCAATTTGTTTTATCCTTGATGGCTTGATTTGAATTCCATTTATCTGTTCATGAAAAAGTCACAAGGCTAAATATGCAAAATTCCATATGAAATATGCAATTTTGTTAAACTCAGGGATATATACGTTAACCCCCTTACAATGGCATCACGAATATTAAAGCGAAGGCTACGGAGAAAAGAGCGGGCTTTTAGGGAACGAGGAGAAGACGAAGTAAAGCACTCGATCCCCAACCGGACCAAACAGAACGAAACCCTAATTAGATACAATCATTATCAAATTTCTATTTTTAACCATCAAATATAAGTCCCATTTCCTCAAATTTTCACATTGGTTCTTCTTTCGGTAAGAATCCATCTCTTTCCCCCTTTTTTCTCCTTTTTTTTTTGAATTTTTTCATGAAATAAACCCGCACTTTCCCAATTATTGTGCTTTTTCCTTGTTCCAATTCCTCGAAAATTTCCATGTAATCGTTGGAGCGAAACCCTAATCCTTGGAAAGGAGGAACTTGCCCTTGTTTGGGTTTGTTCATTCTTCTTAGGCTATCCAAGGTGAAATTGTACATATAGGGTTTTTTTTCCTTTCACAATTTAGGTCTCGATTAGTCAATGTATCAGGAGGAATTGACCAAAGTTCTAATTTTGAGATGATTTCTAGGGTTTTGATTTGCTATTAGGGTTTCCTTTGCCTTCTAGAGGCAAATTGAGGGCATCAGGATTCCCATTCAATAAAATGTCTTCATCTGGATCTGCTATCAGTGCGATTCAAGATGAATCGGCATTCTCTGCCTTTAGATTTGATTGCAATCACTCCCCACATTGCACCACTGAATCCATTCTGATCTATCTGATGGTAATGGGAGCGTCAGCTATCCCGATGAGGGTCCTTGAATCCGATTCAATTGCATCTGTCAAACTCCGGGTTCAGAGCTCTGAAGGGGTTGTAGTCAAGAAGCAGAAGCTTGTATTTGATGGACGAGAGCTAGCGAGGAATGAATGCCTTGTTAAGGACTATGGAGTTGCAGATGGCAATGTGCTTCACCTTGTTATTCGTTTGTCAGACCTTAGTGCAATCACTGTGAAGACTGCTTGTGGAAAGAAATTTAAGCTTCATATTGATCGAAACAGAAATGTTGCTTATGTCAAACAGCAGATGGCAAAGAGAGGGGACGATTTTGTCAATCTTGATGACCAAAGGCTGATTTATGATGGTGAGGAGCTCCATGATCAATCGATTATTAAAGATATTTTTAAGTATAATGATGCAGTTATCCACTTGCTTGTGAGGAAATCGGTTAAGGTTAGGACTAAGCCAGGTGAGAGAGACTTTGAGTTATCAATCAACGTGCCGGATGTGAATGAGAATACAGGGTTCAATAATCTTGATGCCATCGTGAGCAAATCACCACTTCCAGATGTTTGGATCGAGCCACTTGTTGTAAATCCAAAGGTTGAATTTCCTGTAGTGATCCATAACCTTTTGCGCTCGACGTTAGATGGATTGCAGATGGGAAACCCTCCAATTATGTCTTCTGAAGGCACAGGAGGAGCTTATTTTATGCAGGATGCATCAGGCCAAGAGTATGTTTCTGTGTTTAAGCCAATTGATGAGGAGCCAATGGCGGAGAACAATCCACGAGGGCTTCCCTCGTCATCAAATGGTGAAGGCTTGAAGAAGGGGACAAGGGTTGGTGAAGGTGCACTTAGGGAAATGGCAGCTTACATTCTTGACCATCCATTGAGTGGTCGTCGGTCATTCATGGGCGATGATGTTGGGTTTTCTGGTGTTCCTCCAACTGTCATGGCACGCTGCTTACATGAAGGTTTTAATCATCCAAAAGGGTTTGAACATGATGAGAAGAAATTCAAGATTGGTTCATTGCAGATGTTTGTGAAGAACTGTGGAAGCTGCGAGGATAGGGGGCCTTTGTCTTTTCCACTGGAGGAGGTCCACAAGATCTCTGTGTTGGATATAAGATTGGCTAATACAGATAGGCATGCTGGTAATATATTATTTTGCAAAGGAGAGGAAGGACGAGTTGTGCTGATCCCAATTGATCATGGATATTGTCTGCCTGAGTCTGTAAGTACCTTAGATTTTAGAAGTTGCTAGTTGCGCTTTTACTTCTGCTTATTATATCTGACATGGGAAATTAAGTTTCTTCCTATTTTGTTGTCAATTTGTAGATTGTGCTTTTGATTTGAAGACCACCTTGCTATACTATGCATTTTATTTCTTTACTGATTGCATTTGAGAATGCTTTAGATGTCAATGAGATAGTTCACGTATTTCTTTCAGTGTAAACTCGAACCCAATTGTTAGATGATTGTTTTTGAGAATGCTTTAAATGCCAATGAGATAGTTTGCTGATTGAGATACAAGTAACTCGAACTCAATGATTAGGTGATTCGAGTTGTGAATTCAATAACTTCTTTGTTAATTTTACCTTTTATAAGTTTTTCACACTGCATACACATCAACCTTTTTTTCTTTACTTGTTTTACATTGCAATACCATATACAACTCTGCAGACCCTATCCCCAAATTTGTTTGTTTGCATAAATGAATTGAGGGCCACTTGGTTGCGGATCAACAATTACAGTGTTCTTCTTTTGGGTTTCTAAACTCACGTCTGTTTAGGTCAAAATGTAGTGCTTTTGCTCTGACAACGCCCGCAAATCCTCCTTTTTTTTCGTTGGATTTGGTAATAGCTTACAACTTGTTTTCATATGTTTCTACTCGTAAATCGTATTCTAATTATTATTATTGTTGAAGAATTGTTTGTCACAGTATTAGCAAGGCCCACTCTTTACCAATTTTGTTTCCATGTTGGACAGTCAGGAATGACACAAGTGGAACGGGGTCCTATGGACTGATATACATTATCATGTGTTAAAGAAAATTAAACGTAACATATCATTGTATTAAAGAGCAGAAATGCTTAGAATACCTAGAATGGATCTATAAGGGCATGGATGAATCCAAACAGGGTGTTGTTGGGGGGGGGGGGGGGGGGGGGGGGAGGGGGGGGGGGGGGGGGGGGGGGGGGGGGGGGGGGGAAGGGGGGGGGGGGGGGGG
>JBAKGM010000233.1:24752341-24766964 GCA_037177215.1 Asparagus racemosus
TCTTAGCTGTTGGCTTCACACCTGACTTCGTACCTGCTCTTGGCCTAAAAAAACTAAGGCATCTTTTTGCTGGGGAAATATCTAATAAAAAATGTTACATCTGCAACGAATCCTATTTTTCCTGATGTAAGTTCCTTCTCTTTGTTCGCCAATATGTGCTACATGGGCCGGCAATAAATGAGAAAAGAAATCTATAGCTCTCTCTAATAAAGGGTTAATTTTTAAAAAAAAAGTCTAAAAAGTTTTGAATTTTTTATCAATTAATCCCACATAGTTATAATATAACTTCTCATCGCATTCATATTCCCGTTAGTTTGGATGGAAAATAAATATTATATCGACTAGAATATCCCTTTCTTTCTATTAGTTTTTTACTCCAATCGGTAAGTGGACAATCTTTCTTGTTTTTACTTTTATTTCATATATGTCACTTTTTTCGATAACCCGGTTCGGAATCGAACCTAAGACCGTGCGAGCTATATCGGAACCTCCCAGCTGTCGTGATCACCCGCGGCGGGTCATGTATGTCGTTATATATAGAACAACATAGTTGAAGTTGAAACCTTGAAAGCACATAGAAAGAATCCAGAAGCTAGGGACAAAACTCTTCGCTTGAAACACCTGATCTCCCACTTTGCCAGTTAACATGCACCTCTTGTCATTCACTCAATTAATGGCATCCACAAACCCTTTGCAAGGATGTCAATCTCATGCGCGGGGAGGGGAGGAGAAAAAAAAAAAACTCTCTTATGGATTTTTCTTTTGTGATAATTTCATTGGCCAGGAGAAAGAATAAAGAGGAAAACTATAGAACTTTGAAAGTGGTCTGCACTAGTTGATTAAAGGGGGGAAAATGACATAAATAATTAGTAGCTAAACACCCTTAACATACCATCACTCCAAATCAATCTAATCTATCTATACTATGTACTAAAGTGAGGCCCTAGATTACCACTTGACAACTTGTGGATATTTTGATTTTTTATGAATTTATTTTTCCTTTAGATTTTTAATTAATAAATATAAATAAATTCCTATAAACATTTATTCTTCTCATTACTCCATCACTTAGTTTAATTCTAACAGTTACTTTTTTATACTAACACTTCCATCTGATTAATAAATAGACAATGATTATGCACTATACTATAGATTGTACTCTAAAACTTTCATACAATTGATATTACAACTAATAAAATATGGTACTTGATATAAGCATGTAGCCATGAATATGTAATATTTGGGTTCATCTCCTTTTCCCGTTAGGCACAACAATGAGCATATTAGTTTGTTATTATATGTAGTAATATCATCATTATATTAATTGATTGTTAACTGTAGGAATATCATTAAGAACAAATATTCTCATAGATTTTGATTGATCATGATCCCTTCGTGGAAACATCTTGGTTTTCTTTGTAGATCACCACCTGAGCGATATGACATGACTCATGAGATCATATTTGCCACTATGGTAAGTGGTATGTACTTTAGTTGTAATTTTTCATAAGATAACTCTTTTATTTTACCATTCTCTCAAATGGCATAAATTTGTTGGTTGGATTGACAAACAAAGTGATGTGATATATATAAGGTTGGATCTCAAGGAAGCAGCATTTGCAAAGCATAGATGACAAAATTTTTCAAGATAGCTACCATCTTTTATCATATTCCGAATGAGGACATCAATCCATCCAATTTGCTGGCGCTGATTTCTCTCATTTTGTGCTTCTTTTGTTTATGGGTGTTCATGGGGGTGGTGCTATGGGTAATTTTTTTTGTGAAACAATGCCGTAAATAGTTTCGAATCACATCTTTGACTGAGGGTGAAATTTATATTAGTAACAACAATATCATAGTAGTAATGTAGTTGGCAGGGACATCTTTGATTAATTATCATTGTGAGGTAATGTATTTATTAATAATCATCATCATTTTTACAAATATTACAACATTAGCCTATTAGTTTAAGTTAAATATTTTGTTTTTATGTCCCATGACTTTATATTTGTATTTTTCACATTATACATATTTCATACCATCACATATTGCTAAATTCATATAATTTGCTATTTTTGCCATGCTACAGTGGTTCTGTTTTATTTCTTTAATCATTTCTTTCTCAAGAAACAATTGCATGTCCTCATTCCCTAATAACCATCGTTAGTTGAACCATTATGACCAATATTAAATTGTGACAATCTTTTTTAATCACACCATTATAACCACTATCAAATATTAAATTCATGTGCATCGCACGAGGTAAAAACTTAAAAATAGATCAAATGATTAAGAAAAGATTGTTAATGATGTCTAAATAGTTACTTTTATAACTTAACTTATCTTTGTAAATTGTAACATAAAAAAATCCCCACAGCATCGCGTGGGTTTAACACTTTTACAGAAGTAAAACATTGTTTCGGGTTATAAGCACATACAAGTAGCATGTGTAAAGGATTTTCTTTTATCTCATTAACTCCGTCATACTGAATTATTTGTGCATTGTATAAACTAAGTAGAATGTTCTGTCTAGGATGGCACATTGGAGACGAGGACACGCTTCAATGGCACATAGGAAGGCTTTCGAGACATTATCATTTTGTCTAGAACTAGAAATATGCATAATAGAAATATTCGCCAAGTAATGAATCCAAGAAGCTTTTCTTTTTCCTTTTTTTTTCTTTGGAGTCCAGGAAAATTGAACTTTTTTCCTTCCTGCTTGTAATACTTCTGCTGCATTTGCTTGTTAATGGTTAAGCTCAAGTATGGCTTGCAGATTTGAGCCCTCAAGATTCCACACTATTATCTGATGTCGTGGAAATCGGGTCGCTACCAAGCTTTACACATGAAGATGGTACACAAAGATATGCATTCTACATCTTGACATGCCATGGACTCCGGTTTGAATGCTCGAGTCTTTCTAAAGTGCAGGTATGCATGTTATGCGCTCACTTCAAGTTATAGTGCAATATGTCGATTTTGTCATAGCTGCTTCAAACTCAGTGTCTTGAAAATCACACTAAAATTAAGATGCTCTCTAATAACAAGTATGAAGTATGTAATGTATGTGATATGGAAGTATAGAACCCATTAAAATCTGTTCTTTGAACACTTTATGATTTATGTAGGTTATAATGTATGTGATATGGAAATACAGAACCCATTAAAATCTGTTCTTTGAACACGTATGATTTATGTAGGTTATACGTATTTTCAGATGATTTTAATTTAATAGTTTTAATGTTCTTGCTCCGACATCAGGATGCTTGTTTCTGAACTTATGGCGAGTGATAAGTGATATCTAGGTATTCCATCTTAATGTTCCATTGGGTCAAACTCCAAAATCAGGTGAGGGTTAAGGGGTTTGTACTCTTAAAACCTAGTCCTCAATTTCCTTGATGCTTAAATAGTAGCCAATATGAATTTGGCTTCTAGTTTGTGTAAAATTTTCTTTGAAGGAAGAAGTAGGGCAAGATGCACCACTCGATATGTATTAATATATCCAAAGAATAAACAGTAGTATGGAAAAGAACTGCATCTTTCGAAGGATTAAAAAAACTCACCGAACCAAATGGATCTATTTTAGCGGGGGGTTATACAGACACAGAAGATGTCTATACAAAAGTGGATAATAACTCAGTACTACGTAATCGCAGAAGATGTCCACGGGCGAGAACAGCAGAGAAATTCACTAATCACAAAAGAGAAGATTAGAAAATGAGACCACTCAAATATCTCCCCAAACTCACAAGAAGAGAACACTCAAAGAAAATTATCTGTTTTCTTTTCTCAATTTTTCTCCTCTCAAACTCTCTTTCTTCTCTCTGTCTCGAATGCATTTAACTCTCATCTTCATAGGAATTTGTAGTTTCACATATACAAGAGGGTTGGTGAAATAGTGAGAGGGGTTGGTGAAATAGTGAGCAACGTTTATAGGAGGAGAGGAGAAATTGAGTTTGGCTTTATATTCCAACTCAAATAACAACAAATCTCTACATTGACTTTGAATATGAATGTCTTCTCTTCACTCTTGCCATCTCGCCAGAAGCCTCTTATGGGCTTAACCTCCATTTTTTGTGCTCCAAGCAATTTGAGGCAATGCTCGAACTTGCGCGAAGGTATGAGTTTCGTCATTATATCTGCTGGATTATCTGCAGTACTAAGTTTCTCAATTTTAATGACTTTAATTTCTCTGATAAAATGATGCCTGACGTCTATATGTTTAGTTCTTTCATGATACATTTGATGCTAGCACTCGGCTGTTACAAAATACCATAGTAACACTTTGATGTAAGCCGAGATCTTTAACTAAACCTCTCAACCAAATGGCTTCTTTCACTGCTTCTGTCACTGACATATTCTGCCTCTTCGTCAAATGTATAACAATCTGACTGTCACAAAATACCGTAGTAACACTCTGGTGTAAGTCGAGATCTTCAATCAAACCCCTCAACTAAATGGCTTCTTTCACTGCATCTGTCACTGTCATATATTCTACCTCTGTGGTAGGTAAAGCAACCGTCGACTGTAGAGTCACCTTCTAACTAATGACACTACCTGAAAGAGTGAATACATAATCTGTTAGGGATCATCCCTTATCAGAGAAATTAAAGTCATTAAGAATGAGAAAATTGGTATTGCAGATAATCCAGCAGATATGATGACGAAGTCCGTACATTCATGCAAGTTCGAGCATTACCTCGAATTGGCTTGGAGTTCAACAGAACGGAGGTTAAGCCCGTAAGGGGCTTTTGGCGAGACAACAAGAATGAAGAGAAGATCTTCATGTTCAAAGTCAATGTTGAGATTGTTGTTATTTGACCTAGAATATGAAGCCAAACTCAATTTCCCTCTCCTACACATGTTGACTTATAATAGTTCACTATTTCACCAATCCCTCATTATTTCACCAACCCCTCTCACTATTTCACTAACCCTCTTGTATATGTGAACCTATAAATATCTATGAAGATGAGAGTTAAATGCATTCGGGACAGAGAGAACAAAGAGAGTTGGAGAGAAAAGAAAAATAGAGAAAAGGAAAGAATTTTTTGAGTGTTCTCTTCTTGTGAGTTTGGGGAGATATTTGAGTGGTCTCCTTTTGTAATATTCTCTTTAGTGATTAGTGAATTTCTCTGCTGTTCTCGCCTGAGGATGTAGATCATATTGACCGAACTAAGTTATATCCGTGTGAATAAATTGGTATCAAAATAGCCAACTATTCTGCAATCTGAATTTGTGTTCCTGCCAAAATATAAATAATATTAGCAGATCCTCGCAAATATCTCAGTGTCCATTTCACAGCCTGCCAATGGACCTTTTTAGGCTTGTCCATATACTGACTCACAACACTGATTGCATGTGAAATATCTGGACGGGTGCAGATCATAGTATACATGATGCTTTCTACAGCACTGGCATAAGGAATACAAGACATGTACTGCTCCTCTTTTTCAGTTTGAGGTGACAAATCAGCTGAAAGACTAAAATGAGTAGCAAGCAAAGTCTTCACAGGCTTGGCATCAAACATGCCAAATCTATCCAACACCTTGATGTATTTTTCTTGAGATAAAAATAAACTTCCTTCTAGTCTGTTCTTGTGAATCTTCATCCCTAAAATCTTTTTCACTGCTCCCAAGTCTTTCATCTCAAACTCATGCTTGAGTTGAGATTTTAACTCGATTTCTAAGATATCTTTAGCTGCAATTAACATGCCGTCAATATACAAAAGTAAATATATAAAAGAACCATCACTGAGCTTTTTATGATAAACACAACTATCATATATACTATTAGAATAATCATGCTCAAACGTGAAAATATCAAATCTCAACCACTGTCTTGGAGAATGTTTCAACTCATAAAGAGATTTATTTAACCTGCACGCATCATCTTCTTTAACTTCAACTACAAACTCCTCTGACTGATGCATAAAGATCTGCTTCTTAAGCTCGCCATGTAGAAGATCCGTCTTCGCATTAAGCTGCTCAAGCTCCAAATTAAAATAAGCAACTATGGCAAGCAACACGAGGATTGGGGTGTTTTACAATTAGAGAGAATACTTCATTGAAGTCTACACATTCAGTCTAACTGTAGCCTTTAGCTACTAAGCATGGTTTGTATCTTACAAAATTTATATCTGGAGTTCTTTCTTTCTTCTTGAAGATCTATTTACATCCAACAATTTTCTATTCCCTTGGTGGCTTCACTAACTCCCATATTTGATTTTTGTGAAGAGATTCTATCTTTTCAGTCATCACAACAGTCCAATCTGCAGCCTCATTGCCTCTAATAGCATATTTGTAGGTAGAAGACTTTGGAATCTCAATCGATTCTGCTAATACTGAAATTGTAAGCAAGCATATTTAGATAACTTGAGGAGGTCGGATTTATTTTTTTGTTCTCTCAGTGGAAATATTGTACTGTTATTTTTGCGGTGTATCAGCATCTTAAGTTGAACCTTTCGCAGTATCAACTGGTTCAATATGAGTGCCCTCAAACACTCCCTTTGAAGCGGAGTTTTCTAGCTCCACCTGCTTGCTAGACTCATTTTTAGTATCTGTGGTATCGACAATAAACTCCTTTCTCAAGTGAAGCATGGATTTCTCATCAAAAGTAACATCCTTATTTATAATAAACTTAGATGATTTAGGATTAGAACACCACAATCTATATCATTTCACCCTAATAGTATATTCTAGAAAGATAGCTTTCTTTATTCTGGGTTCAAGTTTACCATTATTAACATGAAAATAAACAGAGCAACTAAATACTTTTAAATGAGAGTAATTAGCAGGGGCACTAGACCATACCTCTTTTGGGGTCTTAAAATTAATTATTGTAGAAGGAGATCTGTTTATCAAATAACAAGATGTATTGACTGTCTCTGCCCAAAAGTTTTTCGACAAACCAGGATTATATTAGAGAATATGCACCGAGCTCTCTCTAAAAGTATTCTGTTCATCCTTTCTGCAATTCTATTTTGCTGTGGTGTATGTCGAACTGTATGATGATGCACAATACATTCATTGTTGCGGAACTGGTCAAACTCCGTGGAACAAAACTCCATCTCATTCTCGGTTTTAGGGCGCTTCACTTTCTTTCCTATTTGCTTCTCAATAATAACCTTTCATTGTTTGAAGGTTGCACACACGTCACTCTTATGCTTCAAAGGATACACTCAAATTTTTCTGGAATAATCATCAATCAATGTTAGCAGAAAACGAGCTCTACCTTTCGATGGAACATGAGAGGGATCCCAAACATCTGAATGTAAATAATCTAAAGCACTATTGGTTCTGTAGACATCGGTAGTAAAAGAGATTCTATGGTGTCTGCTGAAAACACAATGCTCACAAAAGTCTAACTTGCTAGTTTTCTGACCACAGAGCAGACCTTGTTTGCTCAATACGTCTAGTCCTCTCTCACTCATATGCCCTAACTTCATATGCCACAAACGTGTAGTGTCAGAATCTGAATCCTCTAAGGATGACACTACTGTAGCACCTGTCACTGTACTATCTTTAATGATATAGAGCATATTTACCTTCTTTCCTTTCATCACAACAAGAGAGCTTTTACTAACTCTCAAAAACTCCACATTCAGCTGAAAAGTTAAAACTATTTGAGTCAAGGGTGCCTAAAGAAATGAGGGTCTTCTTTAATTCTGGTATATGTCGAACATTGCTCAGTGTTCTAACAATATCATCATGTGTTTTAATTTTAATTGATTCGATACCAACAGTCTTGCAAGGCATGTTGTTTTTCAACAAGACATTCCCATATGTGACAAACTAATCCATATGTGGACATATATGATAGGAACAATCCGAATTAAGAACGCACTCATCTTATGAATGAATATTAACACTAACTGAAAGAACTTCATGTGAATTAGAAAACTCTTCAGTTACAGTGGCAACTGACTGTTTCACCTTCTAAAACTTCGACTGTGAATTATCTTTTGCTTTGAGCGCTAGACAATTAAGTTTTATATGCCCAAATTTATGACAGTAATAACATTCAATATTTTTCTTGGTCTTAACTTTGATCTAGACATGTTTCTAGATTTGACTCTACTACTAACATTCTTTTTAGAACGACTATGGACAAACAAGCCTTCAGCTTGATCTTCTCCTCCTACGATAGATATTTTTTACCTTAATTTTTTTTGAATGTAAGGCTGATTTGACATCCTTCAAAGAAAGTGTATCTCTACCATATAACATGCTATTAACAAAATTCTCAAAGTTGTGAGGTAATGAACATAACAAAATAAGGGCTTGATCTTCTTCGTCAATTTTAACATCAATATCTTTTAAGTCCATAATAATAGTGTTTAGTTCATCTAAGTGGTTTTTAATTCACATATCTTCCTTCATGTGAAGGGTGAAGATGCGTTGGTTCAAGTAGAGCTTATTTGGTAGACATTACGTCATGTATAAGCTCTTCAACTTGAGCCATGGATCGACGGCGGTATTTTCATTGGCAACCTTCTGTAGAATCTCATTGGCTAAATAGAGCTGTTTGACTCCATGCGCTTTCATCTCTATCTCTTCTTTCTCATCATTAGACATCGATTCCGGTAACTTGTCCTTCCCGGACAAGACTTTGAACAATCATTGTTGTACTAAAAGAGCCTTCATTTTGACTCTTTACAAACTGAAGCTATTTCTCTCGTCGAATTTCTCCACTTTGTGTTTTGTAGAAGACATTTTGAAGTCCACTAGAATGACACTGGAGCTCTGATACTAGGTTATTGCAGCGGGGGACTACACAGATACGGAAGATGTCTATACAAAAGTGGATGATAACACAGTACTATGTAATCACAGTAGAGATAAAGAATAGCACCCATGGATTTAACGTGGTTCGGTCAATATGACTTATATCTACGGGCAAGAACAGCGGATTAATTCACTAATCACTAAAGAGAAGATTACAAAAGAAGACCACTTAAATATCTCCCCAAACTCACAAGAAGGGAACACTCAAAAGAAAATTCTGTTTCATTTTCTCTATTTTTCTTTTCTCTCCAACTATCTCTTTCTTCTCTCAGTCCCAAATGTATTTAACTCTCATCTTCATAGGTATTTATAGTTTCACATATACAAGAGCGTTGGTGAAATAGTGAGAGGGGTTAGTGAAATCGTGAGCTATTCTAAGTCAACATTTGTAGGAGGAGAGGGGAAATTGATTTTGGCTTCATATTCTAAGTCAAATAACAATAGGATCCATGAGGATAAGGAGCGGACCATTGTCGTCAATCATCACAACTGCGGATAGAATTGGGTTAAGATTGTCTGTTGTCTAAGGTTTTTAGAAAGACGAGTTTATGTGTAAATTAGATAGAAAGTAAGATTTTTTTTTGGATTTTGATTATCCAGCGAACAATTTTTAGCAGTACAATTTGACCTTGAATCATTTACAATAGTACCGCCTAAATTAATCTCGTGTGTCTGCCACATATGTGCATGTGGTTGCAGTTGTCTTGTGTTCATACGCCATATGCATGTCTGCTGATGTGGTTTCAGTCGTTCATTGCATAGAATTGGCAGTACATAGACCATGTTTGGCAACTTTGAATTATAATCCACTTAGCTTATAAACCACAAATAGCTTATAATTCAAGTGGATATAATCCAAAGTGTTTGGTAAATTTAATGGATTATAATCCATTTTCAATAATAGAATGTTTGGCAAATGAGTGGCTTATAATCCATCTTTGTTGTCAAAATAATCAAAAAGGGCTAGAAGATAGAGAATAGAGAGCTTTTGAATTTTCTTACGAGTTTTTTTCCTAGAAACCACCTTAACAATAGGTTGATTATACAGAAATCACATTTTATTTTCAGTTTATACATAAACCACCTTCAAAGTAGGTTTTTATTGCAATCGACCACCTCCTAGTCATTTATTAGAAAACCAAAAATAAGCTTAAAAAATTTAAGTTCAAGGTACATGAGTTGTATGTTAACAAGATCTAAATTCTAAAAAATGAGTCATGTACATTGACTAAGTTTTTTGAGGGTAATTTTAGGTTTTAAGTGAATGGTTTAATAGGGAGGTGGTTGATTACAACAAAAACCAAAAAATAAGGTGATTTCCGTATAATTACCCTATTTTAAGGTGGTTGAAAGGAAAAAATTCTTTTTCTTAAATGTTAAGGGGTACAGTGGTCTTTTACTTGGTCAAATTATGTGGCTTATAAGCCACCAAAAAATAAGCTGGGTTACCCCAACTTATAATTTTGTGGCTTATGAGCCAAAAAAGTGCATGCCAAACATGTCTAAGTGGCTTATAACCAATTCTTAAATGTGCGCATAAATTTTCCTAACAATGGGAATAGCTATTATTGAGAGAACGTAGATGGTTCCTCGCTTTCTTCGTCAAATCGTAACCTACTGATATCATGCGTTCACCGGTGAAGAAAAGATTTTCTGGACAATGGCGTATATGTCTTATTCATTTTTGTTGTATGTGCTCCTTTTAGGTTGATTCGTGGTTGGCAACACTAACAAACTAGACCACGGTGTTAAGCAGCATCAGTCCATTGAATCATAGCTGAGATTTCGATGCCTATGCTTTGTAAATAGCCAGTTGGTGAAAGCGATGATGTAAATTATATTTTGGTTAATACTAGCGTCGATGCAAGTGATGATAGTGTATTGGAGTATGTGTATATATTGATAGTGTATTCTTGTGGGATGCATATGGTATTGGTTTCCAACTGTATCAGGTTCCATCCACTAATTACTGTATATTTGGACTTTGAGGGCGTGCTGCAATGAATTTGGACATTTGGACCATTTACTTCTATTCTCAAAAGCTTTGCCTGCTGGTGCTTCTTTTAATTTACCTTTGTTTTATTTTAAAGACCAATTACTCCATATTTTGGATAACACAACAGCTTCTTATTTCTTTTTTGTTTCTTTTGTTTTGGTGAGATTTGTAGTCAGGGATTGAATTCATGCTCTGATTTTTTGCCATAAAAAAGTACTTTCCTCTTGAATCCTTTTTTTCTAATATCAATGTCACTGTAAACCTGAGGTTTTCTTCCCTGTTTTTCCTGATTAACTGCATTATTGTATGATCAGCAGTAAGTTCTTCCTCTCAGTACAAATTTGTCATGTGACAAATTAGTCGTGTTTAAAAAGTGTTTTACTGAAATACTGAATTCGTTCTCACGTAGAAAGCCATGAATTTTAAGTTAGACGAGTGGAACCAAGTTCCACTTTTTACCGTGGGATCTGATTCTAATTCCTAACTGATAATGTTTGGCATCTAAAGGAGCTGCCCCAGGAACCAAAAAATAAAATGCCACCTAACCTCCTAAGATGCCTGCTGTAAAGCTTGCAGAATAGATTTGGTTGAGGGAATAAAATACAAATTTGTTGAACAACAAATAAGCTGTTTTGATTTTTTTTAATTATTTTTTGGCCACACGGTTAATGTTTGGCTGAGTGTCAAATATTGATTTTCTTGCCTTTAATACGGATCTCTTTTGGACATGCGGCATCCTCTCCGCTAATCATCAGTTTAATTAGTTGTGTTAATTCTCAATCAAATAATAATGTTCATAGTTTTGAACAAAGTTTTATCATTTAAAGAAGTCACTGTTTTTAGTTCCCCAAAAAAAAAAAAAAAGTCATGAACAATCAATATCAATTATATCATTCTATTTGAAATAGGCAGTGCTAAAAAAAAGAAGTCAGTGCATCTTTGAAGAGTGTCTTGACTCTTACCCGTCTGCAATTATTATTTTTTGAGAAGATCATTGGAGAGAAATTAGAGGAGATATCTACTTAAATCGAAGGGCTTAGTTTCTTCCTCTCCTAAATGAGAAGATCATAAGCTAAGCTTCTAAGTTTGCATTCGTCTAAATATAGTAAATAGTAATTGCATAATGAACCGAGTCCATTTGCACTTTGCACTACAAAAATAACAAATATAGAATGACCCATATACCCTTTCAGATGCCAGTCGCCGTGATTCCGTCTACCGTGTGGATCCGCGAAAACCGTGAGGGGCAAAACTGTAAAAACAGCTCCCCATCTTCAGGCGTTGGCGTGGCGTTTCTCTAAAAGGCGAGCATCAGATCCGCAACACCCCAAACCGCAGCCCTCCATAAATCCTCTCTCACTGTGGGAAGGAAAAAGAGAGGGAAGCAGCAGTCCAAACTAAAACCCTAACCCTAGATCTCACTGATCGCTGACAAAGATGAGCTCTCAGATCTACCGATCCGCTTCCAGGGCCGTGAGGTCTGTGCTCTCGGCTTCCAAGTCCTCGCCTATCTTCTTCGGTTAGTCCTCGATGCAATTTGAAGTTGATTTTTCTTGGCCTTTTTCATTTGTTGTTGAATTCTTTTGATTCGTTTCTCGATCGAGCTCATCATTGGTGGCCATGGCTGTGATTTGTTCTGGAAAGCGGAAAATGTTGGATCTTTAAACTAAGGTAGTCTGATCTTATTGGAAAGAATAGAGAACTATGTATTCACGAAATTGCAGTTTTTATTTTAGAGCCTTATTCGAGCATTTTCGTGGCCTTTTGCTCGATCTGATCTTCAAGCAATGGAAACAGTCAGTAAGCTATAACAAGCGATTTGGATCCTCTCTACTACTGAAAAGACCGGGCGAGACCACTGCTTTTGATTTCAACGACGATTGTGTTTGCTTTGGTTGTGATTTGTTTTGAGTGAATGCATTCCGTGGGGATATGGTAAATTTAGAGTGAATCACCATCCATTGAATAATGAACAGTAGTAATCAAAGTGGCGGTCTCTCCACTGCTCTTCGGTAACGGAGAGGATCCAAAGCTATGAAATGAGCTACTAAATTAGCAGATATTATGTCGGGATTATCGGAGGAGGTTCTTGATGATTGTTATTATTTTCTTGCTTATTAAGGAGGATATTTTTAAAAGAGAAAGATGTTGACTAGCTGACAGTGGTGGAGCCACGAATTCGGCGAGGGGGCTCGACACCAAATGAGGGGGGAAAGTTAAAAATGAACTAGGATGAGATTTAGTTGAGGATGAGCGCTAGAGATGAAGGGAAGGTAGTCAGGTGTGGCCAAAAGAAACGCATGGGAATGAGATCTAGCTAGTTGGGTCTTTGGGGATCAAGGTAGAGTTAACACAGTTGGGTTTTTGAAGATTACGGCTGATGAGGGGAGCTCGTGAGAAATCCAAACGACTTGCGATCAATCTGCAACTCACTAGAGAAACTGAGGAGTTTTGAGTTAAGTTGGAGGGATTTTACATTTTATCCCGTATGATTCATTAAATTATTATTACCAATCAACCTCCATGATTTTTTAAAAGTTTTTTGGGTTTTTTTTTGTATATATACCCCTCAAATCATGTATATCTGAAAGACTATCCTTCAAGTCTCAATATTTCCAAAACTTTTCCCAAATTTCAACCTTGTTTAAAATACCCAAATAAATAAATGCTTAACTTTGATAGGCTAACTTATAACTGCAATATAAAAATATCAGTAAGATACTCAAATGTTTTCTCACTATATCCAACAAAGTTAATGATTAATGATTTGTTGATTTAAGTTTTCCCCCTAAATTGGGGTGGTTATATAAATATGGAGACTTAATTTCCATACCTTTTTCCTTTACCTCAAGTGGAGGGGGAATAGGTGCTTTGCCTTTTTCTGGCTGTTTTCCGCTTGATGAACTAGCCATGTCTGGAAAGAAAATCTGCACCAATGTTAGTGAATCCAGGAATATAGCGAACGGTATAAATATAATTTTCTAATTCCATGGACTACTAATTCTGCGCAAACATCTCTCTATTATCTTTGAAACAATTGATAACAAGTCAATTCCTACGACACTTTCTGCCTACATCATGGAAAGTGATCATATGGAAGATATTATTATTGGGGACCTAAAGAATACAAGGCCTTCATTCCTGAAATCTGCTCCCAGGCCCTTGAGGAAACTGGTAATTCCAACGAGTTTTTGAGTTCACCATATGGTCTATATGAGAAGAACGCAATCTATTCGAATTTTATTCATACTACCAAATTTAGAGAATTGATCCTTTGGTAAGAAAACCATTCTTCAAACATGTTCCGTTCAAAGAAACTGAATATGACCTTGAAGAAGAAAAAGAGTCTGCATCAATTGAGTTCTTTGAAGCTCTTTATTATAATAACGGGAAGATGATAATTAAGGGAAACACCATCCTATATCTTCCTCATCTAATCTTTAAGGAGAAGGCGCTGCAAGAAAAGTTTGAAATAGAAATTGTCCTCGAACCCATAGCAAGACGAGCAAATGACCAACATGCATTAATGATGAGCACCGATGGAGGCACGTCTTCGGTACGCTCCTTTGACCAATACACAGCCCCCGAAATAGACTGAAGCATAGTGGGCCCAAAGACCGACTCTAGAAGCAACGGGAAGACACAAGAACGCTCGAAGGGCCAATCCTCTTTAAAGTAGTTTGTCTGCTCTCTACGTGAAGTGCCACATCAATCATCAAAAGAGGTGAACGTGTCCAACTTCATTCAAAGTGAAGTGTCACATCAATCATCACGAGAGATGAACATGTCCAATTTCCTTCAACATGTCCACATCATGAACAGTACCTGATGTTGACAAGAC
>JBAKGM010000233.1:24767064-24800976 GCA_037177215.1 Asparagus racemosus
TCTTCTGATCATCACACAACTCTTATTTATAGACTTTTACACCGACTTACTTTTTCAAACTTTATCATATACAAACCGACTTACTTTTACATATTTTATCTAATATATTATGTCTTGTCAACATCAGGTACTGTTCATGATGTGGACATGTTGAAGGAAGTTGGACACGTTCATCTCTCGTGATGATTGATGTGACACTTCACTTTGAATGAAGTTGGACACGTTCACCTCTCTTGATAATTGATGTGATACTTCACATAGAGAGCAGACAAACTACTTTAAAGAGGATTGGCCCTTCGGGCGTTCTTGTGTAAGAGATAGTTTTGCAAATGTGCATAATATAAGGGGGTATATACAACAACAACAAAAAAACCCTACTTTTATTTTTTAAAAAAATTGGGTTGGGGGGCGGGGGTGGTTGCAATGTGGTTCCGCCACTGCTAGCCAGCACAAATGATTTACCTGTAGATAAAAAATTAGGTTGTTATCGTCTAAAAAGCTCTAATGTCTAACGATCATGAAATTGCTAAGAAGAAATTTGAGTTAGTAGTTAATGTTATTTTTTGTATATGTCGTATTTAAAATTGCTATTACGGGGTTGACACTTTTGAAGTCTGTTTGTTAAAGGCCAATCTCTTCTATATTTGATTTTGTTAGAATATGCTCCTAATCTTTACTATGGTATTGTCATGTTACAAAGTGAAGACAATAGTATCCCTGTTCATACTTAATTAGCCTGGGAAAATTCTCTGTGTCTTGTAGTTTCCTATTCTTCTGATAAATAAATTGTGAAAAATGCCTCTGGCGGTGTAAATTCTGGCTGCACAAATGAGCAGACCATAAAATAATGTAGGTTTTAATGTAGATATATAAGATATGGACTCCTGAATGTCTACTTTTATTATCTTAAACAGAAGGACGGGCTGTTGCTGCGGCAACAACAACTGTATTCAGAGGAAATATGTCGACTTTATCTTCATTCCATGAGAGAGCTGAGGGCAGGGGTGCCTCACAAGGATGGATTGCTGGTGCTATGGCTGCTCCTGCTGCAGGTTGATGAAAATTCACTTTAAATTTATTTACCTATAACTTTGTGTTGATATTTTTCAGTAGGATACACTTGCATGTATACTTACCATCCCCAATCCATGTGTTTGCTCAATTAAATCTGCATCCCACTCTTGAATCATTGAATGAAAATGCAGTATATATTATTCCAAATTTTGGCTCTTATTAGCCTTTCTCAGATACTTGCTGAATCTTTAACTTCAGTCAAATTACTTGATTATTTGTGATGCATCTTACAATACAACTGACAGAATTTCATAGTAAGCTTTAAGCGATTCCATCTTAATGCCTACACTAATCTTTGGTATGAAGACTCTGAACTTACCACTTATTTTGGATTGCAAACAATATTGTTTAGTGAATTCCCATATGATTTCTTGTTTCTTTTGATTATTTCTGTATGTTTTTGAATCAATTGATATTCTCATTATTTGAGTGAAACATACTGCTACATGTTTCACCCTTATACCATTTTTAAAAGAAAGGATATGATGCTTCAAAGTAAAAGGTTTGAGTAGAAAAATAGTTATGGTGGTGACTAGATGAAAATTGGGGAAAAGAAGAGGGCCCTCGCTCTTGCCCAAGTTTTGGCATTGTGGCTCTCGCAACCTCTTCGATAGCAATACATCATGCTTATACTTGATGCTGGGTGGAAAGAAAAGGCGTGGGCCGTGCTCTGAGTATGAGTACTGGTTTAGACTTCTCCCAATATTTCTCTTAAGATCCCAATTAGATCTTGTCACTGCCATCATGTTTTCTACACTGATAAATCCTTCGATCTGATCCGTTCTGTGTTTCACAACTTGAATATCTGTTTTTGTTTCACTTGCTATCATCATATTAAAGATAATGCGATAAGTCAGATAAAGTTTAAACAGGTGGCTGAGACAACTTTATCCTTATATTCAAGAATCAAGAGAGTATTGCTTTACATGAATTATTTTCTCTCTCAGAGTTTTCTGATCCAATGCTAGATTTACTGATTATACAATTCGTGTAGAGTAACATATTTGAAGATTCTATTGATCTGTGCTGGTGAATCTATAGCAGACAAAAGGAATGGTCTTCATAGCACACCAGTAGTTTCCTTTCTAATTATTAAGTATTGTAAGCTTCACAGAGAAAGCGATGAAATATTTAGTAGTCATGCTTATACAGAAAGCGCAATCATCCAAGCAAGGCCTTAAAGTTATAATGTTCAGCTGAATCCATCCTTGTTTTTCTATGCACATTGCTCAATAGGCCTGCTTCTCTTTGCAGTCGTGTTATGCAAGCCATTATAGTACATCATCAGGTCTGCCAGTCTAATGTTTATGCATGAAAGTGCAAGTGTTATCATAATCCACAAAAAGATCGGCCACTAGACAGCTAACCATCGTCCTTTTGTCTTGCAAAGTTTGCTGTTTCAGGATGTGAAAAATTTGACATGACGTGATTTGCTTTCTACTTTGTATGGCATTCTGTTGATTATGTTTTCTTCGTCATATTTTAATTTCTCCTAAAATTTTTATGTTTATAACTCATTTTGCTATTTTTCTAGCTTACATGCTCCAAGATCAGGAGGCACATGCAGCACAGGTATAATAATATCCTCTTAACATGTAACTTTATTACATTTTCTTAAAGTGAAATGTGTAGCTTAACTTACTTACACCTTCACCCTGTTTTTCAGCTGGAACGAACTTTTATTGCAATAAAGCCTGATGGAGTTCAAAGAGGACTTGTAAGTTTCCCATCTTCATGTGTAGATCATTATATCGAAGCACATGATTTGTCTTGTTTCTTATAGAATACTTTGTCACTATACATATGACATGGACATGGTAATCCCTCCCCTGTCAAAATTTGGTAGAGTTTGATGAAATATTTGACAAATATAGAAGACCAGCTACCAACATGATGTCAGTCCTCTAAATCTGCGCCAATCTCTTAGCACTTCCTAGGATTCGTATGAGGGCAGTTCATAGGTAGGCCAAGGAGCAATCATTTGGGATTGCAATTGACAAGGAAAAAGTCTAGAAGAAGAGGAAAGAAGATGGGTTTTCTTTTCCAAGGACAAGGAAACGGCAGTGTGCCTATATTTATTTTCATGTCTGATCAGGAACCTGTTTATGCCATTAACTTGTACTAAACTATCATTTTCATATATTTTCTACTTGTTTATTTTCATATTTTAGGTGATCCTGTGATATTTTAATACTTTTGTGACTATTTATTCCTTTTTTTGTATTTTTTTAACCTTAGCTTTTCACCTGTTGTTTTCAGATTGCTGACATTGTCTCACGTTTCGAGCGCAAAGGGTTTAAACTTGTTGCCATCAAATTGGTAGTTCCTTCCAAAGACTTTGCTCAAAAACACTACCATGACCTCAAGGAAAGGCCTTTCTTTAATGGCCTGTGTGACTTTCTGAGCTCTGGTCCTGTGCTTGCCATGGTAAATAAAACAGTTTTCTGAAATGAATATAGTTGATATTTGACAGGACCCATTTATTTTGTGAACAAGGGTTTGTTTAATATATTTCCTTTTTGTAGGTTTGGGAAGGAGAAGGTGTTATAAAATACGGTCGAAAACTTATTGGTGCTACTGATCCACAAAAATCTGAGCCTGGAACTATTCGAGGAGATCTAGCTGTCGTCGTTGGGAGGTACTGCGAAGCACTTGGCCCTTAATTTTTTTAATTTTACTTCTGCAACAAATAAAAGAATTATGATGTTTGCCGTAAGGTGTAAAATATCTGCTAAATAAATGATTTTTCCAATACCTTATCAACATAATACACCTGGTCGTTAGACACAAAAAAAATGGTTCTTATATTTAGTTTTATCTTCAGTACAGTCTATTCCGAAGTTTGCCATAAGAAGCAGAAGAGGTTAGTAAATATTTTGATTATCTCATTGGTATTGCAACTGTATTACGTTGCTGTACTCAACTCTGAGTCCTGAGACCATGCTGACATGTTGGTCCATAACTGGGATCATTGCGTACACATTTTAGAACGCCAAGGTTCCCATTGCTTTCTTATTTAATCATAAGCATAGCTCTTTACACTTTAGATAGTATTAATCTGCTCTACACCTAAAATTTATCAAGAATGTCTATCATAGTATATCTTGAGACCATGATTGATCCCAATCCAATCCAGTGCAATTTTTCCTATGATTGTCCGAACCATAGTCACATTTTGTGAAGACATTTATGAGTTTCTCGTTAATTGTTGCAGACAAAACCGAAAGTATGGTATTATTTTTAAATAAAATTTTCTTCTAATTTCCCAAACTAAGCATATGTAAATAATGATAATATCTTTCTTTCGATTAGCTTTTAGGACCTTTTTTGATAAACAAATTGGTCACATTGTGGTGCTTGAAGAAAGAAGAATTTTGAAAGGTGGATCTACACTACAAAGAAAGCTTTTTACCTTTCATTGAATGTGTCAACTCCCTTCACCCAAAGTCTGGAGCGGTCCTCCCCTACTGTTTGCAACCATTTTTGTTCCTTGAATAAGACTTCTTCATGTAATGCAACTTTATGTTGATGACACTTCATAGATTTTATAATTGTCAGATACTCTTACTTAATAACCTACAATGAGAATAATTTGTCAATGGTTATGTATGGCAAGGAAATTAGATAAACATATGTTACCACTATATTCTAGTTAGCACGACTGTTAAGAGTTTCTGTCATTTCATTACATGTTGTATGAATCTCTTGTGCTGAATAGTGGATACAGTAATTGACAATAATTATATATTGGGTATGTTTTGATGCAAATAACATCAGTCTAATTATTTTGTGCTTTTGTTCAAATGCAGAAACATTATTCACGGTAGTGATGGGCCTGAAACAGCCAAGGATGAAATTGCCTTGTGGTTCGAGCCTAGTGAGTTGGTTTCTTACACTAGCAATGCCGAGACATGGGTCTACGGCGTTAACTAAGCACTTCAATGTTATTATCCCGTCAGTCTCGATCCATAAATTTGTCAATTTATGCTGGGTAGAGTACTCATGCTAATAAGTTGTATTCTTCGGATGAACTTTTGTTGCCTTTTTTTGAGGCGATTCTCTTCGGAAGAGTATTGTAACTTGGCTACACAATAAGCGGCATCTCAATTAATCATTTTGATAGTTTCAGTTTCGTTATCTCGTCTCATTCTTTTATATTCGTCTCTTCTTCTCAAATGGGGAAAAACTCTTTCTTTTTTGCATGGTGCGCTCAACTCCTTTCCTAGGTAAAGATTTGTTGGATATGGACCCGAGCTATAAATTTGATCCCATCTTACTTGTTTGTTGTCATGCAGGAGATCACCTTGTATCTTGAGCTTCTGGACATCGAACGAAAATGCAAATTCCGATGCTTTTCATGCGAAACTAGTGCAACTTATTATATGAAAAACTTTTGACTCATATTATATATGAAAGTTTGGTGTGTTTTTGGCAATTCACTGTGGTTCGGGAAGGTAAGGGAAAATGGAGGAGAGAAAAAGGGGGAAGATAAAGTAATTTTCTTCCCTTCAATTCAAACCTATTTTTTTATTGATTGGAGGGGAATCTAGGGGCATGTGGAGAACACTTCCTCTCTCTTAAAAACTTTCTAAACAGGATAAATAAGTTTCCTTACCTTTCATTCTCTCACATTCCTCTTTATCGAAACTGTGTGTTAAAGATAGATGAGTGTACTTTGAGCTCTAATGCACTTATTAAGTTTAAACTCTATGGAGCTTTTTGTTGTTTCTGAGTAATGTTTATTAATTAAATCAGTTGAAAATAGAGAGAAATACGACACATCCAGTTAAGACTGACACGTACAATAATTCCAAAATAAAATCAGTTGAAAATAGGGAGAAATTGTCGAGGTATAACATCAGTTTCACCTCACCCATAATGTTTGTTAATTAAATGGCGTAAATCAAGAAAAGTTACAATTCAATGATTTGTTACCACTGTATAATGTTTTTCCTATGCCAACCTCATTTTTAAGTTAAAAGATTGTTTGATTTGTTACCACTGTATATAACATAATTGAGATGTTACTTATTGCAGGTGTCACATGCAATAGAAGTTAAATTCTTGTAATTTTTCCGACTGTAGTAGGGAAATTTTAATTTCTAATCCAATATATGAAAATTGAAAAGCATACAAACAAGAATCAAATTCATGATATAGGGCCTGATCTTAAATTCTAAAACTATTTTGTTGAGATTTCGTGTCCAGATCTTAAGTACCCTTCGATCCGATCAAGTTTAAAATTAGAAATACATTAATCTTTTCGCAGAAAACTCCTCAATAAATAACAATTGCCACAAAATCACCGGTTGTGTATAGCTGGCTCATTTTACGCGATCCACGAGTACGCCCATCGATCCTTATAATAGCAGGGGCCTTTTTTTTTTTTTCAATAACTTTTACGGGGTATTTTCTCGAGTCACTCTCACAATCAAATCTCATCGCCAAATCATCCTTCGTTTTCTTTCGAAAACCCTAATTTCGCAAGGCGCTCCCTTTTCAAACCCTGATTTGTTAGGTTGGCATCTGCTGCGCGAGTTCGTCCTTGGATCTGGTGAGTTCTATCTCTTACTTGATTTGTTATTAGGTTTTCAAACCCTAGATTTTCGTTTCTTCTCGATCTAACGCTTGATAACCGTCTTGGAAATTGGTGGAAATTTCTCGTCTCGATCGCGTTTTTTGTTCTTATTTGTTAATGCAGCTAGATTGATTAATAATTTCACGTAGGTTTGGCAATTTAGGGTTTATTCATCATGTATCATGTATGGTCTTCTTTTGGTGGAGAAGGGGGTTTAGAATATGACAATTTTTTTACCACCTAAATTTGTGCTGTGTTGTGCTTGTTCAGCGGCATTGATATTTTCGACATGGGTTTGATGGTTAATTTTTTAATAGTTATTTAGATTAGTGTGATGTTACTCATTTGCGGTGAACTTTGTGGAATTTCCTTCTGAAGGAAGAGTTCTTTATTTCGGAGAAAGAAATTAATAGACATAAATTGTAATACCGTGTGGCGTAAAATTATGAGGAAACATTTAATCTTTGCATCTTAAAGCCTATTTATTTCCCGGTATTTGGTGGCTCTTTTAAGAGTTTACTCATCTCTTTTGCTGCTTGTTGACCTATTACTTGTGTGCAGTGCTCCTAATTATAGTTTAATGATTTCAGATGGCAACTAAGCCACTAACAACTGAAGCAATTGCACTCACAGAAAAGAAAATGGATATGACTCTAGGTATGGTGCTTATAGTCAATGCAAATTTTATTTTGGTATTTCTAAGTAAGTGTATATATAATTGAATGCCTCAATTCTCTTTCTAGATGATATAATCAAGATGTCGAAAAAACCAAGTTCCAAAGAGAAAAAAGCTCCAAGGCGTCCGGTGAGAAGTGCATGTGATATCTCAGTTATTTTGTGTAGGATACTTTTGTGCCATAAAATCGTTGATGTTAGTTTTAAATTGCAGATTAAAAGCCAAGGGTTCCTGAATGGAATTGCTTCTCAGCGTCCCAACAGAGTTCAGCAATTCATGGATTCTAGAGCATCAATTAGACAGGTGATATAGATGTGTCCATGTTCTTGTCTTGATCAGTTGCTCTTTCATCATCAGGATTTGTCTTATTGAATTTAGGTACTTAATAATCATGCTCTGCATATAGGGTGTACTTGCACAGAGAAGATCAAATTTTCGTGGAAATCAGTTGGGAAATCAATTTCCATTAACTACTAGTGCTGCAAGGAGGGCTGCTGTCATGCCTATTCGCAGTATGGCCACCAACTGGAACAAACCGAGGTATGTTAGATTTCTTTTGATGGATCCTTACATTGCAATAAATATGTGTTTGTCTAGTTAATATATGATTATTGACGAACATGTAACTCTACAGGTAAAAAACTGTATTTCCATGTTTGATGGGAAGTCTTCCATGTACATGCAATCAAAGTAGACATGGTTCTTTTTGTACAACTGGGGTGTTAGATTGTCTGAATCTGGCCACTTTATATGTGAAAGTTGTCTCCTGTGCTTTCTAGTGTGGAAATCTCAGTGTTTTGAGCTCTCAGTGATACCTCTATTGGTTGGTGATGAGCAAGAGGGAATACCACTGGACATTTGAATGCGTATCATGCTGTGTGGATATTTTTTTTTTAAAGATAGGAAGAGTGTAGGAGAACTGTTTGCTGAATTGCATTGCTGCTGTAATTCAATAGTGATGAGGGTCATCCTTTATTCATACAGGCTATATCTTACTATCAGTCATGTGCTTTCTAGATGATATTTAAACCTTTTAGGTTCATATTTCGTTAGTATAAGCTTTCTACTGTCAACATACATAAGAAGCTCTACATCTTATGGTTTCAGAAGAGGATATATTGAAACTGATACTTCCGGAGATTCTTTGCATTGAGGAGAAGATATCTACAGGCATGGCGTTTTTTGGTACATCTCCTTCCTAGGAAGTCGAATATCTCTTCTTATGCTTTAGTTTTCTATTCGGCAAAGTCTGGTAGATCCAAGTGTTGGTTCACCTTGATATTCTTCTTGAGGGTGTCCTCAATTATTTCTGATGATGTTTCTGCAACTTCGTCTTCTTTCTCACTTGTCCTGATGTTAAAATGATGAGCTTCGCAGGCAACAATATGCATCTGTCAACCTCACTAAGTTGATTCCATGTCCCTTGCTTCCTTTCTGGTTGATAGTCTAAGCATTATAGTCGGACAGCATGGCAGGCTAACTGTATAATGCGGAGTTTGATCAGAGAGAGCAATGGGAAGCTAACTGTGCAGCACATGTTTGATGGTCTCTGCATAAATTACTTGTCAATGCATTCTTGCCTACGGCTTAACTCCTTGCGATTTCTTAATCCTAGATTTTCCACAACTTTCTATGTTTAGCATGCGAACTTGTTCATATCTCCTTGCACTAATTATGGTTGATAACATCTCAATCCTAGCATCTCCATGCCAACTCCTGAAGTATCTTTTGGAGTGTGTCAACAGTCACTAAGCATGTCACGTGGAGACATATGGACTTTATTCCTTAGTTGTTTGATATGTTTTCTGTTGAGTGTTAACAGTGCAGAAGGGACGAAGTAACATGGTCATTCAAATCACATCTATTGGGGAAATGACATTTCACTGTTCTCTGGAATCATCTTGGAAGCGATGGCCGTTAGTGTCTTTCATGGTGTTACTGCTCGTAACCTTCTTATTACTGGATTGCTATAGGCATATTTTGGCTGTCTATGAGCATGTTGGCTTCTACATTCATGTGGGAGTGGTTCCTGGACTAGCAGTTGGTCTTCCTTTACCGCTCTTGGTTAATTGTGTTTCACGGATGACACTCTATTACTGAAGTCATTAACAGAAGATATGTCCATGTATGCATCCCTGCATCAAACCTATCCGCAGCTGACATTGCACTGAAAACTTATGGAATTGTTGTGCTGATGTTATTTAAAAGTTAGGTCTCTGAAATGGATTCGGATTCTCATGCAGTTTCTGCTGAGGAATATCTTCAGTTTCAGAGTATCATGGATTTCAGTGTATCATGTATAGTGAACGGTTTGATAGAGTTCCCTTATAAGATATTTTTAGTTCAAAATTTTGTTTTACGAAGATGTTGGTAAGTTCCTCTGAGCTGATCTCTTAGTCTAGCTGCCGAAAAGAAAAGCCTCCTTTATGCTGTTACATAATGTTTTATCTTCTTCAATTTTGCTGTTCCTTGTTTAATGATGGCTCTACTTTTAGAGAAACAGTATTTTGGTTATGATGAAGTTTTTTGTAATGTATAGGTTTGCCCCTGTAACTGCGCAGAGGAAGGCTGCTGGCGCTGGACCTTCTGGAAAGGTAACATTAGCTTGGAATTTAAGATTTGCTCCGTTAAATGTTAGTACAATATCAATTTTTAGTTATACTTTTGGCAGTAAAACATTAAATGATGCTTGATTTTCTATTATATTACACAAGTATGATGCCTGTGCTCGCACGATAGATCTGATTACTTTGATTTATATATTAAGGATTTATCGGACTTGGGCTTTCCTTCTAAATTAAATTGTGATGAAATTCTTTCCATTCAGTACTGCTTTTTATTTGCTGTTTTGTGTATATAGTCCACTTTTCTTATAAACATGAGTACACAAATGACTTATATCTATGACCAAAATGAGAGGACCGAAGTGACCATCATTAAGATTTAATCATAGGGTTTTTTTTTTCAACCCTGACACCATTAGTAATCTCCTCAAAACTCATTTCAATTTTGGACATGCTGAACTCAAACAGTCTTTCATTTTGGCTTGCAGAAAACAATTTGTTAGAACCCAAAGGCAGTGTGATCCAAAACAGTAGATTTTGCTAGATAAAGTTACATGGATTTCTTTTTAGATTATATTGCTGACTTTAGAAATTGCTATTGGAAATTTTTAGGGAACAGTAGAGACTGAAATTAGCGATTTTAGAGCTGATATGAAGTATACGGAGATTTCTCAACAAATTCCTAGAGAATGTAATTATTTGTGGGAAGACAAAATGAGTTACTATTTGATGGATTAGTGAGAATTCGCAAAAAGTCGGCAACTTGAACGTGAGAGATGTAACTAAAAAAACTTTAGGTACTGGACGCAAACTTGATTTGAGTTTCAATTTAAAACAGGTAGGGTCATAAGTTGATCATGGTTGGATTTTAAATTATAACAATAATGTTTTCCTTTTTGATGATTTTATTTTTCTCAAAAATTAAAATAGGATTAAACATTTGTTATGCCATCACATCAGGAAAATAAATTGAAATATCACCAACAAACTATCAAATAGTTGAAACAGTCATGACACAATCAAATATAACATTACTCTATGCTTAGAATTTTTAATTGATGGGTTAAATTCATAAAACATGAGATCCTAACTCAGAGCATTATAACTCATATGCTAATTATGTTATACTGACAAAATAATATAAAAAGAAAAGTAAACTACACATGTATTCTAGAAAGAATTAATTTAGGGCACATGTTGATACAAATCAAATTGAAATAAGAAGATCCCTATATTTCTAAAATTAAGGGGGGAAAAAGAACACCTGCCGTTACGCATTGGGAAGAGATGGAGCCCGAACATGTTCTTTCTCCTCTAGCAGTGATCCACCTCTCTTTGTCTTCTTCTTTTTCATTTTCTTTTTCTAATTTTGCTTTTTCTTCGGAAGGAACCAAAGAGACCCCGTCTCTTTTCCATGCTTGCGTGCTAATATCCTCTTTATTTTTAGGGATAGTTAGAGATTTAAATTTGGAATTTTATTTTGAAACTATCTTAACATTATTTATCCAAACTTATAAAGAAATACTATAAAAATATAAATTTTAAAACTTAAGGAGAGACACTTGTCATTTTTGTGATATGACACTTGGTGGTTTTTTGTGTCTTTAGAAATAAACCACCAATTTGTTTTTATATACAAAGGAGGGATTACAGAATTCCCATTTGTTAAAGTTTAAATCCTCGAGTTATAACAGATCAACTACGTTTGGGTGATGATTTATGTACATATTTTATATATTAGTACTCTGCGTTTGGGTGATGATTTATGTACATATGTTATATATTAGTACTCTAAATCAGTCTCAATTTGAAAATAAGTTATAAATCAAATGATTTGCTCACAATTGCATACCATTTGGGTCATTTAAAGGTGGTCCTTTTAGTTTATATCACCAGTTTCACTTCATAATCAGGGATATTTCATTGAACTTGACAGAAAACAATCTATGATCATTATAGGTGTATCTTTCATTCTCTTCTATCTTTTTCCATGGCTATTTGCAATAGTTTTGTACACAGACTGAAACCCATACTCGTTTTCCCTCATAAATCACACACTACACTATTAATCCTGCAGCTCCAAATTCAACACTCTTCTCCTCCTGCTTCTTTTTTCTTCTAAAATCTGGACTATTGGAGAGAAGAGAAAGGTGTTCATCAAATGTTTACTTTGTTTGCATGCATGTCTATATATGGAGAGATTTTCGAGTAACTTGAGAGGTTTGGGAGACTTGTTGGCAAACTATATGTTTAGGGAGTTCTTTTCAAATCCATTCCAACTTTTGAGACTAGCATCTAAAAAACACCGATTAACATAGTAATATCTGAGTACATGTTTTAGGGATTCCGAAGTTGGATCAGCTTTTTGAGGCTACCAAAAAAAACCCGATTAATATATTTAATGTGAATAACAGCTTATGATGTGGTTCCTTTTTGTAGCTTACTGGATAGCATGTAGTGCCGTGCAGCTTTGGTTATACTTCGATAGGAAGGAATGAGCTTCCATTTTAGTTGTACAGTCTTTATTTCTTTTTCCCTTTTCCTAGGCACAGCAAATATTTGTGTTGAACTTCATATACTGTGTGCTTTTGGCGCATGCCATAACACTTTAGAATATTTGAGAGCAAATCTACCAGAATTTGAATGTTCTGCCATGTCATAGTTATAGAATCCTAGATTTTTGGTTGATTTTTTAATATCCGATTTAAATAAGAAAGACCTTGGAGATGAGATGTTTAGTTATAGAATGTAAAAGTTCTGATTTAGGTAAAACCTGCGACTAGTGTTTTAAAGGCAATGCACCTTAGCGCTCAGGCGAGGTGATCTTGTAACTTAGCGCCTTGCATATTGCCAGGCGATAACAGATACTAAGGGGATCGCCTTTTGGCGCCTCAAGAGCTCGCCTTGCCTCCTCGTGACCTTGCCTTGGCGCCTTAAGGGCTCTTCTTAGGCATGTGATGCAAGGCGCAAGGTGTTTGTCTTTGTTTCAAAATTTTGAGGGTGCGAAAGGTGTATGATAAAGTAAAGTTTGTTTTTGTTATTGAATTTTGTGTTGCTTTTTTCATTGTCGATTTTTTTCTAATTTTTATTGAAGTGTACTTTATTAGCTATATCATTTTGAGGACATGACACAATTTGAATCTTAAAGTTCAAAGTTTGCCGCTTAATTATATGTGTTAGCAGTTACTAGTTAATATTTGTTACTTACTACTTCATTTAGATGGTTTATTTATTAGATTTGTGACTTTGAAAATTTGGGTGTGATTAATTTGTCTTATCGCTATTGTTGATACTTGCATATTATTTGTAATGTTCATGAATTTTTTGAATATTTATCGCCTTGGTTCACGTAGGCGATCACCTTTTTTGGCTCCTCTCGCCTCAGACAACATAGGACCGAATTACCTTGGCCTCGCCTTTTTGTTGCAAGAGTTTTGGCAATGGCAATAGACAACTGCATTCCCATGGAGGATATTTCTCTACATCTGCCATTTGCTTTTATAACACTGCCTGCAACATAGTGTTAACTTGTGATGTTGTGTCTATGTTGGTCTTCATGTGTTGCTTACTGATTCTGAGTAACATGTATCAGACCACCTTAAGCATATCAGCATACAGTTACGCTGGTTGATTTTCCGTTACAAGATGATGTTTCATCATCATCTTGACAGTCTCTCTTTATATTATTGTTTGAAAATTATTTGAATTTGTCCTGGTTGATGTGATAACGAGAAATTTACATCTTAATTCTGGCTTCTTGGTTTCTTAGTTTCAGGCATCCTGCCATATGGTACCTGACTGTTTGCCAATTAATCGCTTGCCCAAGCCCTATGTTTTTTTGATACTAACACCAATTACATGCTTCAACATGGTCCTGGAAGTATCGGGCACGTCAATTGTCCTAAATTTAGACTCAAGGGCACTATTATGCATGCATATTTCTTTAAGGGTTTTTTCATAGAAACTATCTTTAAAATAGGGTTAGTCTATGGAAACCACCTTTTATTTTCAATTTATACATAAACCACCTATAAAGTGTTTTTGTTGCAATCAACTTCTTGGGCCAACTTTTCAATTAAATTTTTTTGATAATTGACTCCCCGAACTTCAATTAAGGACCATCTCTCTAATGTACATGGTAATTGACAACTAATTTTTACATCAAAATCGAAAAAACTTGACTTAAAAGTTGGCCCAGGTGGTTGATTGCAACAAAAAAAAAAAACACTTTAAGGGTGGTTTATGTATAAATTGAAAATAAAAGGTGGTTTCTATAGCAAGACCCTATTTGAAAGGTGGTTTCTACTTTCTATGAAATAACCATCCTTTAAGATATCCGTGTTCGTATGGATATGTGTTAGGAAGTTATTGGATGAAAGAACGAAGTTTTAGTTTGTTGGTCTATAAAAAGTTAGTTCTTTTCCCCTCAAGCGTAAAACATTTGCTTTGGCTTATTTCGTCAACGGTGACATGCTCTTGTTGTGCCTTGAAGAATATTGTCTTGTTCTTTTCTTTGGATATGTGTGTAGGCTGCAACTTTGTGTGAAGTGGGATACCAATTCAATTTATTCGTTAGGACACACTTTTTACCAGAACTATGAAGAATAGGTGAGACCAGAGAAGACATTGGTGTGAATTCACTCATATATTGGTCCTACCACATTTTTTTATGTACCTGAGTGACACAAAAGGTGATTCAACAAGGTGCTGATGGAAAAATGAGAAGAATGAGCAGACTAGTAGAAAAACTTTTGCCTCCAGTGATGATTCTCTGCAGGTCTCTTTGTGGCCGTTGTTGGCGTATAGTCATGGAACCTCTAAATTTTCATAAATTGCATTATGACGATGCAACAGGGGACAATACAATTATGGTTTTTTCCGGCCTATCTGATATGCACCTACTTTGATCAGATTCTGGCCCTATATGGTCGCTTGGAGTGGTTTGGTCAGGATGAATCCTTACTAGGTCTGATCCTGTCAAACAGTTTCAAAGAAGGTGGTAGGATCAAGTCTGGTTAGTTATGAGTTCAATTTGCGAGCTTTTTAGTTTATTAGATTAGATTTGGGTTCGTACTGCAATCTGACACACATCATAATCCAGAAGATAGCAGTTACCTATTCCTCTTTCTTCTTATCTTACATCTCTTTCCTTCTTTCCTTTTCTTATTCTCACTTTTCTCTCTCCTTTTAGTTCTTCTTCTTCCTTTTCTCTTCTTGTTCATCTCGAAACAAACTGGGCAGCTACCTGGCTTTGGGCACCTCTGATTGTCTGTCCATGTCTGGTCTACCCTTGCTTTCTGTTATATCAGTTGGGGTGTGAATGAAGAGTCACAGGCATATGCAGTAACTAAAGACAAAAGCTAGAAATAATCCGAGGAAGCTTTGATAAAATAAAATTTAATGCAGCAACTTTGTTATTCTTCTTCAGATGTGCCTTTTTCTCATACTAGCACGAAAGTTTACTGTACTTGTTGAATCTCTTTTTTTTTCCCTTGAACTAAGACCATAACTCTAAGCAGGGTAGGGCAAGAATAGTTTTCAGTTTTTTTGAAGTAGTGTCAGGGTTTCTACAAATTCTATTTTGATGGAACATGCATCTAACAGAGTTCATAGTCTCAACTGGAGAAAGATCTTGGAATAAGTATTGAACTACTAAAAAATTAGAATTACACTTTACTACCTGAAAGTTTCAGTAATTATAACTTCAATACTCTGGAGTTTAATTTACCCAGATAATACCCTGAAGTTTCACGAATATTAACTTTAATATTTTCCCTTTACATCACCTTCCTTTTAGAATTCTGTTTAAAATGCATCGCGTGATTGTTACGTGATAATATTTGAACTTTACACCCCTTAACTGAAGAACAGATTCCTTTGAATCCATCGATTCCTTCATTTCATTAAAGTCACAGAAATCTTGTATTGAACTGTAGCAAAAGTAACCCCTTGTTGAAAATGTTAACATTAACAACAAAATTGAAAGGAAAACCTTAATGAAAGGAAGAAATCCCAAGAAAGTATATTTTTATATTTTGGGCTACTTTTATGGTAGTGTAGTGAAAGGGTATTAAAGTTTAAATGTGAAACTTTGCGGTATTATTTGGGCAAATGTGAACTTCTGGATACCAATAAAATTAATGAATTTAGAATATTAAAGTGCAATTAGCCCAAGATAATGCTAGAAAAATATGATAAAGTCAACTTTATATGAAGGTAATTGTAATAATCGAGACCATTTTTACGATGTGCTTTTATGTCATCTAAGTTGGAATAACTACTGTACTTGAGACTGAGTCTAGGTTTTATCTTTTGACTTCAGCTTTAAAACATGAGCAGGTTGTTTGGATTTAAACATAAGCAGATGTTTGGCTGTAAAACATAAGTTGAGGTAGTCTTATGGTCCCCACCATGAGTTCTGGATAAAAGTTCAATAATACTGATATCTCAATCATTTTGAGCTGTATTTGGTTTTCAACTTCAGCAATGCCTAGCCCATACGTAAAGAATGTGAAAGCATTTAATAAGTGTCCTTATGTCTGTTGGCACTTATAATGTGAAAGAAGATATCTCACTTGCTTGGATTAAGATAAATCTCGCTTTTAGTATAGTTGATCTTGATGGCCTGATTTTGTGTGTCCAGTCTTCAATAGCATGAGATCCAAAAATTATGGTATCAAGTCATTGACATTGAAGAATGACAAAGTTTATCCAGAAAAAAGCTCAACGAATTGATCTGGTGTGACATATTGCTGTGCATGTTTATGCATGCATGGTTGCATGTCTGTGTTTGGTTGTAGTTTGACTTGTTGGATTGGGATGCTAGAGGATAGCCAAGTTTATGTTCTCTCCCTCTCTCCCAGCATTGTGGCTCCTTAATTAGTGAAGGGTACTCTTTCTGCTGTTCATGTGCATCTAACTTCTAAACCTGCTACTCTTTACCATTGATAAATGGTCTGCCACTGCTGGATATGTCATATCTATTGGTTGATATCTCCTTGATTGGATCTTTATTCAAATAAGATCATAGCCCCTTTTGCTAGAGATTTTGGGTATTGTTATGGTTCTTAGTAACTTTTGGGTGAAGTTTCTAATAAACTTAAGCTTTGAACAATTTGATTCAGTGTGATATCTTAGTATTCTTTATGTTTCTCCTATATAAGCACAGCATTAGCATCTCAGTTTCAGTTGAAAATATACAAATAATAGCAATGATAAGTGAGTTTGCCTAAATCTGACAAATTATGGTTGTCTTGAAGACTTACTCTTTGAGGCTTTCATGGCATGAATTTAGTGCTCTACTTGTGTTAATTGGTAGACTTAGTTGCCTGTATCCCAACTTATCACATATTTCCATTTTTTGCCCTTGAAAATGTCTGAAATTCATGTCAATGAAACTGAAATGTGTTTTCGATTCTTGCAGGATGTCGCGATGGCAAATCCCAAGCAGAGGCCACAGACCTTGGATGCACTGTTTGCAAATATGAAGGAGAACAGGATGAGGGGGATCTCATCATCTCAGCAACAAGCTTTCCATGGGGATGACAACCGCCAGATTCCACAGAGGCGTATTTCCCGTCAGCAACAGCAACAACAACAGCAACAGAGACAGCAGGTGCGAGGCTATAGAGGTCGAGTTTTTCCCGGGCGAAGGCCAGGCAATTATGGCAAATGATGGATTTGTGAGCTGTCTATAAGTTTCTTTGCTGACAGTGAAGCTTTGTGTTCTTTTTTCATTTTTCGGTCAACTTCTGTAAGGTAGCTGTGCGTTTGTTAGCTTTGTTTCCAACTGCAAGAACTATGGCTGCATGCTTTTTATTTGAGCTGCTTCTTGTACATATTCTTTTCATCTGGTTGAACTGCTGAGCAACATGACTTAAATCTGGTTCTGGTTCTTGTCAGCAACCCATCCTGTGTTGTGATCCTTTTTATCTGCTTGACTTGTTAAACAACATTAATTAATGACATATGATTCTTATTGCTAGAAAAAAAATGCATGTATTTTTGATTTGGCCAGATCACATGTTCTTTTGGAGGCAGGATTGTTGTGAGAGAAACCAATGGGTATTCTATGTATGGGCTACATCTATCATGTGTATATTGAGATTCAGCTAACATTTACTCATGAGCATGAGAACCTTTACAGGAAAAGTCAGCCCTATCTTCTTCAAAAAGTGCAAATTCAAATTATAGAATATAGGATTCTTAAACAACAATCCTAGTCTTACCAAACAATTCTTTACAATTCTAAATGAATGACACCCCCCAAAAATGGTCTAAAAAACGAACCAAAGTAAAAAAGACGTTAGATTTGGAACTTGGATAGAGAACTTGCAACTCATTGGTGAGATCCGAGACTTGCATATCACATCCTTGCTTCTAAAAATTTGATGCAATACTGCTCTAGCTCAAGCATGAAGACTCAACCTCAACAACGCAAAGAAAATGTTTCGAGCTTGAGCTTTGTGACTCGAATCTGACTCTAGCTCAAACACATATGGGACTACGACCCCACTAGTAAGAGAATTCAATCAGAACAGTTCGTTTAACGAGAGTGTACATTATTACCTCAAAACCCAATACGGGACAGCACTGTGTTCGATCTTTATTCAAACCTTTTTACAACAACATCAGCTCCATGTAGCTACAAATATACGACGACAACCATCACAAGGAGGAGGCTTATTACAACAAAGAAGAAATCTTAGCAACTGAGGAGGATTTGTTGAAACGATCATAGAGCCATTTTCTCTGTATATTGAGGAGCATGAACTTGGACACCAAGATTAGATTTACTTAACTTGGCACTACTGATTAATACTCGCCTCTAAAATCTTTTTTTCGTTCCAACATATCTCACTTTACTTGAGTGCTTTTGAAAAATCACAATCTTCAGTCTTCGCAAACCTCCCTCGGACTCTTGGCTGACTGTCTGCCAAGGCTTTCCTGCATGCATACTGCAAATACACAAATTATGTCACTGAAAAGAACAAATTGGCCATGAAAATTTTGCTTAGTAGCATTGTGATTGTAAACAAAGGGCTGTCTGAGGATGTTCTTTTTTAAACAGTGTAATTAATACCTTGATTTTTCTTCCGAAATTCCTTTTGCTCTTCTTCTTTCTATATCTGGAAAGTTTCTGCTTTCGTTCCTCGGTCTTCAGTTCACTGATGGTCAGTTGTCTCTCAAAAGAAGTACGGACGCCGCACGTGCTCCCAGGTTTTGCCTTAGTGTTTCCAAGAGCCTGTTAGAAAAAACTCAAATCAATGACCTCCAAACTCTTAATAAAAAAGGCCGGACCTCTAGATATCTCAGTGACCTGCATACTTCAATTGGGTAAACCCTAAACAATTGCATGAATGACTACTTGGTTGTCAGGTGTGTTTGCTCTTTCAAATAGTGGTCTTTTTAATAGATCATAATTCATCAACAAGAAAGATATATCTTTGCATTGGAGAGTTTGTCCATAAACATGTAGATCTTATCTACTCTTTAACACTTGCACAATAGCCTTCTACTTGAAAATGAAAAGTTTCCTGATCACATTATAAACAATGAAAAGAATTCACAAGAAATAGTCCCTGATTGTTATATGGTGAACTAATTTTGCAGGCCCATCAATCATTTTCTTTAATACCATCTAGCTCATTTACTTCTTTTCTTTAATCCACCTTATATTTTTCACGTCCAATATAACAGAGAGCAACAAAATGAATACCCACGTAAAACAAGAATAAACTAACTGCTAACCTGAATGTCCCCTTCACTGTATGCTCTCCTCAAGCCAAACGCTGTTTCAAAATCCATCCCCTGAAAATCTAAAAAGTTAGGCCTCATGCTACAACCCCCAATCCACTCCATTGAATTGAGACACCCAGAGCTAACACTTTTCTGCAGATGACCTTCAGCACTTAACCTCATATTCTCCAGGCTCGGAACTTCCTCTGATTCCATTACAGTAATCTTAACATCACGTATCTCATGAAATGGCTCGTTGATTGCATACTTAGCCAGAAGCTCATTCTTGCATTCGTATAAGACATCATTCAGATGCTCATTTTGAATGGATTCCATGTCGGCGACCTTGATTGTTTCAGTCATGACATCTTGGCCATTGGATATAATGGTCATTGCAGCACTCATAGGATCCAATGCGAGTTCAGGTTCTTCTATGATTGGCTCTGGAGCTTTGAATAAATCTCCTTCTGCTCCTAGATCATACTCCAAAATAGTGGATGTTTGCACCAAGTTTCCCTGTAAAGATAAAATTAGACTTCATTAAGTTTGTTCCGTACTAATAGCTACTGTAGTTCTTATCATGTGTGCAACTATGGAATATGATGCTTCAGCTGAAGCAGAGAAGTGCCTTCCTTGCTTCAGCCATATTTGAAGAATAAGCCAATAAGGCATGATTTGTTTACTCTATTTATAATTAGGATTGAACAATTTGATCCGATACATTCTTTTCAATGATAAATATATGCTGCAATCAAAAGTCTAACTGAAGATTATGGGTCGCTTATATGAAGATTAAAGTTCCGTGATTTGCGCATGATTATCTATTTTGAACCAGTTGACAAAAAATAACATTTTTTTGCCTTTACCCCTTGTTTTCAAGAAATAGCATGTTTGTATTCAATGTCGCGGAACAAATTCTACAGCCTTTTCAACCATCTATACATCTCAAGAACAAACTCACATCTAGTGAAAAACACAAGAAATAACTAACAAATTGTGTTTAGACTCAGGCAAATGTGATACTGTCAAACTTTTGCAAGATACAAAAACAAGAAAACTCATTATCAATTTATAGGGTGCAATGTTCAAGCGTAATTCAACAATTGATCTGATTAATGATTTTACCTACTACTGTTGCTTTTCTTCTTATTATTTTTTTCCGGTTTAAAGCCTTTTTCCATAGAACAAGATTTGCTATGAAGCACATCTCAGGATTAAGAGAAAAAAATTAACCAAGTATTTACAATCAGAAGCCAACCTGATGCATCAAGATGATGGTGAAATTCCTTTCAGTTTTTATGAGACGCCTATATACTGGCGAGGTACTTAAGAGCAAGAAATGACCATGACCAAAAATAGCTGGAACCAATATCTTTTTTTATTTTTTCAGTAACTCAATTGTGTTAACTACTTAATTACATTTAACTTAGAAGATAATCTGTCCTGAATCCTGATATAATTGCATGACACGAGTCAAAGGGCCATTAACAAAAAAGACGGTTTCTTTTTCCTAACAAAGGAGCTTTATCTTCTTCATCTGATTCTCAGGAAAATACAGGAGGACTATGTTGCAGTTCTTTCATTACGACCCTTGTCCACTTTTAGAATTTCAGATACTGGCCAAAGCAGTAAAACAAGGAACCTGGCCTATTCAATGTAAGCCGCACGCTGACTTATTAATGAATTTCAACCTAATTTGAAAAATATTTATTTATTTTCTATTGATAGACTTCTTTCTCAATTATCTCAAAGAAAATTCTCTCAAAACCTTCTTCCAATTTCCATAAAATTTTGTTACGACTTAAACAATAATAATAGGAAGGATGAAGGATAATTCTCCGGTTCCACTTCTTTCCTGGTCATAATTAATTTCTGACTTTTTCTTTTGATTCACCAAATAATACAAAAAACATGCTGCGATAAAAGGGGAAAAAAATTTGGAAGATGAGCAAGACTAATTGGCATCCTGCCACTGTTACATCATCATTTCTAGCATGAAGTTCTAACATCTAGAGAATTTGAGAAAGACAAACATCCATCCCATCAATATATAAATAAACAAATTGACTAAAAGCTCACATCACATATTGTTTTTATTAGAGAGATAATTTAGTGGTAGGTAGCTGAGCCTAAAATGGAAGGACAAAGTTAGAAACATATAATATAGCCAAAGGCAGAGGCAATAGACATTCTTATGTCATGACTCATGCCATAAGGTCAATTTGCCTACCTAAGGAAATAATTAACACAGAATTCAGAAATGATTTAGTTTTTAGTCTTAACTGCTACACTATTTAAGTTGCCCTCGTGAGAACAACAACAGCATCAGGAAACAAAAGGAAATAATTAACACAGAATTCAGGTTATGATCAGTCTGGAGTGAAGATGAAAATAAGTGTAATTTGGAGATCACGCGGTGCTTATCATCTTGTAAATAAATCAAAAACTTCCAAATGTTATTGGGTTATTATGATAGTTTGTCTTAACCAATTTTGATCACAAAATGACAAAGGGACTGCAACAAGATTCCCTCAACCCATGTTAAACAATTTGGTAGAGATTCTTATGCAATCAACGGAGATCTTCACAATTTTAACATTTAGCATAAAGTCACGATACCCAAACGGACTCCTAAGCAATAAAAAAAAATTGAAGAAACACATGCTCTTCTAATTTCTAGTGGAAACCTTCACTAATACTCAGTGGAAGAAGAGTAAAAGTGAAGTTCCTGATCTGCATCCGTTTATTTAATTTTCTTAAAAAAATATTTCGTTGGGACAACTGAGAACAATAACAATTTTCTTTTTAATTACCAAACTAGCTACAGATATTTGAGAAAAGAACACGACTTTCCAGCGGCAGTCCAAAAAGAGCTCAATAAAGATGCGGCATTGAGGGCTCAACGGGTATTTCGTCAAAAAAATGTCAGATATCCAGGGGCCTTTATTATCATTTATGCGAGAGTCAAGGGGCAAGCCCCCGTGCCCAATTTACCAAAATACCCATAAATATCTTAAAAAACAAAAAAATTGGGAGAACTGAACAAGAAAACCCTCATATGTTAAAAAAAAATAAAATAAAATTAACTCTTACAAACACTAGAAATCGTTTTTCGAAAATAAAATAAAATAAAAATAAAAATGATACCATGTGAGGAGGGGCATCAACACAGGGGATCCCAGTGTAGAAGCGACACATAAGATCATCATCAGGCTGAGGAGAGAGATAGTGAGGGAAGCTCTGAAGCAAAGGAAACATGAGCCCAGGCTCAGCATACATAACTCTCTCTCTCTCTCACTTTTTATGTCTTTCTCTCTCTTGAATTCCGCACTTTCTCTCTCTAGAACTAGAACCAGAACCAGAACCAGAACCAGAACCTCTCAGTTATTATTGCTCTTGTTGATGATTTGGGTTTGTGCTGTGAGCTTTGAAACACTGACACATAGCAAAGTGTGTAGAGAGAGAGAGGAGAGAGGAGAGAGAGAGGACATTGAGAGGAAAAGGGAGGCAGTGAGGGGGGATGCATATTTATAGAAAGAGAAAGCGATGGGCAGCAAATCTTGAGCGCTGCTTTGCTTTTCACTGGCCCCTGATTTTGTGCCTCTTCAATTTTAAACTAATTTTTTTTTGTTTTATTATTATTGTTATAAAATTTCATCAAGAGGTTTTCATCGGATGTTTAGGGTGATGTAGGGAGCCGTATGCACTTATGTACTTCTGTGATGGATGGTTGACGCGTGTACTTTGTGGACGTCGTTTGTGGGGAGGGAGGGCTTTGCCTCATCCCACGTCTCTCCTCTTCCAGCTTATATTGTACGTTCAAAACTCATATTACTGATCAATAATAATGATGATGATAACTATAGTCATTCATGCAATATATTTGTTACATATATTGATTTATGAGTTCCCCCGAGCAAAGTGTTTGCTCAAAGTATATGTTAGAGGATAAAACTATGATTCTCAGTTTTCATCATAACTTTAGAATCTTAATGTAGCGGCAGAATATCTATGGTATCATTCTTTCTAAATGGCGTTAGTAAAATTATCATTTTGTTTTTTAAAAATACTGTTATGCTTGCCAATCGCATTCATTATTTCCAATTAATCACTCGCATAATATGGTTTTATACTTGCCAATCGCATTCATTGGCTCTCCCATTTAAGATAAGAGACTCAAAGAAACTATGACCTAATTTTAGCGTATTTACATAAGTGCAAAGTTTTTTGTGGGACAAGTATTTATTGATCAAATTACAAGCTCGCTCTATCCTATTCAGAAACTTAAACAAAGAGGCTTGGTTTTCTATACACATAACATGTTTATTTATTTCTTCAATCTTCTAGCAAAAGTAAAATTTTGACTCATGGATATATACACCAACTGTACAAAGTAAAAAAAAAAAAAAGACAATAAAAGGTCAAGAGAAGTGGTAACAAAATAGAAGAAAACTAGAAAGAAAATTTATAGAATGAGACTGAAATTTGGCATTTAAACCAATAAAAATGTTCATACAGCAATAATTAGTTTCTTCAAAATAACTTATAATTAATAAGGCTCTAATTAGTGTGCAATTTAATTGTAAAAGAATGAGACTGAGTTTTGAGAAAGCTTAAGAGTTGAGCTTAGTTATGTTCTATAAAATTAAGTTAGCAATATATGATTCTTATGACGAAGTAGATTTATGTTTAGCCCAAATATATTTACGGGAAAATGAGGTTCTTTGACGTTAAGATATTCTTCCCTTTTGATGTGATTGAGGGAACAAATATATATAAATAAAATTTCTAGGATAAGATTCTTTACTGTCCGTAGCTTTTTTGCTTTGGGAAAAATTGAAGGCATAAAGCACATATTAAATTTTGTTAAATAAGATAATTTCAACCAGTGTGGATATAATATCATACGTATTTTACCACAATTAGTGCGTAGGAAGCTTGAAACTTCATCATAATGGATCCTCATGCAGACATGATTTCTCCTAACCAATAAACAAAAATAACATAGTGCTTGGAGAAATATGTAAAATACAGTTTAGATAAGAAAGGAATTGCTAATCATTGTGCTAATGTATTATTAAAAAAATGACTCATCAATCTTTTCTTTTCATTCTCTAATTTATTAATCTAGCAGCATAACCTATCAATTCTTCTTTTTCCCCCCCTCTCTCTATCACCATTTAAAGCTTTTTTATTGTAATTAATTTCCTTCTGTCAAATAATTACCAAATGTTAAAATAAAAATTAGCAAGACGTGCATATACTGTTAGACTTACGGTTTGAAGAACAATCATATTACAACTAGTGGATTGTAAAAATGATAGTCTGTTTAAAGAAAGAACGGAGAATGTAAGTTTCTCATTTGAGTACTTCCTATTCTCCGAACACAACTCTAGTTAGCAGGTGTATAACATTAATTTTACTGTCATGTTGCATGTAGTCCTTACGTGATCTACCTAGAAACACAATTACTAACAAAGGCTACGTACATTTGAATTAGAGAAATAATAAAAGTATATAATATGGCCTACTTGCCTCTTCTACCTCTATTATATATGAATTATCATAATAAACTGTAGTCTAAATCAATTAAATTAGTGTAAAATTTTGAAACAAAAACCCCACTATTACCAACCTTATATGTCGGATACAAGTTGCACTATGCTAATTGACAATACTTAAAAAAGAATAGGCTAAATTTGTCAAGAATTAATAAGCAAATGTTCCACTTGATGCTCGGACGTACTCATTGAGGGGGATCCCAAGTCCCAACCCTAGAAGAGTGGGCAGGAGGAAAAAGCCACAATCCAAAAGCCAAAAGAAACATTTACTATATTTAGTTGCTCCCCAAGAGCCAAAATGCTCTCAAACAGTGGATGACATGAGATCCATTGAACTTGAAAGGAGTAAACAAGTAAACTTTTGGATCTTAGAAGTTAGTGTCTCATTAGCTATATATATCCCTCCTTTGTATATAATAATAAGTTGGTGGTACTCCTAAAGACACTAAATAACTCTATCTAAGTGCATAAAATAGTGAATATGTTATATATTATTTTAATATTAAATTAGAATTCATATATGAATGTGTATTCTCTATCCATAATTAGAATCATCATTAAATTACATCTAACCATAACTAGAAAATCTTAATTCTAATTAAATATTGGTAATGTCCATCAAATCATAAGTATTCATAACTAAAAAATTAAATAATTATATTGTTAATTTTATTTAATTATCCATAATTAAAAAATTTGATAATCACATTTTTAATTATCTTTTCATTTAATTATAAAGGAGAGATTAATGGTTTACCATTTAGCCTTACATTTCAAAAATTTATTACATGGATCTCCTTAATTTTTTAAAAGATAAATTTCAGTAAACCTTTGTTATGGAACTTTCATTTTCAAGTTATAATCAGACTAATTATTCGACAAATGTCCCGCATCAGGGTTCTCGGACCGATGCGGTACCTCAAGGCAACTGGACACTTAACTCAGCCAACTCAGGGATCCAGTATCTTGCATGGTCGACTCAAAAGACAGTACTAATTGCCGACTCCTTTTCGGGTTGACCCTGCTGACAGCGCGAATAGTTAGTTATTCGACTTATTACTAAGTCGACACGAAAGGCGGGACATCTCGCTATTCCACCTAGGATTGAAAGATGACGAACTATCTCGAGCCTCTCGCTGGCCTTAGTTCGCCGTCGCAAATGCAAGATCAGAGCCATCAATTCTCCGTGCTCGTAGATCTTTAAGACACGTCGATCCATGTGGCTCCGGTCACTTTACACTAGCGCTGAGACAACATCTTCACCAATCAATAGCCGACACCTGTAAAACTAGCGCTGACTCACTCGCTAGCTCACAGTCGGCCGAAGTTACGGATCTACCCCTCTACCACTATAAATAGGAGGACTATCCCATATTTGAAGGTGAGCTATTTTTCTAAATTAGTTTCTATCAAAAGAACTCTAAGTTGATTTAGTGTCATTTTCCCACTCAAGATCGTCAGCTAACTTGATTGTCGGAGGAACCACCGGGGTCCAACTCCAACCTCTCACGATTTGTTATTCATGCAGAGAACATCAGGGACTAATTCGGACCAAGCATTAAGAGAAGTTAGGGGACCCTAATCATCTCGACGACTCATTTATACGACTGTGTGATTTAGATCATCAATAGTTTGGTGCCCACCGTGGGGCCATTTTACCTTGTCTGAGAAGATGTCTGGTCACGATGAACTCCATGGGCCATCGGACCACCGCGCCCCTGGCGGCCAACCAACCGGCTTTGTCACTCAGGCCTAGCTAGATGAAGCCACCCAGTGGATTACCCAATCCGTCCAGCAGCAACTCGCCGCGTTCTCCAGCATGCTCCTCAGTCGACTAGCTCCCTCTCACCCTCAGGCGACTCCTGTTCAGCCTTTGCCTAGACGACGGCAGGAAGCCCCCTCGCCTCCGAGCACTTGGATACCGGCGCTCAACAGCAGAGCTATGGCAACCATGCCTCTCCACAGTCATGCCTGCATACCCATTTCGACGAGCATCCCCCGGCAACTTTTGCCCCATGGAGAAGGGACGAGAGAGAGTCCCAGTCCCGAACGGAACTGCCGAGAACATCCAACGAGGAGGACGTCTCGAGCTCCATTCCAACACAGTACTGTCCCAGGTTCGTCAACGACCATTGTAGCACCCGGGTACGACAGGACTTTTCGACCGGTCATCGAGATCATTGTTGGGAATACCCCGCTCACAAACGACCTCATGAAGACCCCTTGCGAGAACTTTAAGATGCTGCAGGTGGAGAAGTATAAGGGAGAAGGGGACCCTGCCGAGCATGTCCAGAACTACTATGATATGATGAGCATGCTTCAAACTCTCAAGGCGGTCATTTGCCAGTGCTTCCCCATCACTTTGTTGGGAAGCGCTAAGCTCTGGTAGAACACCTTGGAGAAGAAGTCTATCGGTAGCTTCGAGCAGCTCAGTCAGAAGTTTGTTCATCACTTCCTTATGGACACCAAGCAGAAGCTCCCGCCTCATGTGCTGATAAAGATGAAGCAAGAGCCTGTGGAGAGCCTCTGAAAATATTTCAAGAAGTTCCAGGCTAAGAGGCTAGAAGTCCACGATCCAGGAAGTAAGGTCACCATGTCTGCCATTGTAGCCGGCCTATTAGATAACGAACTGGCCGACTCACTTGCTAAGAAGCAGTGCACCTTCTATGAATAGTTGATGGCCAAAGCTCATGGATACATGGATATGGAGGACGCCTGTGCTTACAAGGCTACCACCAGGGCGGTCGAAGTGGCAACGATAGCAGCGGCCACAACATCAGCCTCGGTGGTGGTGGCCCTTGCACCAGCAGCCCCGGTAGCCTAGATAGCGCCCCCACAGTGGTAGCCGTCCCGGAGGTAGAGCTCGCGCCAGAGCTAGCAAGAGATCCCCCTAGAGTTGACTACCGACCAAGCTGAGTCGACCGCAGAGATCGCTAGAGAGATCCCCTGCCCAAGTCAGCCTTACGGCTCTCAACACCTCTCTTACCGAAGCCATCCACATAGCACAGAAGGAAGGACATCTCAACTCCCCTCCTCTTAAGATGAGGTCAGAACCTCAGAATCGGGATACCTAGCAGTATTGTCAATACCACCGAGATCACGGACACCTCACTAATGATTGTCAGATCTTCTAGAGGGACATTGAAGACCTAATTGAGCAGGGATTCTTGAGGAAGTTCACCTACCCAAGGGATAGGAGAGATCCCCCACTAGTAGCGGCTGACAGGAGGTCCTGCTCCAGATCACCTCGCCCTCATCCAAATCCTACCACCCAGACAGCTGGAGCAGGCAGCCAGAAGGTCATTCTCACCATCAACGATGGCCCCACAATGAGAGGGTCCTCTAACAATGCCCGCAAGAAGTACGCCAAGCGAGCTTTGCAAGTTGACCGAGCTGGTAAGAAGCCGAGAGGAGGAGAGGTCATCTCCTTTGGCGACTCAGATTTAGAGGGAGTCGAGACACCACACGACGACCCCATCATCATCACAGTCGGAATAGGTGACTTCCAGGTCAAGAGAGTCATGGTCGACACTGGCAGCTCGGCAGATATTTAGTACATCGATGCCTTTGATCAAATGGGTATCGGCAAATCTAAGCTACAGCCATGTCAAGGCGTAATCAATAGATTCACGGGGCATGCAATCATACTGGAATGGGTTATAAGGCTTCCCCTTATGGTAGGAGAGTATCCCTGTCAATCCACCGTCGAAACTCAGTTCCTGGTGATGAACATCAAGTTGGCCTACAACGTCATTTTAGGAAGAGCGGCCCTTAATAGCTTGCGGCCGATACCCTCCACTTATCACCAGATGATCAAATTCTCAACTCCCATAGGAGTCAGAATTGCCAGGAGTGACCAGCTGAAAGCCAGATCCTATTATTTGCTCTCCATGAAGGGGAAGGGAACCACAGAGACGCTTCCCATCAAGAAGACAAGCCTCCAGATAGAGAAGAAGTTAGAGCGAGAGAGGACGACTCCCGTCGAAGAACTCCAAGAGATCACGATCGACTCAGAAGGAAAGAAGAAGATCAGGATAGGATCCAGCCTTGTGGACCCGCAGCAGAGCGCTGTGATTTAATTCCTACTCGCCAACACCGACGTATTCGCTTGGGGACCAGAAGACATGCTGGGGATCCCTGCGAGAGTCATGACCAACGAGTTGTCTATTGACCAACACTCTAAACTAGTTTGACAGAAGAAGAAACATCTCGGGTCCGAGAGACAGAAGGCGGCTATGGATGAGGACGATCGACTCCTATGAGTAGGTTTCATTCGAGAAGTCCAATACTCAGAATGGCTATCCAATGTGGTACTGGTGAAGCAAATCCGCAGTATATAGAGGATGTGTGTGGACTTCACGGACCTCAACTTAGCATGTCCAAAAGATAGTTACCCACTCCCCTGGATCGGCCAGTTAATAGATGACATCGCTAACCATGAGCTGCTGAGTTGGACCACCAAGTGTGGCAAGGCTTTTAAAGACCTCAAGACGTACCTGAGTACCAAACCATTGCTGAGCCAACCCATAGAAATAGAAGTCTTATTCCTCTATCTGGCTGTATCCCCTAAAGCCGTCAGCTCCATCCTGGTGAGAGAGGAGGAGAACATACAGAAGCAGGTCTATTATGTCAGCATGATCTTACAAGCAGGGGAGTTCAACTACCCCCTCGTCGAGAAAGCCTCCGTCCTCCTCATCATCACTGCCAGATGACTCCGCCCCTACTTCCAAGCCCATTCCATAATGGTGCGGACATGCTTGCCTTTGAAGAAAGCTCTGGGCAACCCCACCACTTCCCGGAGGACGATCACATGGTCAGTCGAGCTCAGTGAGTATGACATACAATTTGAGCTAAGGAGGACCATCAAGGCCTAGGCCCTCACCGATTTCCTCATCGAGTTGACCTTAGCTGAAGAGTCGCCTGCACCTTTGCCTCTGAATCAGCCCGAGAATCTAACACCTCAGGCGCTCGTAGTGCCCATCCCCCCAGCACATCATAACCTTGAGTACAATTCACTAGAGTTTGCCTCTTGGTGGCTCCTGAGGGTGGAGGGTTGTCTGGTGAATACGATAGCGGAGCGAGAGATGGGTTGTCTGGTGAATACGATAGTGGAGCGGGAGTCATCTTGTGTAGCCCTGATGGATCAACACATGAGTACTCCATTACCTTTGATTTCCCAGCCTCCAACAACGAGGCTGAATACGAAACTTTATTGCCAGGCCTTCAGGCCATCTTGGCAGTGAAGGCTAAACGCCTCTACGTCATGGCTTACTCCCAATTGGCGGTTTGTCAAGTAAAGGGAGAATACACTGCCAGAGATTCGAGGATGGTTCTGTATCTGAGAGCAGCTAAGGGGTTGCTTGGCCACTTTTCAGAATTCAGAATCGCCCAAGTCCCCCACGCTCTCAATGTTCGGGTGGACGCCTTGTCAAAACTCAGATCCACTAGTCTTAGAGAGGGCCTAAGACCTATCAACGCGGATACCCTTAGGCCCCCGATCATCACAGAGACGACAAAGCCAGCAATGCAAGCCAAGACGCCTACTGAGCTCTACTAGAAGGACCCCATCCTTTAGTATCTAGCAAAAGGGACCTCACCAGCAAATGCTACAGAAGCTAGAACCTTGCGTAGGAACGCTCTCCACTATCACATCATTGATGGCTAGCTTTATAGGGTAGCGTACTCCCGCGGCGGGGTAGGACCCTATCTCCGATGTCTTAGGTCGGCTGAGGCCAGCTATGTTCTTAAGGAAATCCATGAGGGGACCTAAAGCAATCATCTAGGAGTTAGAACCCTCACCCAGAAAGTCATTCGCTAAGGATATTATTAGCCCACCATCCTAGCCGAGTCCAGGAAGCTTGTATCCTATTGCAAGAAGTGTCAACTCTTCTCGAATATCCCTCAAGCTAACCCCTATTCTGAGCCCAATACCCTTCACCCAATGGGGATTAGACTTGTTGGGACCCCTCTTAATAGCATCTAGGCAGTGCTGGTTTTTGATCGTTGCCATTGACTATTTCACCAAGTGGATCGAAGCTGAACCCTTATCAAAAATTTGTGAGAGTAACATCACGAATTTTGCATAGAGGTCGATCCTATGTCATTTTAACGTTCTGCCCTCCTTTGTTACCGACAACAGCACACAGTTCGACAATAGAGGCATTGGAATTTTTTTGTGAAGAATGGAACGTCTGCCTCAAGTTCGCCTCCGCAGCTCATCCGAAGTGTAATAGACTTGCAGAAGCCGCCAACGCATGTATCCTCCAAGCTCTCAAGAAGAAGGTGGGCACAGCAGTAGGGAGCTGGGCTGACGAACTATCGGGCATACTATGGTCTTACTGTACCACCCAAAAAAACTCGACAGGAGAAACCCCCTTTAGCCTAGCATACAGAGCCGAAGCAGTCGTCCCAGTAGAGGTTGGCATGTCCACCATACGGCTGCGACACTTTGATGAAGAGTTGAACACAGAAGGACTTTGCCTTGGGCTCGACCTTATCAATGAGTTAAGAAGTAAAGCACTCTGATCCCAAGTCATCAACTAGCAGCGTATCGCCCAACACTGCAACAGTAAGGTCCGACCCTAGAGATTCAAGATAGGTGATCTCGTCCTTCGAAGAGCTTTCTTCGACAAGGACTCTTGGCGCGGCAAGTTGGCCGCCACCTGGGAAGGACCCTACATCATCCTCGAGAAGTGCACCCTAGTACCTATCACCCGAGGAGCTATGACGGAAGGATACTACTGCACCCTTGGAACATTGAGCATCTTAGGAAGTATTGTCAATAGAATGATATATGAGTTTTATTTATACTATGAGACATTTCAACTAACAAATGGTATGCTCCCCTCTTGTCAAGTGCCGCTCGGACGACCAAAAGAAAAAGACTTTGGCATCCTCATTAAGCACAAGGCACTCGACCTCTCGGTTGTCATAGCCGAAAAGCCATTGGCATCATTTTTATGAGTAAAACTGACGCACAACAACCTCTCGGTCGACCTAAAAGGCAAGACCTTGGCATCCTCATTAAGCCTAAGGCACTCGACCTCTCAGTCGACATGACCGAAAAGCCCTTGGCATCATTTTCATGAGTAAAACCAAGGCACAACGACCTCTCGGTTGACCTAAAAGGGAAGACCTTGGCATCCTCATTAAACCCAAGGCACTCGACCGCTCGGTCGACATGACCGAAAAGCCCTTAGCATTATTTTTATGAGTAAAACCAAGGCACAGCGACCACTCAGTCGACCCTAATCAATAGATCTTGGCATCCTCATTAAGCTCAAGGCACTCAACCTTGTAGACAGTCAAAAAGTCTAGTCCTGAAGACGAGGGTTACATACCCCCAGTTGTAAAATCTTGAGACTCGAGATTTGCCCATGCAGTGAAACTCAAGACTCAACCGAGGTTTGCCTACGCAGCGAAGCTCGACATTCAACCGAGATTTGCCTATGCAGTGAAGCTCGACATTCAACCGAGGTTCGCCTATGCGGCGAAGCCCGACATTCAACTGAGGTTCGCCTGTGCAGCGAAGCTCGACATTCAACCAAGGTTCGCCTGCACAGCGAAGCTCGACATTCAACCGAGGTTCGCTTGTGCAACGAAGCTTGACATTCAACCGAGGTTCGCTTGCGCAGCGAAGCTCGACATTCAACTTGAAGGTCATGACATAGCGAAGCTCGAAGTTCGCCTGCGTAGCGAAGCTCGTCATAACAACAACGAAGACCACAACAGCCATGTGGGTTAAGTGGTGGACGTCGGTTATGCCTACAACCCCATTAGTTAGACCACGTTCCCATGATTTTAGCTCGCCCGTTACGTGCTCAAATTCTTATAAATAACTGTGAGCAGCTATTAAAGAGGAGATAGAGACACGCACGCAGGGACGCACAGAGAGAGACAAATACACAGAAAGAAAAGGAGATCATTCAGCAATCTCAAGATCACCGACAATTTTGTTCTAATTGTCAACGGGGGGCAATCTCGACTCGAATATTGAGGGAAGCATCATTTTACCACCGAGAACCCACGTTAAACAAAAGAGAATCAAATCAATCTTCTCTTCATCTGTAATCGAGAGAGTATAATTGTAAGGGATTAAACCCATTTCTTCAAAAGCAATCAAACAAACGTTTTCGACCCAACAGAAGATGGTGACCATAGTGGGAGCAGCCGTTCTTTCTGACGAATTGGTGGTGGCGCAATCAGACAAAATTGTACTTGGAACTGAGGTTCAAACCTTGGTCATTGAGTTTGATCAGAGTAAGTATGAAGAGTTTCTCTCTCCTGGGGCATCTAGCCCTATGAAGACACGCAAGTGTCGTCAAGTCTCTTATGAGATTTCAGCCCACGTGGCTTCCGCTAAACTTTCTCGAGTGAACCTAGAGAATCGATCTCCGTCTCTCAAAGACGAGGCTCCAAAAGCTAGCTAATAGGCTAAAAGGTGGGTTGTTAAGCAACCTAACCCGACCTCGGATACCACTAGCCAAACCTTGGCTTCTGCGAGTGAATCTCGCTCAACCTTAACTAAGGCAGAGCCTTCTAACGGTTCACTCTCGAGACGTGCTAAACAAGGTCAACGATAGAACCAAGCTCACCGAAGCGCTCGAGCCTTAACCTCGTTCGATGGGTTCCACTACCGTCCAAAGGATGATCAATATAAGGTCATCAAACTAAATGAGGGTCGTACCAATGAGGGACGTCAGAATGATGAACCTCATCTTC